>SKCR01028365.1:0-294617 GCA_019454045.1 Zanthoxylum bungeanum
ATGATATGTTGTTTGCTGGATTCGGTGTTGAATGCACCAGAGTTGGTGGATGATTGTAACCCTGTTGTAACCAGTAGGTTGAGATTAATAGTGCTATTAAATTTTAAACCGGTCTTTGATACTCTTTCATGACATGTCATGTGTGAATGCATTATGTATTGTCGGATGCTGCATCCATGTAATGCTGGGTGAAAGAACTTTCCTACTGGAGAAATCTGGATGTCATTTGACTCTTCTATTTAGTATATTCAATATGATCTTATGGAAGTTATCTATGGGGAGATATGTTTGCATCTAGGCTGAAGCATTGTCGTATCTCAAAATATAGGCTCTAGTCCCTGCAGTTAAATGGTCCCCAGTAAATGAAAGATGTGTTGGCCCAGTATCATAACTTTTATGCCCTGAAATCCGAGTTTTTGCATTGTTCGCTTTGGTTTGCTGCATAGGGATGATAAATTGCAAGATGTATTGTTTCACGGTCTTCTTGATGTTTCTTGTTTCTTCATGTGTGTATATATAATAAACTTGGAGAAGAATAGTTTCTAGAAGTGGAGATTGCCATAACTGAATATATGTTTGTTTTTATTGTGTGCTCTTTAGGTTATAACCCTAGATATGGGTCTTCTTGTTGCGGGAACAAAATATCGTGGAGAGTTTGAAGAAAGATTGAAAAAACTTATGGAGGAAATCAAACAGAGTGATGAAATTATTCTATTCATTGATGAGGTGCACACTTTAATTGGAGCTGGAGCAGCAGAAGGGGCAATTGATGCTGCTAACATCCTGAAGCCAGCTCTTGCCAGAGGAGAATTACAGGTAACCATAACAACTGCAAACACACACACACATATATATTCAGAGGACTGAGAGGTGAATTACACTTTAATTTATGATTCTTCTTGGTTGTCTGGGAGCTGATGTTCAGCTGAAAGCTGTTTACAGAAATGGCAGTCTAGTCAATTAGTTTCAAATTATTTAACTTGCAGTGTATTGGAGCCACGACACTAGATGAATACCGGAAGCACATTGAAAAAGATCCAGCTTTAGAAAGGCGATTCCAGCCAGTTAAAGTTCCAGAACCATCAGTGGATGAAACTATACAAATTTTGAAAGGGCTTCGAGAGCGATATGAAATTCACCACAAGCTTCATTATACTGATGAAGCACTAGTTTCTGCTGCACAGCTGTCATACCAGTACATCAGGTATGTTGTCCATGAGAGAATTCTGTATCTTTTTGCTTTGGTGCCAAATGCAGTGAGATAATTCATTTGCATTTTGGATTTTATGCAGAGGCTAACTAGATGATTTTCTTTTGTTTTCGTGTTAATTTATGGTTGCATAACCATCTGGGAAAACGAACTAATTATTTGTGTCCTTAAATGACTTGTATTTCTTTTAACTTTTCAGTGACCGTTTTCTGCCTGATAAAGCTATTGATTTGGTTGATGAAGCTGGTTCTCGTGTTCGGCTTCGCCATGCACAGGTATTAGCTGATATTGCAATTTGTCTCCGTGTGTCCTTTCTTGTTTTACTTGTTTTTAAATTGATTGGTCTCTTTTTTGGCTACCACAGCTCCCTGAGGAAGCTAGGGAGCTTGAAATAGAGCTCAGGCAGATAACTAAGGAGAAGAATGAAGCTGTTCGCAGCCAAGACTTTGAAAAGGTATGAACTACCAATTGGTGTGCGCGCGGTTGCAAGCCATCGCTTTATTTTGAGAGCATGAGTTTTACAGGACCGTGGATGATATTTTGTGATTGTGGTAAAATTATCAATTGTAATTTCAGAACTGAGATTTTTAGTATCCGAAAATTGAATGGTTATGTGATGGTAACATTTTTTCTTCTATATGCTTCTTGCAAGATTTAGCCAGCTTATGATATACACAATTTTTGGAACAGGCCGGGGAGTTGCGTGATAGAGAAATGGACCTCAAGGCTCAGATAACAGCTGTCGTAGATAAAGGTAAGGAGATGAGCAAGGCTGAGACGGAAGCTGGGGATGTTGGTCCTGTTGTGACTGAAGTGGACATTCAACATATTGTCTCTGCTTGGACTGGCATTCCAGTTGAAAAAGTCTCAACTGATGAATCTGATCGCCTTCTCAAGATGGAAGAGACCCTTCACAAGAGAGTCATTGGTCAGGACGAAGCTGTCAAAGCTATTAGTCGTGCTATCCGCCGTGCCCGTGTTGGACTCAAGAACCCGAATCGACCAATTGCTAGTTTTATCTTTTCTGGTCCAACTGGTGTGGGGAAGTCTGAACTAGCCAAAGCACTAGCTGCTTATTACTTTGGCTCTGAAGAGGCCATGATCCGGCTTGATATGAGTGAGTTCATGGAGAGACACACTGTTTCCAAACTCATTGGTTCACCGCCTGGTTATGTTGGTTACACAGAAGGTGGTCAGCTGACTGAGGCTGTTCGTCGTCGCCCTTACACTGTTGTACTCTTTGATGAGATTGAAAAGGCTCATCCTGATGTCTTCAACATGATGCTTCAAATTCTCGAGGATGGAAGATTGACGGACAGCAAGGGAAGAACTGTAGACTTCAAGAATACTCTTCTGATAATGACATCAAATGTCGGAAGCAGTGTTATTGAGAAGGGGGGTCGCCGCATAGGATTTGATCTTGATTATGATGAGAAAGATAGCAGTTACAATAGGATTAAGAGTCTGGTGACTGAGGAACTGAAGCAGTACTTCAGGCCAGAGTTCTTGAATAGATTGGATGAGATGATTGTTTTCCGACAGCTCACAAAGCTGGAGGTTAAAGAGATCGCTGATATTATGCTCAAGGAGGTTTTTGATAGACTCAAGGCAAAGGAAATCGAGCTCCAAGTAACAGAGAGATTTAGAGAGAGGGTGGTCGAGGAAGGGTATAACCCAAGCTATGGAGCAAGGCCGTTGAGAAGAGCCATCATGAGACTTTTGGAAGACAGCATGGCCGAGAAGATGCTTGCAAGAGAGATTAAAGAGGGTGACTCAGTCATCGTTGATGTTGATTCTGATGGGAACGTGACTGTGCTCAACGGCAGCAGTGGCGCTCCAGAGTCGTTGCCAGACCCAATCGCTGTTGTGTAAACTGAAATCTATTTTGAGATGTTTCTCTACTTCCATTTTGATTTCAACTGGCTATATAATTGTAGTCTGCTTTCTTGGAAAGACTGTAGATTTGGAAGCTGTTGATTGATAGGTGATTGAGATTTAAGGACACTCTGATGCATACACGATTCAGTAGTAGCAGATAGTTGGAAATTGCAGTAATTGCTTGCTAGTATTAACTATTAAGATTATCATTACATGTTCAATTTCTTTATTCTATTCAGCATCAATAAAATTGTAGTATAAAACTTCTCACAAGCCATGGGTCTTTTAATGTGCTCAGTATGAAAGTTGATGATGGAAGGTAATGAGAAAGAGCTTCATCATGTGGAGCTCAAATTATAATCTCGACTTCTCTTCTTTTACAACTTTTTTCATTATTACAAGCGGATTAATTTAGGGATTCATGATATATGGTTATTTAAAATTTATGTAATAAAAATGACATGATGCGAGAAATATAATCACCATGCTTCATAATTAACATATCAATTATAAAGAGCAATTACGATATTACAAGTTTGTAAAGAGTTCAACAGTATATACTTTTACCAGAATAAGACAGCATACAAATAACTGGTATATGTTTAAAAAAAAAATCGGTCTAATTAAACAGGTCGTGAAAAAGAAGAATTACAAAACCAATTACATAAAAAAAAAAAAAAAAAAATTATTTGATCTAAGCATCCAGTTTCTCACTACATGCGATTTAGTTACAGACTCGTGCAATCATAGTTCTCGGGGTATTCAAGACCAGCAAAGGTACCAAGTTTAATGTTGCTGAATGAAAAGAAAAATAGCAAACTGGGAAATTCATATAAAGAAAAGAACATATTATATGCATAAAAATTGGCACAAGCAGGTTGTCATTCACAAAAAAGAAGAGGAAGAAAAAAAATAGAAAGAAAGGAGCAAACTCATCAAAAATCAAAACATTGGTCCATTATGAAGACATATCTGAATCCGTTGCAGGTTTGTGATTAGCAACTCCTGCAGAAGCGGGCAGGTCAATTTCTCTTCGAGATGCCTCCCAGAGTTGCTGTTCTATCCCCAACTTCCTCAGCTCCAATAAACCTCGCTCAACTGCCCCAAAACAGAAATTGCAATCATTGATGTAAGTTGCAGTGTCGTATTGTAATTAAAACTTTAATAGTACTATGCTTCAGCCTACAATAGAGGTAGCTAAGGTTGGTGGAGCAAGAACCTTGGATGAAGATCACTTTGTACTTATCTAAACCTAATCCCAACAACCATGCCTACCGGTATTGTATGAAAATAGCTACATCATCAGGCCAGCATCTATGTGACATATGAGACTTGTAACAACATACTAATGACTTGTAACATAGATCTTGAAACTTTTAATAAGATAGTTACAAACCCAGTTACAAGTCACACGTATATTGTTACAAGTCTCACTGTGGGCATCAATACTGGCCTGGCTACAAACTTGAGACTTGTAATAAGATTGTAAGAAATCTATGTTTAAATGTTAAGTCTACTTCACATCAACGGTCACATGTATATTGTTACAACTTGCAAGACACTATAGGAGACCCGACACTAGCAAAGCCTATATATAAAATTTGAAATCTTTTTTTCTTCAGATTTTGACATAATTTCTTAATCACTCATTCCATTTAATCCAATGATTAAGACTTAAAAGTCAAAAGCTAACATTAAATGTTACCAACTCGGTAACTCTGTATTATAAGATTAAATGGCATGCGATAAATATTGACTTAAAACAAGAAACAAATTTCCAACTGTCTTAGCTATCATATCATTGTGAGAATGGAGCTGATCTTTCGAAAAAGGAGGGCCTGTGGCATTTATCGCCGATCAAGTCTAAACCTATTGAATTCAGAAGGATGATGGTTCAACATTTGTGTCCAAGTACAATAGGTTTCTGTCACCTAAATTCTAGATAGGATACACAATTCCGACTATAATCCAATGGTATAGAGAATCTACTGATTTATTATTATTTTATCAAAGAGCTGACAATATTAAACGCTATTTCTTGTACTTCTATTAATTGCACTGCATAAAAATAGATAAATGGGCGACTCATTCTGTGATCCAATTTTTAACCATTAGATCAATGCACTTTTAGTTGCAGAGACAATACCTAACATATCTTACTTTCAGACTTCAGTAAGAAATTATTAAATGTAAATATTACCATCAACAGCATCATGTGATGTCGGAGACTGCCCGCTACGACTGATCCAAAACTGTAACCGCTCTTCCGCTATATCCTCCTCCACACCGTGCACTTTAGCTCTTCTCCAGAAATATGTCAGCCAAGCCTGAATAATTCAAGATCCGAGAACTATGATCTCCAACTTACCAAGACATTATATAAACATCATCAAGAGTAAAAAAGAACAGTTAACTCATCTCAAAACATCAAGTTGCTAACCTAATAACAAATTCGTAAAACCACTCAAGATTAAAAAAAATTTAATGATGTTTTTATCTTTTATTTTGTTCCCTTGAGGGATTTTGAGGGGTGGCCTAAAGGCGGCGTGACAAATCAACTTATACTGGACCACATGATCTGACAAATGTAGATTTACAGAAGAACAAAACGCCAACGTGGACCTACCCATTTGGTCGCAAAAAGTTCAGAAAATGATACTGGGAGAAAGCATGGAATTTAAATAGTCAATTTTCTTTGTTTAATAACGATGTTCTAAAACTCGATGGGCGCTAGTCGGACGGCATCCTGGCGCCTAGGCCGGGACTAGGAAATTCCTCGGCCAATGGTTAAAATAAGGGTTTTGGGTGTGTTTTTTGAAAATTAGGATTTCAGATCAATTTGGAGATATTTCAAATTTTTAGGTTTGGTGAAATTTGAACAAATTAATTCTAGTAAAATGTTGCTGGAGTGATGGGGAATGTTTTTATATGGTCAATTTGATGATAAACTAACAAGAATTGAAGAAATTAGGGTTTTTCTGAAAATTAGGATTTATGCCTAAAGAATTGGGGCTTTTGATTTTTATCCAAAATGGATGTTTTGAATGGTGAGAATGTGTTTTTAACTTATAGGAAATGCTTTGGATGGAACAAGTTGGGATAAAATTAAGAAGAATTTAGTTTTAGAGAGAAAAGATGGGTATTGTCACTATGGTTAATTGAAGAAGAATTAGGGTTGTCTTTAACCACTAATCCAACAACAGCCAACAGGTGAAAATGTTGTATAAACAATGTGAAATTTAAAAAATATTATATAAATAAGAATAATGTAATTTAAAAGTATTAAATATGAAATAAAAAGCAACACCGAATAAAAATACAGTTAAACTAATTAAGTTCTTCAACTTAATAAGCCTTGGCCCATTTTGCTTGCTATTCCAACCGATAACTTACTACATATATAAACACAAAAGCCCTTACTCTAAATCATTTTCTCCCTCTCATTTTGGCGGCTCCAACAAAAACCCTAATTATCATCTCTCTCTTTTCTTTATTGTAGATTGCAATGGTTGCATTTCCACCTATTATTACCACCTTTGGTTTCACTCTTTAATTCATCCTCTCTCTTTGTTTCTCACTGGTTCCTTTTTTTTGTTAATTCGTCATCTCTCTCTCTCTTGAGTTTTAAAACAGCAGCCAAGCGCGGTGGCTCCAGGCAGCGCGGCCAAACCAGCTGCCACCTAATAGGGCCGACGGGCCCAAAATCGTGCGACACTATGCCGCCTAACGTAAACACGCCGCCTAGGCGCCCCTAGGCTGTGCGTTTTAGAACACTGTTTAATAAAGCAACTGCATTGTTAGAAAAGAAAGTCATCGATAGGATTGTGAGTACAGACACAAAGCAGTGTCAAAATATTCTATAAAAGAAAAACGATATAAAAGGCGGCTGACCTCTTTAAACAGAACATCTTCTGCCTCCTCTTCGCCTAATTCTGCAGAGGAAGGGAAAAAAGGCTAAAAGAACTTGCTATAAAAACTATAATTTTTGTTCATTCCGAGAATATTTGTTTCAATTCAAACCAAACTATACGACGCTACAATTATTGTAATGCAACAACAAAGCTTGTAAAAAAGATACTTCAATCCTGGACCTATATCACAAGTGCAGTGAGAGTCAAAAAATTCTGGAACTGAAAACTATTTCTATAATAACTGAGGGAATACTCTCAATATGACAGTTAAGTTTAATGTCCATAATTTATCTATAACAGTTACAGAGGAGATAAAATTGCTTACCAAATGCCTCTATAAATTTTGGATCACCGGGTGATTTGGAATCTGAAAATTAAAAAACAAGTAGGTTAATGCATGAGAATGATGATTTCCATGTTTATCATTAGCCAATCCTTAGACCTTCCATTAACACAAAAATTATAAAATACTTCCAAAGTGAAATTGATTAACCAGATGAAAAAAATCGAAGTACAATAATGTCAGGAAGCCTTTGATTTTTTTTTTATTATTATTATTAAAGGAAGCTAAACATGTAATTTATTGAAGAAACAAGGAGCTACAAAATGGAACCAGATGTCCAGAGACTTCAAGGGAAGTATTTTAATTTTAATGACTCCAATAATGCCAAAAAGCCAACACATCTTTCATTTGAAAAATAATAATATAAAACAAAAGGGCTTTACAAATGTAAATTGAGGAATAGAACTTAGCTGTAATGATCATGAAAACAACAGGGAATTTGTGAGTTACATGGATAAAATAAAATACCAGAGATCGATTGTCGAACTGTATTTGGTCTTCTGTGCTGGGCCAATGCAAGCACAACAGCATCTTCAACCTTGAAAAAGCAGTGATATAAAAATTAATGAAATGTAAATTAGCTTCTTTTTTTTTTTTTGATAGGAAACATGAACTTTATTAAGAAATAACATAAACAATACACAAAATTGAATAAGGGATCCACTGATCTTACAATTAAACAAAACAAAGACTGAACAACTCACAAAAAACTAAAAATTGAATCTATTTAACAACACTTATCCAATTTCTATTAATGGTAGATAAACTTTATCCAACAGCTCAAAACTTTCCGCACACTTTTTATCTTCAAAAATCTTTTTGTTCCTCTCAGCCCAAACTTCCCAAAATAAAGCCATGATCCCACACTTAAATAGAAATTTGGCTTTCTTACTTCCTTTAAAAGGAAACAAAAACTGCTCAAACAGATCTTTACAATTTCCAAGCCATACCCATAGCAAACCAGCCTCCTTCAACAATCTACACCATACTTCCTTAGTATAAAAACAATGAATGAATATATGATCAGCTGTTTCTTCATTTTGTCTACATAAAACACACCATTGTGGATTCAAAGCATTTCCCGGCCACCTTTTCTGAAAATTGTCCATGGTATTAACTTTATTGAGAGTTACAAGCCATGCCAGAAATTTATCTTTTGAAGGTGATTTACTTTTCCATATGAGCTTTCCAGCAGTGAAACTCGAGACTGACTCCCTCTTTAATAATTTCTGAAAATAAGACTTGCAAGAAAAAATCTCTGGCTGATCTTCTATCCAATACCAGCTATCCTTCTCCCCTTCTATCAGCAAAACATCATCAATTATATCTAACAACTCAGCAACTTCTGAACTCTCTTCATCCTTCAAATTTCTTCTCAAATCTAAGTCCCAAGCTCCATGGTTTTCCTCCCCCATCCTTCTGCTCTCGACAGAAACTTCTCTCTCTAATAATCCTATACGATCTAGGAAATTTTTCTGCAAAACAAACATTTCCTACCCAAATATCCTCCCAAAACCTAATAAGTCTTCCATCACCAACATTTATCTTAATGTTTAATCTAAAATCAGGCCAAGAACTATGTATTTCCATGGGATTCTCTCAAACCTCCTATCTACCCTTTTTGGAATTCTCAAATTATTTTCAACCCCATGAATACCCTTTATCACCCTATGCCAAATGATTTCTTTCTCAAACACAAACCTCCATAACCATTTTCCTAACAAAGCAATATTTCTTATTTTAACATTACCTATCCCTAAGCCCCCATACTCTCTCCCCTTTGTTACTGTTTTCCAGTTCACCAAGTGAACTTTCCTTTTCCTTTCAAAACCCTCCCATAAAAAATCTCTCATCATAGTTTCAATATAATCAGCCACCTTGCAAGGAATCTTGAAAACCGAGAGATAAAAAAATAGGGATGCTATCTAGAACAGATTGAATGAGAGTTAGTTTTCCACCCTTAGATAAAAAAGTATTTTTCCAACCTTGAAATCTTTTCTGGATCTTTTCAACCACAGGATTCCAAAATTCCATTGTCTTAGGCTTTTCCCCTTAAGGTAGACCCAGATATTTAAGAGGCCAACAACCAACTTCACATCCTATACTGTCAGCTAAAGACTGAATCTTCTCCACACTTGAATTCACTCCAAAAACAACACTTTTTGAATTATTCACTTTTAAGCCTGACATTTTGCAGAAAAATCTCAGGCTTAAAAGACTGAATCTTCTCCACACTTGAATTCACTCCAAAAACAACACTTTTTGAATTATTCACTTTTAAGCCTGACATTTTGCAGAAAAATCTCACAACCCACCATATTTCTTCCATGAAAATCGTCTCTCAGCTATTCAATTATATAAACATAAAGAAAGAATGTGGTAGTAGAACAGGAAGACAAAAATGTTCGAATTTCACATACTCCAGATAGCAATCATTCACAGGTCACATGTCCATGAGTAGCCAAGGCCCAACAATAAATTTTTCATGCACGTTCAACAATTGAAGCACCCTCCAAAAAAAATTGAACATATATACTGACTAACATAGCCAAAACCCAATTTCTACCAAAACAAGCAAAAAGAAAAAACCAAAAACAGAGTAGAATTTACTAGTATAAAGAGAAACCTTTAAAGAAGCTAATTCTCTCAAACCCATTTCGACTGAAAGCATAGTCTCAATATTTCCCTCTCCAGTTAGATCACTCAAATCCCGTACATGTTTGCTCCTACCAGGATCACCAACAGCTGCTCCATCATATAAAATCATAAGCTAAGTAAATGCAAGTTGTGAAAACTTCAATCAAGATAAAATACCAGCAAATTCAGAAGGTATACTAACCTCTTTCCCAGGACTCCTCTTTGGCCTTTTGTCCAGCAGAAATGACAACTTCAAAGGGAAGAGGAGCCAAAGCTGACCAGTGTTCATGCTTTGACACTGCTATGTCTGCGCAAATGCCTATAAAGCAAAACCAACCACACGAAAAAGCAAATTAGACTGTCTTACAAATAAAATATTGGCACTCACTCAAAGCCTATAGCATTAGGTATCAACAGCAAATCCAGTGTCAAAATAAAGTTTTCCGGCACCAAAATGCTCAAAGAATGAAATTGCATTAATTTGCCGAGCAAAGAAATTTTGAAATTTTTTGCCTTAATACCAGGTCAAAAAAAAAAGGGGACAGAAATCAAAGGAGTAAGGTGGTGGAAAGCAGTAAACAGAAACAAGGAGAGGAAAATAAAACGTGGCAAAACTGTCTTTTTCTACATTATTTAAAGATCACAAAAGCTAGTTCATAATAAATTACCTACTGTTCATGAAAATACTAGAACCCTCTCAATCTCACTACAATTATAACAGAGGACATGGGGTCTTCAACCAGACACATGAAGGGAGCAATTTTATAACCAGGCTCTAGTAATCTATATGTGCCGATGCTAAAATAATATGAAAAGAAAAAGAAAGAGACTAGATAATGCAATTCAGTTCATCTTTCAAGTTAAAGAAGATTATAGCAAGTTTACTACCATGCTGTACAGCTAAACCCCAGTAGCGTGCAAGCCAACATCTCTTCAGGACAACTTCCTCCTACAGGATAGGTGCAGCATACAGTTAGCATAGAAACAACTAGAAATAAATCTCACTTAATTGCAATGGACAAACCATTTCTTCCTGGGTCAATATCATTCTCTGTGTCATTGACCTTAGAGCTTTTGTTTCAGATTCTGCTTCTTGTAATTGTTCCACAGCTGTGGCAGCCTCATCTTTCAAATTCTAATTAAAATAAACAAGACATGGTATTATTACTCTCTGTCAGAAACCATTCAACTACACAGTATTCTTAGCATGCTTCACCTGGATTTCTGAACGAAGGGATGCAACCTCTTCATCTCTTCCATCAGTCCTTTGTTTTGCAGCTTTAAGAGCAGCCTGTGGTCAACATTTTGTTAGCCAATAGCTACTTGAAAGAAGTAAAATTTAAAAGCCATATGTTTAATTCCAAAAGGGAAAACTAGATCCCATCTTTTTATTTGTATGCTAAACTTAAAGTCTAAAACTGATAGAAAGGTCCAGGTAGATAATCTGACAGCAGAAAACAGTCAAGTAATGGTCTAATCTACTAAACCTGAAGGAATTAAAAAATACATAAAAAAAGTGAAGTAACAGTTCCAACCCAGACAAAGTCATTTTTATGTTGCAGCTAATATAATGCTAACAATTTATTTACCTCTCTCTGACGTAGCGCTGCTTCCTTCCTGCAGGCAAAGTTTACAAAAATCATAACCAGAAGATTCAATAACACAAAAGAATAGGGAAAACTGCATGAGTTTACCTGCTCAACAACTTGGCTTCCAGGGATACCCCTTCTCCAAGAGAAGCAACCTATGAGAATTAATTGTGAAAATGAGTAATGGTGTATCATTACCAACAGCATTTGGAAACTTGCAGAGCTTTTCTAGGCATTTTTATCAATTTAACTCAATTAAGAGCTAAAATCCAGATGCTTGAGGAAAACCTAATTTTATTGACTTGGAAAGAAACGTGATAAATTCTAACTAGATACGGAATAGTTTGTATGTTCAAACATGGGAAGCAAATGCCACCAGACCAACAATATCATGAATAGCTACATAGTTTATAATTGCAACTCTGGGTTTGAAATCAAAGAAGCTGACAACTTAAAGACTGTACACACAAAAAATGTCAAACAAAGAATTAAAAAATTGGTAGACCTATATTTCTATTCGGTTAATGCAATCACATGAACTACAAACTAAAATATTGTTACAGTTGTCCCAAAAACTATGAATAAATTGCACTCCTACAAGTCAGCTTTATTTTGCATCCACGTTGGTATGCACATATATATAAAAGATTCCTCGAACACATCCAAGATTCTTTTTTTTTTTGTGGGTGGGTAAGAAAATAAGAGCAAATGATGCCGCCACATGTCAAGTGAGGTAAGGAAAGACCTAAATTGACATGGAAAGAGACCTAGATTTTATGAAGCTTGATAAAAAAATGATCTCATATAGAGTACAATGGCGTCAAAAGATCCATGTCGCTGACCCCACCTAATGGGAAAAAGGTATTTTTTAGTTTGGCTTGATTTGGTTTGGTTGGGTGGGCGGGGAGGGGAGAAGGGGGTGGGCGGTGAGCATTGCATTTATTAGACACCAAAGAACAAAAAATTCTGAGACATCGAAGCAGTTGTAACAACCCTTAACTTTAGCATACTGATTTATACAATATTTTTTGAAAACTCCTAGATACAAATTAAACACAACATTAGAACATCTACTTTAACAAGCACTTAAAACATTATGAAAAAATGAGTGACCACAAATGGTATCTGACATAAATTTAAGGTTTCAGACATAAACAAAGATGCTTCCATAACTCAGCTTGGTGAATTGGATTATAGAATAATAAAAAATATACATGAAGATAATTGGTTATTAATGTATCATGCCCCGTAACCCTAATTGTACTACATGCTTTAAAGAATTCAACATGACCCATTTTCTATTGAAAATTTAGAAATATCAAGCTGTAGAGATGCAAACTGGGTCATGTCGTGCCATTTAAAGAGAATTTGTACCAGCACGACTGGGGATTGATCAAGCCAGTGCCAGGCATGAGCCCAATTGGTGGGCAAGTCGACCATGCTAATGAATTGCTAACATTTACATTGGCAGGAGCCCTGTGAGTGCACAAGTTGACCATGCCAATGAATTGCTAACATTTACATTGTGCCATCACAATTGAACCCAAATTACAACTCTATCACGATGAAATACAACTGACCTGTTTCTCAAGCTCCCTAGCTCTAGCCTCCGATTCCTCACGTCTTTCTTCAGCACGTCGAAGCTGTAGTGTGCTTAGGCATAAATCTTATGAACGTACAATTTAGGCAAAGAAACAATATAATTTATGGTCAGGATGGATCTCACCTTGTCCAGTAAATCCTCATTCTCTTCTTGTACCATGTCAAGCTGCAATTTATTAGAATAATTAGCTCAAAACCTACTGCTTCAAGACATATTTCGATTTCCCAAAAGTAACGTTGATGTTGAATACTGATCTAACCAGCTCATAGCTTGTACCAAAATATTTTGAAGTTATATTGTCTATTAACAAGAAAGAAGTTGATGGTGAGAGTGACATACTTCATCACGGAGTGCAGAGGCTTCACGCTGATCCCCTGCATCTTGAGAGTTGAGTTTTGGAATTTCTGGTGGAAACCTACAACAATTAAGACTAATGTAGGTCAAGATATCAAAAGTGTATGAAATTACTGCTCCAATTAGCACCTTCATCCATACAAGAAAGATAGGCAAAGATGATAGACATAAACATATATTGGCTGTTTAGGAGTTCTGCCATGAGCGTGGGAAAACAAAAGCACAAAAGGACAGTGTCTGATGATTTGTTTTGCTTTATGGGGGATTCCACCATGGAATCCTAAACCCAGCAACATTAACAAATGAAAGGTTTCACTAGGTAAAACAAAAACCACCAGGTTGTATGAATGATGAGATTCTTATGACTTCATAATCATTTAATAAACGCAATATTAACACGTAATGACTAATTAGTGATCTAGAACATACAAATAATATTTATGCACGCACACACACACCCATACATATAAACACAAACCAAAAAATTGATACAAATTTTTCAACAATTTGTTTGATTAAGATACTTATAATGCTTAAGATTGAATATACGTACAAAGGACATGAAAATAGCATGTGCCTAAAAGGATCCAATACCCCTTACGATATAACTATCTACCGAATGGATAACTAGAGTAAGAATAAATGCTAAACAGAAAAGCACATTCCTATTTGCCGCAGAAATAGTTTTATAATGCCTTATAAAATGAAAATCTGGATCTAAAAAACACTTTGGCACAATCAAGTGATCAACCATCCAGCACTCCCTTGATAGTCTCTAGCTTTTAACAGATTCTGTTACTAAGTTACACTAAATAAAACAGCTCCATAATCCAGTATTCCAGTCCCATTCAGAGCGGGTGGTATTGAAATACAAATTAAACACTTATAATTCAACACTACAGTCTACAAAATTCAGTCATTCACGTTGCCGCATATAAAAATCCAACCAGAGTCAATTAGACAAACCTGAACTGCGCTAAGCTCACAAATCAGTGCATACCTTTTATTTATCCTATTACTAGGAGGCTCGATCGGAGGTATAGTAACAGGAGTTCTAACTGACGGTTTAGTTGGTGGCACCAACGGCGTCGTTCTAACAGACATCGTTGATGGCCTTCCAGCTGACGTGGACCGCACTGATGTTGTATGTTCTACTAAGGTCCGACCTAACTAATCAAAGCACCAAATCATTCTAATCAGATCAAACACCACGCAGCCAGTTAAGAATCAGAAACGACATCGGTTAATAAGATTACCGCAGGAGACGGAGATCTATTAGTCCTAGTACTCGAAATCGCCGAAAACGTAGTATTATCACTGTTACTACCGCGACTGCTTCTGGAGGAGAAAGTTGAGGAAGGAGCAAAGTGGAAGGCGAGATCGTCATCGCGGTCGTCGTCGTCGTCGTCGTCGTTAGTTGCGGCGGTCTGTGACGCCATGACCTTAGCAAGGCGTTGCGCTGCAGCCTTGGCAGCGACGTTCTGGTTGCGCTTGATGGACGATACGGCCGGCTGGAGCCGCGCCTGAGGGTGCGCCGGCGATGACGAGCCCGAACTGCTCGATCCCCCGCTCCATTGCCGGCCGTACACCGGACTCCCCGTCCTCCGACGATCCATTTAAAACAACTGCTAATTACAAATCTGTTTACGTCGTCTAGGAGTCTGCGCGATGTGAAATCGATGATTTTGATTTTGGAGAAAGAAGTTGGGTTGAAAACGGCAGTATTTTTTGGAAAACGATGTCGTTTAGTTATGGGTTGACACTTGAAGCGTGTTTCGCGGGATAGATTGGGTGGAAATTGGAGGGACCCCGAGGCTGGCTGAGGAGCTGTAAACTGAGTTGGCGGCGCGGTAAATACTATGATCAAATTTTCATCACGGTCAATCTGTTGTCTACGAAGTGTAACAAACAAATTTTAATCAAGCATAGCTATGTCAAGAACCTCTTTGTAAATGTATATGACAAATTGAAACAATCAAAGGAATAATAGTTAATTATAAATTGAAACAATTAAAGGATTAAGTTTCAACAATAAAGAAATGGGTCAAATTTTTGACACAAATCTATATATCAAAATTCAATTATTGATTGAAATCAATCCAACATTGGATTGATAATTCAAAAATCTACACATTTTTAAGTGTTATTTCGACTTTGAGTATCTACCATTGAATTCGCTTAAATCAATGACTCCAAATTTATGTTGAAACATCTCTCTGATACATACATACATATATACATATATATATATATATATATGTTGACAGAAATAAATCTCCCTAGGACGACTGGGCCGAGGAAGGACGAAAAGGGATGACACATCTAATGACGAAAAAGATTGACGTCAGGACGAAGAAGGGTTTAATTCAGGATAATCCAAGGAATAAGCGAATAATCATGAAGAAATAAGAGGCACTTCCAAAACGGTTGGTTAATTATGAGATACATTCGACGTGTCATATACGCAAACTGGTGGCAACCCTCATGATTTAGTAAGTTACCCAACGGTTACACGCATGATCCAGCAGTTGCTCGCATGATCCAGCAGTTGCATATGCACAGAGAACGTGGGGGCTCAAGGGGAAGAAGACAACGAAAATGCACTAATGTTTGGTAAAGTCATGCACTATAAAAGGCCCAAATGCAGAAAGAAGCAAAAAAAAAATGAATACTCAGAACGAGCAATTAGTTTAATTTCTTAGCTTAGTAATCTTTAGAACTGTAATTTGTATGTTTGTGCCCCTTAGAGATATTTTCTTGGAATCAAACACCCCTTTCTGGGACTGTGTCTCAAGAGGTTTTGACCTTACACGCGTACTGACAAAAAATTGTGCAAACAGTTTTTGGCGATCACAGTGTGAGATTTGGTGCAAGAAGTGAAGATGCCTCCAAAAAAGAACACTCAAATTGGTTCATGTACAGAGGAAATGGGATTAGAGCAAACCAACCAACCTCATGTTCCAACGGTTGTGGGCCATTTTGAGGGTCTGGCAGAAACAAGTCGTTATGACACTATGCGAGAGTTCAACCTTAACGTGATGCGCGCCATGTTCGGTGAATTCACCCAGGACATTGTCGAACAGGTTAGGCTTCAAAACACGCATGTCATAGATAAGTTTATTTCGACTAGTAATTCACATTACGAAAAAATGGCCAAACACCTGAGTTCATTAAATGAGCTAATGGCCAAATGTGTAAACGGGGGGACAATCCCACCATGGATTACACCTCCTCCTGCATCAAGTAATCAGGAAGCTGGTCCAAGCAATGTTCCTCCTCCACAAGGGACTACTGCCCCAACAATACCCCGAGGAGGGACAAATCCTGGTGGTCTTGGCCCACACCTAGGGTCGAATGTAATGCAACATGAAGTAGTGTTGCCCTAAGGTTTACAAGAACAGGGTCTAGACCATGTCCCATTTGTAAGAGGGCCACAACCACCGCATGTAGGGGTACCATTCAATGGCAACGACATGTTAAGAGAACAAATGACTGAGATTCTCCAAAATCAATTCGGTTTGGGGGTCAGGCCGATTCGACCAAGATATCAAAAACTGTATCCGGACTGGATCAATTTAGCGTATACGTGGCCCAAGAATTTTAAAATACCTGAGTTTTCTCTGTTCACGGGATCTGGAGAAGTTTCCACCATAAAACATATAGGGCGGTTTACTCTGCAGTGTGGGGAAAAGAATGATTTCCATAAACTAAGATTATTTCATGGCTCGTTATCAGTGATAGTTTTTTCCTGGTATAACAGCCTACCACCCAATTCGGTGGAAAACTGGCACCAAATGGAGCAACTGTTCCACGCGCAGTTCTATAAAATCGAATCTGAAGTGACTTTGGCCGATTTGGCGAATTTGAGGCAGTTGCCAGGAGAATGGGCTAAAACGTTCTTACAAAGATTTAAAGCGGCCCGAGGCCGATATTACATACCTTTACCAGAAGTGAGTTCGTGAAAATCGCTCAAAGTTGTCTTAATTTTGACTTAAAAAGAAATTTCAAGTTCGAGAATTATGGGACCTCCTCCAACTCACCACTAGCGTAGTGCGATATGAACAATTGTTGAGGGAGGAAGAGCAAATGAAGAATGCTAGTAAGGGAACTTATTATAGGAATGCAAATTATGAGATAGGCGAAATGAATGTTGAATCGGATGACTTATGCTTAGCCGAATTAATTAAGGGAAAGCCATATGTCTGTAAGACGTGGGCCGAACCACGCCCAGAGATAGAAAATGACAAAAAAAAAGTAGAAATTCTTCTTTTGATGTCACTAAAGTTGATGCCATATTCGATCAATTATATAGAGATAAACAAATTAAGTTGAGCGACCGCCATAAATTGCCAAGCCCCGAGCAAGTTAGTGGTAAAAAAAATTGTAAATGACATAATGCATGGTCTCATTCAAATAACAGTTGTCTTGTGTTTCAGAATGTGTTACAAGATGCCATAGAATCTGGACGAATAACGTTCGGAAAAAAAATGGCAGTGGACAACAACTCGTTCCCTAAACCGTTGGAGCTGAATATGATCAACTCCGACCTTACTAAGATGAACGTGCCAAAATTTAAGCTGGTCTTAGATGAAGATCAGAAAAGCCATAGTGCTCTTGAAAGGATAGAACCACACCAAGGAGGAAAGGTTCCACAAAATTTGTGTGTTCGCTGCCAGAACAGTATAGAATGGATGAAAGAACTGGAAGAGACTTGTGAAATGAAGCCGCCAAGAAGGGAACCAGTAGCGTGGCAACCGAAAACCTTCGCACCAAGGTTTTATGGAGAACACTCAAACTTCGTCCAGAATATCAAGACGTTTAGGCCGAAGATTCATCGGCCCAACGTGTGGCATTCGTACCATCAGCGAGGGAAGAGCTATCCTCCTGTGGATGAAATGACAAGGACGCAGTTGAGGCGACATCAAATGAATTATGGCCGGATAATGCGCCAGCGGTGTGAGGTGAAAGCTACTACTAGCTATAAAAAACGAGACCATGATCTTCCAACCGACACCCATATGAAAAGAAAGCTAGTTGCGGGCGTCAAGGGTGGCGGTGGCAAAGAGAAAATCAATCCAGGTTGTAAAGAGCAAACCAAATTTGACCGACGAAAGAAGCAGGATGAGAAAGATGATGAAGAACCACCCATTGTTATTCAGTTCGGTAGAATGCCACCGGTTGTGGCTAATCATTATCTGTTGTCTGAAAAGTTCAGGCGGAATAATAATGGGACCCCTGGAAAGAGTGAAGATGTCTACGACGGAGAGGAGACAGAATTTGCAACACTTACCATTGACGACAGGGGAGTCTCGGATGAGGAGCTGACAGATGTGGAGGAAGAAATATACATAAGAACAGAAGCACGAAGAAGGGGGACGACACAGAATCGGCTCTTCAGAGAGTTATACGAAGCCGAAAATCCAACTGTGGGGACAGTGGGAGAAGACTTGGGACAATCCCAATATCTCGTACTATACGGAAGACCCAAAATAAGACGGATTGTAACCAGAGCAGAGAAACAGAGGATGCTCGCCAATGATGCAACCCACAATGGATCGATCACGTTGCCACCTTCCGGATGGGACGAAGAGGAAGACTCACCTCGAGAGGGTGCGAGTAATGAACGAGCAATGGAAATATGAATATCAGGGAAAGTGACATTTCCAAAACCACCGCAGCAAATGACAAAGCATCTCCGACCGCTGTATGTCAAGGCAAAGGCGAATGAAATACCAGTCACCAAGGTGTTGATCGACAATGGAGCGGCCATTAACGTTATCCCAGTCAGGATGTTGGGACGATTAGCGAAGTCAGAGGACGATCTCATCCCTACGGAAGTAGTGCTCACGAGCTTCAATTGGGGAGCAACAACGACTAAATGAGTCATCCCATTAGACTTATAGGTGGGGAGTACCACTAAGACGATGGTATTTTTTGTTATAGACAGACCAACCACGTATAACATGCTTCTGTGATGAGATTGGATCCACGGCAGCCGATGTATCCATTCCTCTCTCCATCAGTGTCTGGTCTTTTGGAATCAGAAAGACGAAGTGGAAGTGGTACACGCTGATAATAGGCATTTGATGAGTGGTAAATGTATCATTATTTCCCACTCATTTGACCTAATATTTTGTATAGTTTCTTGAGTTTTGTGAATATTTTGATGTGTTTTGTGTTATTTTGTAGATAAATAAAGTTTCAGGACATTCTGAAGGTGATTTGGGGCCAAAACAGTGAAAATAACGCAAAATGGTAATTTTGTCATTTGACGCATCACGACGCGCAGGCTGCGTCACGACGCCGAACGTGCGCCGCAAGTTTGCTAACGTGTGCAGGGTCCACATGTCAGAATCTGGGAAGTTTGACTTTACTAACGTGTGCTGTGCCATGTGTCACCATCACAGCCGATATACTAACGTGCACCGTGACACGTGTTATCATCTTATGGTGCCGATAATCGCCATCGCCAGGTGTCGCCACATGTCACTCCACATCATCATCCACATCACTAGTTAACCGAGTCAACTTGCCACATCACTGCCACGTCATCATCATCCAATCACAGCATGCCACGTGTCGCAATCCTACGGTGCCGACTATCACTTTCGCCATGTGTCGCCACGTCAGTGCCACATCATCACCACGTCATGTGGCAGATAAGAATCTGAAGCGGACCAATCAGAAGCTGACACATCAGCGCGTCACGACGCAAGAAGAAACGTGCGCGTCGCGACGCGCGAGGCTTACCGAAGCCTATAAATAGAGCTCGAAATTTCAGTTTCAGATGGACCTTCCTCTCTGAATTCTCTGATGTAAATATGGAGTTTTCTATCTAGTTTCTTTTAAATTTCAGTTTTGTAATTAATTTTAATTACATTCTGTAATAATAGTAATTTATTTTCTTTACTTTTACAGTTTTTACTATTCAACATGATGAGGTAACTTCCCCTGCTAGGGTGAAAGGTAATTCTTTTACTATTGCTATTTAGATTAATCTCCCTTAAATATAATATATTCACTATTTAAAATTTGACTTAATAAGGATACCGCTATATTGGTTGGTTGGTAATTCATTTTAAACTGGTTTAAACCTGACTAAGCAATGATACCGCCAGATTGGTCGGTTGGAAATTAAATTTTCTTACCGCCTATATGGAAGGTTTATTTTGGTTCCGCTTTTATGGCTGGTTGGACTTAATTTGACTTAATTAGGTTACCGCCTATATGGCTGGTTGGTAAAATAATTACAAGTTAATATATTATATTGAGGGAGATATCTAAATTAGTAGTAGTAAAAGTTGATCCTTTTACCTTTGCATTTTATTTTATTGTAATTTACTTTACCGCAATTACTTTTCAGCATTTTTACTTTATGTCTTTTACTTTTAAGTTTTTACTAGCCCTAGTTATGTGTCGTAACTAAGTTAGTTATCTGGGGTTGTGATGACTTCTAATATCACTGGTTTATAATGGATTATTTTATAGTTTGGGTAATTTAAAGGTTTACTTATTAAGTCTTAAGCTTAATGCATCTTGTTAATTGGCCACTAATAAGATTGATCTGGTAAATCTAAAATAAACTTGACAAAGGAATTTTAGGTTTCAGCCTTAGACTTAATAGCTCACGATCTTCCTTGAGGATATATAACCCTTTAATAGATTTCCTTACAGGATGGACATATACCTGCCGGGCGGGGGTAGCCATAATTGGAACTTAAACTTAATGAATCCAGGTAATTTGGTTGACATAGACATATGATTCAATTGGGTTAAACTGGGTATTTGCGTCTGACCATCGACAAAGGCTTTTGTATAATTTCGTGTTCCAGGTTAGTAAACCGATTTATTACACAAACATGAAATAACCACTTCATCTTTTAAAATATATTAGAAAGATTCACAACCCTAGATAGTTTCCTAATAATGAATTTTCTTAAACCTACTTTCGTGCAATTTTATTTACTTGTTTTTTTTAAATTTAAAATCATCACCATTTCAAATCAATCAATCAACCTGTTAGATACTAGTAATCATTTGACCTCATAAAATTAATAGATTAGGTATTAAGTCTTCGTGGGATCGATACTTTTTATACTACTTGAACGATACGTGCGCTTGCATTATACGCGTGTGATTGCATCGGTCAGTCTTTCACAACAGAAACAAATTCGGCAGAATATTTCATGTATGAAGGAAATTACGGACCGGCCAGAGTGTTAGATGGGATGGGGAATCCGTCCGTGGTGGCCAAAAATGACGAGCCATACATTGCAGAGTTATTAAATGATTTGTTCGTACAAACAAGACCAACTATAGTGGCTTTAGGAGGCTAACATCAGGCCATGAAACTAGCAGTTCAAATGAAGAAAGGCAAACAGATTGAAAAACAAGCCGCACTCGCGGCCACCAAAGCCAGCTTAATGGCTTACGTGAGGGAACATGAAATTGAAATCGGTACCAAGGCTGCGATTTCGGCCTTAAGAGGGAAATTGATAACGCATCAAACAGAAGATAGAATAAGAGAGGCATGCGGGGTGGATTGTTTGGAGGAGACGAATAGCCAAATGGGGAAGAAGACAATTTAGAATATTCTCTGAACGGACATCAGAAGGCAAGCATTACAAGGGCAGAAGACGTCTTAGAAGAAATGAACCTGATAGATGAGAGTGACAAGCGCAATACTTATATCAGTAAGAAACTTGACGCCTAGGTACGCGAAGAACTAATTTCTCTTTTAAAAATGTATAAAGATTGTTTTGCTTGGGACTACGATGAAATGCCTGGTTTAGATAAAACTTTGGTAGAACATTGATTCCTATTATTCCAAACCATAAGCAGTATAAACAACCCCCCCGGAGGTTTGCATCCAATGTCATGTCTGACATTAAAAAAGAAGTCGAGCGCATTTTGAAGGCGAAATTCATTAGAACCGTCAGATATGTAGAATGGTTGTCAAATATCATCCCTGTCATGAAGAAGAATGGAAAATTAAGAATCTGTATAGACTTTAGAAATTTAAATTTGGCAACACCAAATGACCAATACTCTATGTCTACGGTAGATTCCTTAGTGGACTACAAAGCATGATACCAAATGTATTCTTTCATGGATGGGTATACATGGTATAACCAAATCTATATCGCCGAAAATGACATCCACAAAATGGCTTTTAGATGCACGGGGTCTTTAGGATGTTATGAGTGGGTGGTAATACCATTCGGCCTGAAAAACCCCGGAGCCATTTACCAACGGGCTATGAATTTGATCTTCCATGACCTGATCAATGATTTTGTACAAGTTTATATAGACGATATAGTAGTTAAGTCTATGGCCAGGGGAGCTGTGGCAATGGTTGTATCGCTAACAAAAATGGGACCCAATGAACACAATCTGTAGTTTTCGTCGAGGGTGTGGACCCCAAAGACGCCACAGAAGGATTATCCAAAGCGGCCTGGTAATCACCAAAATTTGAAGTGGTTTTTTTTTTTTTGTAGGAGCAGAAGAAGACGACGCCATAGCAAGGAAGTTAAAAGATTTGCAACGATAAAAGGAGAGGAAAAGTAAAACAGCAAAAAGAGGGAGTGGGGGACTTATATAGCCGAAATGAATGTTCGTCCTAGGAAAGGTGTTGCAACCCGATTCGAAGGAAGAAGAAAGAGCGGGAAAAGGAAGAGGCGGTGCCAGACACGATTTGACCTAGAAATGACGTGAAAGATGACATATTAATTAGAGCAATGATGGTCTTCGATAAGACGTGATAGGAAGGTCACGCATTTATGAAGGAAGCGATAGATTCACATAAGAAACGTAAATGACGGTCCTCGACACGCGTGAATGATAGCAAAAGATCAAACGAAGAGTCAGCATGCCAAATTAATAAAACAATCGATGGTATCATCCCAACTTTACATGTCTGGTTGAGAAATTCTGCCTCGATTTCATCTCCCGAACCAATCAAGTCGAATTTGGGGGATAATTGTTGACAGAAATAAATCTCCCTAGGACGGATGGGCCGAGGAATGACGAAAAGGGATGACACATCTAAGGACGAAAAAGATTGGCGTCAGGATGAAGAAGGGTTTAATTCAGGACGATCCAAGGAATAGGCGAATAACCATGAAGAAAGAAGAGGCATTTTAAAAACAGTTGGTTAGTATGAGATACATTTGACGTGTCATATACGCAAACTGATGGAAACCCACACTATTTAGTAAGTTACCCAACGATTACACGCACAATCCAGCAGTTGCTCGCATGATCCAGCAGTTGCATATGCACAGAGAATGTGGGGGCTCAATGGGAAGAAGACAACGAAACTGCACTAACGTTTGATAAAGTCATGCACTATAAAAGGCCCAAGTGCAGAAAGAAGCAAAAAAAAAGAAGAGAAAAATGAAGACTCAGAAAGAGCAATTAGTTTAATTTCTTAACTTTGTAATCTTTAGAACTGTAATTTGTGTGCTTGTGCCCCTTAGAGGCATTTTCTTGGAATCAAACACCCCTTCTGGGACTGTGTCTCAGGAGGTTTGGACCTTACAAGCGTACTGACAAAAAATTATGCAAACAATATATATATATATATATATATATATATATATATATATATTGTTGGACAATTATGACCCGTAGCATCACTATTTGTACAGAACATGTTGTTTTACAAATTAACTATATGACATAGGAAATTGCTCTTTTATCATTTGTAATTGGATTACCTGGATATATAAATGATAAAAGTCCATATGATTAGTACCAGATTAATAAGATATGAGACAATATTAATCCACTAAGGTTTAATCATTAAATATCTCTAGTCGTAGTATTATCGAGACTGGACATTGATAATGCAGAATAGACTAGTATTGCACTTGTGCGCATTATGAAGGCATAACGACATAGTTCTCATATATTTGGGTATTTGATACTCATACAAGTGTAATAGAAGGTTCTGTTTACCGATGGTACAGAACAAGCTTCGCTCTGGATAGACCCCTCGGAATCCCATTTGTAGTATGACTATGTGTCTATGGGAGTCCGAATCAAGGTAAGTGTATTTGGTCTTAACCTGAGACTTGCATCGCTAATACTTGCGACAATCAGTATACTTTGGTTTTGGTCGTCCGGGGATTTAACAGGTTCTGTGTACGCCTCTTCTGGGTATACTGAGAATCGTAGTGTATTGGGTGTGATGTCAAGATGGAAGTATCACTTCAATCATATGGAGATGATGATCTCGCAGGATACGGAACTGGTAATCTTGGATGCTGCAGCTATCGGGATAATATGACAAGGTCATGATTATCCGATTATAGAGACTAGTTACCAGAGATCTTATATATGCTTCGTATGGGGCAGACACAATTCCAGCGTCAGGCCTAGCATGTGACATTTTGATACTGGATCGTTATACGCAATACTACGTATATTATGCTTGACAAAGATTACATATTCCTTTAAAGAATATTTCTGGAGAATTGGGTAGGCACGGTGTTTTGCTAGAAGCCTAACATGTCTTGTAAATCGGTGAGAACGTGGTACCGAGTACGCACATATTCAGATAGTCCGATGACCGTATCTACTGCCAACATATCCAGGGATCTCTTGGATCGCTTCCAGAAGATTCACCGTTGAGATTTGACTCGAACAGAGAATTAATCTGGGATTAATTATGAGAGAGAATATTAATCTGGGATTAATTACGGTAATAAATTAATCTGGGATTAATTAAAAGAGAAAGAATTAATTTGGGATTAATTACGTCGAGAATTTATCTGGGATTAAATTCGTCGAGAAGAGAGAACGCGATTAATTTAGAATTAATCGGTAAAGTAAATTTAATAGTGAAATTAGATTTTATTATTTATTTTATTTTATTGGGCTAAAATAATATATTAGATATATTAAAATGAAATTAGATTTCAAAGCGGAATTAAAATTGGATTTTAATTCGAGCGAACGAATTATTTTAGAATTAATTCGTAAGTGACTTCCGTGATAATTTTGCGAGGCACTATTATTTAATTAAATTGGATTTAATTACATCGCGACGGAAAATTCGTTTAATCGGATTAAGCGAACCCGAGCCCGAAGTGTGTTGAGCATGGCACTTAAATTTTGAATTTAAAGTGGGTCCCACCAACTTACATCACTTGTCTATCAAGTGTCAACTTGAGTGATGGAAGTGGTTGGAGGCATTAATTGTCATTTTCCCTCCAACACATTTTGACTTTATTTTTCTTTTTGAAAAGATATACCATTTTTTTTGCTAGGCATATTTGGTAATTGTTTTTTGGAAAAACATAACACAAAACTCTTCTCTCTCTTTTCTCTACCATGGCCGAACAACATTGCTACTCTTGAAGAGCAATTTTTCTTTCATTTTTTCTTGCTAGCACATCAAGGAGTGAATCAAGGTGATATGGAAACTCACCCAAGGGTTTAGAACTCTATTCAAAGCTTGGAACTTCATCTTCAACAAAAAAAAAGTTTTGAATCTCATCCGATCAAAGTAAGTTTTTCCGCAACTTTCTTTTGCTTATTCACACACAAATCACTATTAGACGATCTTGGCACGTTCTAGAAACACTTACAATGGTATCAGAGCCTCCTAAGTTTGATTTGAAAATCTAGGGTTCTAAACTTTAAATTTGGGTATTTTTGCTTGGAGCATGAAAATCCGAAATTGGAAGTTTGGTTGATGTTAGATGATGATTACTTAGAGTTTTGCATCATTAGATTTGTGTAAAATTGATTAGAATAATTTTCTCAAAATCCTTATGTTGGCCGAATACCTCTAGGTTGCTCATGGTAATTTTTTGAAAATTAGACAATTGGATGTGTTGTTGGCATGATAGAAATCTTAGATGTTGATTTAATTAGATTGAAATCAAATTGAATAATTTTTGTATGCCTTTGCCATGAGCCTTGATGCATGTTATAAGATTGATTTCGCTTCAATTTGTGTTGGACATGAATTGGAACTGTAGAGCATGATTAATTGAATTAATTAGTGTTTTGGAAGCATTAGATTAATTAATTAATTATGGTAATTACACTTGAATTGAATTAATTTGTAATTTGGAATAATGAGTTAATTTAATTTATTGTATTTGGGCTTAATGGGCTTGGTTGGGCCAAGTTTGGTTTAGGATAATTGGTTGGATCCAATTGGGCCTAAAACCATTTCCATAAAGTCCAAATATGATAATTGGGCCTTTTAATATTTTAATTGGGCCTAATGGGCCTAAATTGATTTTTGGCATAGGGTGATTCCTAATTGAGCCTTGGCATCTTGGGTTTGACCCATAATTACCAAGCTCATGCCTAAAGAATTAATTAAAAGCCCATTTGACTTTAATTGAATAGTATTGGATACTAATTGGGCCTTTGAGACCCATAAAGATTGGATTTGGAATCCAAGTCTAAAAGGCACTTTTAAAAGTGTAATTATTTAATTTAGAATTAAATATGAATTAGTATTGAATACAAATTAAATTGGATTTAAATTGTAGTTCAATATAATTCAAGAATACATACTTTGAGTATTTATTCTTAAACGAGTTGGACTCGCGCAAATCAAATCGTTGTTTGAACATTGGATGATCATTAATTTAAAGATTAATTAATTGGATTAGATTGATTGAATAACATGCATTGTGTGAATACTTGGATGTATATATGAATAATGTATATCAGATGGATATTAGAATGGTGAGGGCAATTTTGAAAATTGTTGTAATAAATTTAGAATTTATTAAATTGGACATGCGTATCTAGCCTATTATCTCCTTATCTCATTGTATTTCTCTTCTCACCAATTCCCCTCAATGTAAATGAGGTTTCTTTAGAAGTATTATGTAATTAGGTAGAAGTATGAATAATGCTAGCGGGAGAGAGGAAATAGAGAGATTTGTTCTAGGAACAAGTTTGTTGAATATCCATCTGCATATCATTATTAATTTATTCGCGCCTTATTATGCTTTTAGAATGCATGTTTAAGGGTGTATGATGAGACCTAATTAAAGATAATAAATTGGTTGCCAAATCGCGACAAAAACCCTCATTTTATATTAATCGTTTTTCTTCCATTGAGTGATTCTCTCTCAAGATCCAAGATTGGCATTGGTTTGTTGGCCAAATTCAAAACCCTTGTCCATCGCGGATGTGTTTGAATCACGAAAGCTTTGTTCCATATCGTACGTTTTGGGCAAGTTATGATTTGTTGGCTAAAGTCAAGGTCACTTCTTGTTCATCGGCCTCGATTACGAAGCTTTCCCACTGTCAATGGGTCACGCTTAACTGGTTTCATTAAGCTTGTTGAGCCAAAGCCAATGCTTAGTTGATTTAGAGGAAAAATGTTAGGGAATATATCGGATATATTGGCATATATTGGATATATGTTTCGGACTTGGAGGTCCACCTACTGGATCTAGGAATTGGATGGGATCCAATTGATCTTAGAGATCTACCTAGTTAAATTTCATACAATTTGTTGGCCAAAGTGAAGATTGTGTGTTATTTAACGTGATCCTAGCCCACTAGGAAACTAGATTTCCATAGTACTCCACATAGGGTTAGAGGCTCGCCGAAAAATAGTGGGATGCAAGTATTAAATTTGCAATTTTGTTTAGATATTTGCCAATACGCGGTTATTTCATTTTTCGTCATTAAAAATTTATATATATTAGTTGGACTAATATTCAATTGTTGTTTTAATAAAACAGTTGGACTGTATTCAAACTACTTCATTTATAGTTGATTATATAATTGGATTATAGTAATCAATATATTTGAATTTAACCAATCAAATAGTAGTTGATTATATAGTTAGACTATAGTAATCATTATATTCGATTGTACCCGAAATCGTTGATTGGATAGTTGGAATATTGGAATCAAGATAACTGAAATATTAGCGTTTAAAACATAATCATGGGTGAAAATGTCTTTAAGCGGCTTCAATTTTCAATTTGGGAATAGAACCTCATGATAGTCCTAGGAGTCGATAAGTTACTTTATTTGATAGAGTGACATCTCAGGTCTGAGCCCGGAGTTGAGCAAATAGTGGAGCATGAGCTTTGGAAGACTCATGGTGATGATAACTTTAGTGCTCAATCTGTTATGCTTGCCGCAATGACTCCTTAATTTCTTCGTCAGAACTAAGGATTAGATCCTTATAGTATGATATTGAAATTAAAGGATCTTCATAGATCTATGCTTAGATCTTAGAAGTACTAATTGCAATAGAAAACTCTTTAAGAGTTAATGGCTATGCTCAATGAGACATATCCAGAGCTTGCAGAAGGGCAAGAAGCGCAAGGCGCATCTTACTCCTACATCCCAGAAGGTCTAGGCTTGGCCGAAGACTTCTAGGGTGTGAAGAAAAGGGCAAGGCTAAATCGTCACAGTCTTCTGGGAAGACAAATGATATATCCCAAGATGTCTGCCTAAATTATGGCAAACGCGGTCACTGGAAGAGTGACTGCCGTATGGACAAGGCAGACATGAAGGAAGTGAAGGCGGGCAAGGCTCCGACTTCAAGAATGTTTGTTATGAACATGTTCACTACTGGTTTCAAAATTGGATTTTTGATACTAGATGTGGTACATAAATATGTACTGATGTGCAGAATCTGCTGATAAGCAGGAGACTGACTTTAGATTAGATCGACCTGCGAGTCGGAAACGGGATAAAATTCGCTGTTTTAATCGTAGAAACCTAAGTTTTGGAACTGCCCTTGGGGCATGTACTTGAATTATGAAACTATTATAATGTACCTAATTTGACTAGAAATATTATCTTTGTATTTAGTTTAACCCGTTGCGGGTGTACCTTTATATTGTAGAACACTAAGTGTTTTGTTTATAAAGAAGATATTGAGATATACACATTAGATGTGAATAACAGTATTTATATTTAGAATATAAATTAATCTCATACATATAACATGACAAACAAATAGCTCAAACTGAATTAATCAGATGAGACTTATTTGTGGCATTGTTGTCTGGGACACATTAACAAGACTCGTATATCCACACTTTCGAAGAGTGGGTACTAGGACGGATTTGATTCTAATTCAAATAATGTCTACGAATCTAGTTTATTAGGCAAAGTGCCTAAGACACCTTTTACTTGGTAAAAGTGCAAGTGCCACCGATCTGTTAACCCTCGTTCATAGTGACGTAAGTGGGACCATATCTAGCTAGGCTAGAGGTGGATATGAATACTTCGTAAACTTTATGGATGTGGCATCGCGTTACGGTTATGTGTATCTTATGAAACACAAGTTAGAAACTTTTGAGTAATTCAATGAGTTTCGACACGAAGTAGAAAAACGGACGGGCAAAAGTATTAAGACATTATGGTTGGACCGTAGTGGAAAATACTTGAGCAATAAGTTTCTTGATTACTTGAAAGAGTATAGTATTCTTTCACAGTGGACTCCTCCCGGAACACCTCAATTGAGTAGTGTGTCCGAATAGAGAAACCGAACTTTGTTGGACATGGTAAGGTTAATGATGAGTCGCTCTGAGCTACCAATTTCCTTCTAAGAATACACATTAAACAGTGCAATACTTATTTTGAATAAGGTTCCATGAAAATCTGTTAGACATACTTCATATTAGATATGAACATGATAGAAACTGAGTTTCTCATTCCTGAAGATTTGGGAATGTTGGGCATACACTAAATGTTTGGATGATACCAAACTAGAACCTAAATCGGATAAGTGCCTATTTGTAGGTTATCATAGGGAAACCAAAGTATAGTACTTATACAACTCACAAGAGAATAATGTAATTGTTGCTCTCCATGCGGCTTTCCTAAGAGGAATTCCTATATGCAGTGGTAAGTGGGAGGAAAGTAAAACTCAATGAAAATCGGAGTAATACTGTTCTAGGCACCGAGTTCTCATGGAACACCAACAGTTCATCAGGGATGAAACTGTACCAACAATCTTCGAATACACAAGAACCGCGTAGGTCCGAGAGAGTCAGAAAACAACCTGGGAGGTATGGGTTTCTGATCTCACCTTATGAAGATGTCAATATTATTGAGGAAGATGAACCAGCTACGTATGAGGAAGTGATACAAGGTATCAACTCCATTTCATGGAAAAGTGCCATGAAGTCCGAAATGGATTCCATGTATACCAACCAAGTTTGGACACTGGTTGATGTACCGGAAGACATTGTGCCTACTGGTACTAAATGAGTCTTCAAGGAAGATAAACATGGATGACAACATACAAACGTACAAAGCTAGGCTTGTAGCGAAAGGGTATCGTCATCAACATGGTGTCGATTACGACGAAACCTTTTATCAGTTGCCATGATTAAATCTATTCGGATAATGCTTGCTAATATTGCATATTTCATTTATGAAATATGGCACATAGACGTCAAAACCGTTTTCCTTAACGGAAACCTTTTGGAGGATGTTTATCAACATCCTGACGGTTTTGTCATACCAATACAAGCAAACAAGGTTTGCAAGTTAAATCAATCCATTTATGGATTGAAACAAGTATTGAATTCTTGGAACCATCGTTTTGATGTAATCATAATGGTATATGATTTAATTCAAAACGAAGATGATTCTTGTGTACATAAGAATTTTAGTGGGAGCGCACTGACAATGATTGTCCTTTATAATGATGATATATTGTTTCTTGGAAATGACAATCTCATAATGCAATCGGTGAAAGTTTGGCTTTCATGAAAATTCTCCATAGAATACTTGGGAGAGACAACTTTTATTCTAGGAATAAGAATCTATTGGGATAGATCTAAAAGTTGTTGGCACTCTCCGAGAACTCGTACATTGAAAATATGTACATGACCAGGTGTCTCATATGCTTTGAGCATATGGAGTCACAATCAGGCCAATCTAGGTGATGGTCACTGGATTGATGTTAAGAACATCCTTGAGTATCTTAGATGAACTAATGATGCTTTCTTAAGCTATGGAGAATGAGACTTTAAGATAACTAGGTTCACCGCTGTAAGTTTCCAAACCTATGAAAACGACTGTAAGTCGCAATAAGGGTACATATATGGTTTGAATAACAGAACAGTGAGCTGAAAATCTTCCAACCAAGATACTGTTGTCGAATAAACAACAAGAGCGGAACATTGATACAGCTGAGGCAGCAATATAAGCATTTTGGATCTATATAATCATAATAGATTAGGTATAGTTCTATTAGCAACTGAGCTAGGCTACAACACAGGCTAAGGAATCGCGGTCTCATCAACGATCCAAGTATATACTTCGACTATTTCATCTGATTCGTCAGATCATACATCGTGGCGATGTGATGATCGGATAAAACGCATCAGATAATAACATTGAAAATCCGCTGACGAAAGCTGTTTCTCAGCAGAAGTTTGAGCGACCCGTACATAGTTCAGGTGTAGGACACTTGAGTGATTGGTTATAGGCCAATTGAGAGATTGTTGGACAATTATGACCCATAGCATCACTATTTGTACATAACATGTTGTTATACAAATTAACTATGTGACATAAGAAATTACTCTTTTATCATTTGTAATTGGATTACCTGGATATATAAATGATAAAAGTCCATATGATTAGTACCAGATTAATAAGATATAAGACAATATTAATCCACTAAGGTTTAATCATTAAATATCTCTAGTTGTAGTATTATCGAGACTGGACATCGATAATGCGGAATAGGCTAGTATTGCACTTGTGCGCATTATGAAGGCATAACAACATAGTTCTCATATATTTGGGTATTGGATACTCATACAAGTGTAATAGAAGGTTCTGTTTACCGATGGTACGGAAACAGCTTCGCTCTGGATAGACCCCTCAGAATCTCATTGGTAGTATGACTATGTGTCTATGGGAGTCCGAATCATGGTAGATGTATTTGGTCTTAACCTGAGACTTGCATCGCTAATACTTGCGACAATCAATATACTTTGGTTTTGATCGTTCGGGGCTTTAACAGGTTCTGTGTACGCCTCTTCTGGGTATACTGAGAATCGTAGTGTATTGGGTGTGATGTCAAGATGGAAGTATCCCTTCAGTCATATTGAGATGATGATCACGCAAGATACATAACCGGTACTCTTGTATGCTGCAACTATCGGGATAATATGACAAGGTCATGATTATCCGATTATAGAGACTAGTTACCAGAGATCCGATATATGCTTCGTACGAGGCAGACACAATTTCAGCCCCAGGCCTAGCATGTGACATTTTGATACTTGATCGTTATACGCAATACTACGTGTAATATGCCTGACAAAGATTACATATTCCTTTAAATAATATTTCTGGAGAATTAGGTAGGCACTGTGCTTTGCTAGAAGCCAACCATATCTTGTAAATCGGTGAGAATGTGGTACCAGGTACGCACGTATTCGGATAGTCCGATGACCGTATCTACTGCCAACATATCCAGGGATCTATTGGGTCGCTTCCCGAAGATTCACCGTTGAGATTTGACTCGAACAGAGAATTAATCTTGGATTAATTATGAGAGAGAATTAATCTTTAAATAATATTTCTGGAGAATTAGGTAGGCACTGTGCTTTGCTAGAAGCCAACCATATCTTGTAAATCGGTGAGAACGTGGTACCAGGTACGCACGTATTCGGATAGTCCGATGACCGTATCTACTGCCAACATATCCAGGGATCTCTTAGGTCGCTTCCCGAAGATTCACCGTTGAGATTTGACTCGAACAGAGAATTAATCTTGGATTAATTATGAGAGAGAATTAATCTTTAAATAATATTTCTGGAGAATTAGGTAGGCACTGTGCTTTGCTAGAAGCCAACCATATCTTGTAAATCGGTGAGAACGTGGTACCAGGTACGCACGTATTCGGATAGTCCGATGACCGTATCTACTGCCAACATATCCAGGGATCTCTTGGGTCGCTTCCCGAAGATTCACCGTTGAGATTTGACTCGAACAGAGAATTAATCTTGGATTAATTATGAGAGAGAAAATTAATATGGGATTAATTACAGTAATAAATAATCTGGGATTAATTAAAAGAGAAAGAATTCATCTGGGATTAATTACGTCGAGAATTTATCTGGGATTAAATTCGTCGAGAAGAGAGAACGCGATTAATTTAGAATTAATTGGTAAAGTAAATTTAATAGTGAAACTAGATTTTATTATTTATTTTATTTTATTGGGCTAAAATAATATATTAAATATATTAAATTGAAATTAGATTTCAAAGCGGAATTAAAATTGGATTTTAATTCGAGCGAACGAATTATTTTAGAATTAATTGTAAGCGAATTCCGTGATAATTTTGTGAGGCACTATTATTTAATTAAATTTGATTTAATTACGTCGCGACGGAAAATTCGTTTAATCGGATTAAGCGAACTCAAGCCCGAAGTGTGTTGAGCAAGCCACTTAAATTTTGAATTTAAAGTGGGTTCCACCAACTTACATCACTTGTCTATCAAGTGTCAACTTGAGTGATGGAAATGGTTGGAGGCATTAATTGTCATTTTCCCTCCAACACATTTTGACTTTATTTTCTTTTTTGAAAAGATATACCATTTTTTTGCTAGGCATATTTGGTAATTGTTTTTTGGAAAAACATAACACAAAACTCTTCTCTCTCTTTTCTCTACCATGGCCAAACACCATTGCTACTCTTGGAGAACAATTTTTCTTTCATTTGTTCTTGCTAGGACATCAAGGAGTGAATGAATGTGATAGGGAAACTCACCCAAAGGTTTAGAACTATATTCAAAGCTTGGAACTTCATCTTCAACAAATAAAAGTTTTGAATCTCATCCGATCAAAGTAAGTTTTTCTGCAACTTTCTTTTGCTTATTCACACACAAATCACTCTTAGACGATCTTGGCATGTTCTAGGAACACTTACATATATATATATATATATATATATATATATATATATATATATATATATATATATATATATATATATATATTTGATCAGTGGTGGAGCCAACTGCCCCCACTGGGCCCCCCAATTTTTTATTTTATTTTTATAAATTATATATATATATATATATATATATATATATATATATATATATATTATAAAATCTAAATAATTAATCAACACCCATAAATACATTATTTATTAATTTTTTGAGTTGTATTTTTTAATATAATATGTAGGCCCAAGCCCAAATTAGTTAAAAAAATTTCAATACGCTTTTGCATCGATCTTATTTCTTAAACATATATAAAATAATTATATTTAATTTGTATGTGTATAGATAATTGACTATTTTTCATTTTAAATCCACTCATTTATGGGTTTTTCCATTTGCAAAAGAATATAGATTTCTTTACATTTAAATAAAAATAAAAATAAAAATAACTATATTTATACTTAGGTTTGGTTATTGATATTCTAATTTATTGATATATTTATAGTGATTCTTTTACTAAACCACATCGTATATAGTTGTTATGTATAAAATATTCACATATTAATATAAATATAATATTATATATATATATATATATATATTTATTTATTTATTTATTTTTAAGTTGTTCAAAGCACAAATATTGTGTTTTAGCACTAGACTTTTAATAATTAATTAAAAAAGTGATTAAATCTACAATAAATTAGCGGAAATTTAATATATAATATACTACACTTAAAATACATAATTATAAAAATAGATTTTTACTTATATTTTTAGGGTAAATTGGTATTTTTAGAAATTATGGATAAAAATATAATTCTGAAAATTTTAGGTTAATTAATAAGTTTAGGAATTAGGGGCATTTCATAATTTTCAAAAGTATATGGATCATCTTATAATTTCAAAAAATATGTATGAATTCATTATACATTATTTTGGTAAGAAATTTTTTTTGCCCCCACTGACTGAAATTTCTGGATATACCACTGTATTTGATGGTAATTATTTAACAAGTATATTTGTTTAATAGTGGGGATTGATTCGCAAAATCAAACATACACATAAAAACACAATATTACGTGGTTCGATAAAAAATACCTTCGTTGAGAGAATGAGGGGAGATTCGTATACTTATTAAAGTCAAATTTTCATAATAAACTTATAATAAAAAACAACAAATATCTGTTTTAAAAAATTCAACAATTCCCAGCTATTTGTAAACATTTAACAAATAATAATGTGATAATAACAAATCAATAAGCACATTTTTTAACTCTCAAGACATCAATATAATAATTTCATGAGTATAAAACATAAAGAATAATTTTGTCTACTCTAACCTGGAAAAAAAAAAAAAAAAATGGTTTTAGGACGTCAATGGAGAGCCCTGATTCTTAATTGAGGTAATAGATTTAACTGTACAACTCAGTGGCCTGGGCAAGCTGTCGTTGTAGTATAGTGGTGAGTATACCCGCCTGTCACGCGGGTGACCCGGGTTCGATCCCCGGAAACGGCGTATTGTTTTTATATTTTCGAACAAATGTGCTAAAACTCTGTGTCTTGAGGTTAGGCGCTGTTTTTGGAGTCCGTCGGATGAGCTGTCACTGTCCATGAGTTGAAACTTCCATGTTGACTATGTGGGCCAGGTTGTTGAAGATCTAGAACCGTTTATGCTGAATAATCCAACGGTCAACATTTTGCTGGTCGTGTACAACTCTGGAGTTGGTAACAAACAGTTTAAATTAGCGTGGGGCTTTGCTAAGTCAAAGTTCATGCCCTAATTTTTTTAAAAAAACCAAGTGATGAAAAGCTCCGAGTCCATTTTGATTTGGGTTAGGCTGGACTTAAGTTGATATGGGTTTGAACTAGGTTGGACTTAGTTCAGACTAATTTTTTTTTAAACAATTAATTATATTACATCCAATACATATAATAATGTCAAATTTTGAATATTAATATATTTGTTTTTAATCATTCAACAATTCTGAACTTTCAATATTTAGAATAATACAAATACTACAAAACTATTAAAATAAAATTTCATAACCTATAATTGTACAATAAATAAAATATACTCTAACTCTTGTGAGTCTTCTTCGTCTTCACTTTGCAATTCCTCTCCAATAAAAACTTTTCTTCATGAATTTCACCTAATAAAAAAACACAGTATTTAAAAAAATTTAAAAATCTATACCTCGATCAGTAGTCCATAACTAATAATAAATACATATGATCGCTTCCAATGAGTTAAAATAAGTATGCTACGATATGGACAAAAGCATCTACCTCAATAACAGTTTTCCTATAAGGTGGAAGGTGGGGGAACTAAGAGAGAAGCTACAAAGTTGGAACACGTATAGTAACTTTTAGAAGCATTAGGAAGTGCACAATTTCAACTTTCGTACCTAGAACATACATTTTTATTTAAAAACGTGTTTTAAGTTTGTTGACGGGTTATTTTCGTTCTAGGGACAGTTTTGAGATAACGCTCTCGGGACAATCCTCTTCCAACCGTGAATTTGTTTGGTTAATGGGACCAAAAACAAACTTGGCAAAAGACAAAACAACCATAAAATCGACAAGAGGGTTTTACGTGGTTCAGCAGAGCGAATCCAACCTACGTCTACGGACACAAAGTGAGGTATGATTTTTATTACCAAACCAAGCTCGGCCGACCTGTTATCAAGGAGGGTCTAAAGGAAACCGAGTTGTTTGCTTATGACGCTTTTACAAGTAATGCTTTAAATGAAATTTTTGCTAACCCTTACAAATGAGATTACCTTCCCTTTATATACTAAGGAAAATACAACATTATTCTCATACTTCTATGACGTCAGCCATGCGAATTTCCGGCGAATTGACGGACTCTCAGCTCCAACTGCCTCGCCGAAAGCAAACATGCCATCCGACTTCCTGTCACATCACGCCGTTTTATACATTGTCATACTTCACCATTAATAATGACAGCCTGTAAAGGTCTCTTGTGCGATAGTACATGTCAGGGAGAAAAGTACAAACGATCCTGATCATACGTCGGGCTTCATGAGCACTGCCAAAACGTGTGCCGAACTACCCCAAATACTTGCGACTTGTCCCAAAATATCCGAGCTCATCATCCCGATCCAGGAGGAAGAGTAGAACTGAGCCTAGCTATCGGGCTACAGTGGTCGGTCTCGGCTCTGATGTTGTCGGCCATTGGGACCTGCATCATGTTGTGTCCTATAGTCGGCCAAATGTGGGAAACTACGTCCGAATACCATGTGTGGCCGAGGAGTGACCAGTACCCTTTGAACACTCGTCCCTCCAAAGGGAGAAATTCCCTCTATGCTCATGTCGTACTGTTCAAATACTTCGTCACAAAAATCACCATCAATATTTGTCCCCTAGTTCTCGGTTTCAATGAGTGTACGAGTTGGTACCGGGAACTACAAAGTCGGGTGTGTTAATCAATTGGTCGTCGGTCGTTTCCAGGGGCCATAAAGAGAATCGTTCCGACCGCCGATCAAGTCATCCCCGTCATCTTCATGTGCCCTGTCATCGAGGATGTTGACACATATCCGTTGGGGATATGCTCCGACCCCGCGTTGATTATGATCCACTCGATGGGACATAACCGACCCCGAGCTAGCAATACACATAGCCTCGGCGGGATAAACCCAGCCCCGAGGTGGTGGAACAAATAGCCTCGGTGGAACGAGTCCAGCCCCGAGCTGGTGGAACATACAGCCTCGGCGAAACGAGTCCAGCCCCGAGCTGGTGCAACAGATTGCCTCAACGGAACGAATCCAGCCCCGAGCTGGTAGAACATACATCATCGGCGGAACGAGTCCAGCCCCGAGCTGGTGGAACATACAGCCTCAACGGAACGAGTCTAGCCCCGAGTTGGTGCAACAGATAGCCTCGGTGAAACGAATCCAGCCCCGAGCTAGTGGAACATACAGCCTCGGCGGAACGAGTCCATCCCCGAGCTGGTGGAACATATGAGACTTAATCGTGAGGGAAGAAATTTCAATATCCGAGGCTCCGCGGATCCCGGTGCATGCGTCCTTTTGCTGGACATCAGCAAAAACAAAAAGTGGAAACAGAACAAGGTTAGTACATCGGAGGTGACTTAGCACATACTCCACACAGACCCAGAAAGATAACAAATCGGGTGTCCCGAGGCAACGTCCTACATGGTGCCTCCTAAAACATAATTCTGAACCTTACAATTCAGCGTCCCGGCTAGCCGGGCTACGGATCGGTGAGCGGCCAAAGCCATGAGGGCAGAAACCTCCTCATGTTGGGTGGCTCTGGAGTCTGCAAACGCTATGAAGGCAAAAACATCCACATGTTATGCTTCTCCTGATCCAAGGTGGTTAGACAGATAACTCACGGGGGAAGAAACCTCCCCGTGTTCGTCATCCCGATGGTGCTTCTCAACGGGACTCACCAGCCAACTCGCAGGGGAAAAAACCTCCCTGGGTCCGGTTTACCCGAGGTCACAAGGGTCATGGAGGCCATTCATCCGTCCCCATACCATGTGCCTGGTGGTTCTCAATGGGATTCACCAGCCAACTCGCAGGGGAAGAAACCTCAATGGGTCCGATTTACCCGAGCTATTCCTCAAAAATACGAGTCATGGGGTAGTAATGTTCCGGCCTCGGGGGTTTGATAATGACATCCGAAATTGGCGTGCCACGATGGGTTCGCGCTTTTCCCACATATACTTCATCATTTGATGCCATCCGGATCCTCAAAGGTGAAAGGAGTCAGGTCGGAACACTTCCGTCCGGGGGTTTGATAATGACAATCGGGATTGGCGTGCCACGGGCTTGGTGCCCTTCCCAACTACCGATCACCCCTTCGCTTCGAGCACACCCCATGAATATTGAACATGGCTTTCGCATTCAATTATTAAACAAGTAAAATAGACAAGTTTTTAATTCAAAAGAGAAAGTCACATTCATATCCATGGGATATACTGCCCTTCTTACAACTCTTTGCGGGTCATTTCAAGATAGGCTTTACAATAATTTCCGGACTCTTGTCTGGCCATTCGGCAGTTCTGCGGCCCAAAGAGGAAATCTACTAAAAGTACTTCCTCAGCATCTGTTGTGATATTTTATATCGTACCGCAAGTGTACGATGTCAAGTTTTAGTATAAATATGAGTGAAGAGTGTCGAACCCACATGGATTGCGTTAACTCACACTAAGTACTACAATTGATAATCCTAACTTTATTTAGACGATAATTAACAAAGATTTAATTAAATAAATAAAATATAAAAATACTTATATAGGAGGGACTAATACGATAGAGATTCTAGATCCTGATTTCACCTAGCTGTCGCCTATGTATTTGCCATGCCAATTAATCATTGTTCAGTTTATTGTTTATAAGTCAATACTCCGAAAATATCCACTCTCTCTCTCGAGAGTATCAGTGAAAATATCATTAATTACAGACTTCGATATCTCTATAAAAATCTAGTAGTTAACAACTCATTACGCTTTATGATTCTATATTAACAACTTCAAATGAACTTAATATTCTCTCGAACTCTATAAAACTCATAGGTTATATTCTCTAGATCTATTCAAAATCCCCTCTCTCGAGTGATAGATTCTAAACATATATCATCATATTTGTGGCCAGCAAACACAAAGCATTAAACTCAAGAGAATACAAATAAACTGAATAAAACTTCATATTAAAATTGACAAACAATTACAAGGTTCAAGCATCAATTACATCATTCTCGAGAATTAAGGAGTTTAGTTAATGACAATAGATAAAAATAATGAAAACAAGGTCATGAATCTAATGGAAATCATTAGAGTTCAAAGAAAGAAACAAGAAGATAAAACCCAAATTGAATCTCTTCCTCTTCGGACGTCACTGCCTTCGTCTCCTCTTGTCGCTCTTCAATCCTCCTCCTTGGATCTCTCTAAAAATATGTTTTTTGTGATGTGTATTAGCCTCATATTTCTTGTTGGACGAACTAATGTATTTATAATAAAGTCTGGTGGCCATTGGACATGTAAAACCCTAGAATTTAGAGTTTTTGGGCGTTCCGGCGCGTGGCGCCCCAACTCTCTATTTTTTGTATGGGACTGGTTCTGCCGCAGCAAAAGTGCGCACATTTGTCTAGATCTTTTCTAGTACATGCAAATCGATAATTATGGGTCTCGTAACTCTTTTTAGATAAAAAGTTATAGCCTTTTTAAATTCAGTGCGCAGCTGATGCTGATTTTGCCTGTTCTTTGGTCTGATGCTCCCAATAGGTCCCGGAACATGCGTATTTGCTCCATTCTTGATGTTCTAATGCTTCCTACAAATAATACATACAATAAACTATAAATGACACTAAATGACTCGAACCATAACAAAATAATAGGCTAAGGATGTCAGAATAAGTGGGTATAAACCGCACTTATCAAACACCCACAAACTTAAGATTTTGCTAGTCTCGAGCAAAAGATAAAATAAAAACTAAATACAAATAAACAAATAAAAATAAATAAATTAACTAAGCCATTTTCGTAGGGATCACGATTGCATTTAGCGTATGCAACAAGCTTTAAACCCATAGGCGGCCCTAGTGGACGAGTTATAGTCTCGTGGGGCTTACAGCGACCACACCCACAAACGTCATTCACACACAATCATGCAAAAATATAAAAATAATAGTAAATAAAATAAAATAATCCTGATAGTTATGCATAAAATTGTCCTCAAAGAGTGCTTATCAATGAGATTATAGAACCTTCAAAGTACTCAACGCAACTTAAATCCAAGTTCTTGAATAAACCATCTAAGCTAGACTCACAGTGTGTGTGTGTAAATGTCTGTTCACAGCTCGACTCATAAGTAAGCAAACTTAATGATTTCATCTCAAAAATTGAGATCCGATGGGTCAAACCAACCTAGATATCTCAAATTTATTCTGCGTTTCTTTGCTCAATATGGTATGCTTTTATTTTCTTTATTTTCTGCTTTTTTTTTTACTTCTTTTCATTTTTTTAACACACCTACCCTTTAAGGTAGCATTTCTCCTCATGGTGGTCATAACACTCGCCCATGGGTAGCTTCACGCTTATCGGTTATAGGTGTTTTTTTTTCTTATCATACCATAAATCATAATACTTGCATATTGAGATAGATATCTAAGAAAACGGTCATTCATCGGCAAACAATTTCTTCAACTAGTCACTTTGTCAACTACTTAGGTTCTCACTGCTAAAAACCTATTATTAAGTGCTTACGAGTCTAACCTATATCATCAACTCAAGGCATCAAATAAAAATCAATTGAGACTTATCATTTCTAAAATTTCATTTAAAAGCAAACAAATTTCATCATTAGACTTATGCTTTACTTTCAAAGACATAAAAACAAAAATATTTTTTTTTATAGAATAAATAAATAAATAGCAGGAATACATGCACACACCCCCAAACTTAAAACTTGCATTGTCCTCAATGAAAGATAAATATAAAGAAACCGGATTAAGTAACAACACTATTGTGCATGGAGTTGATCAGGCTCCTACTGGTCAGAATTTGATTGCGCGGGCTTTGTGTGTCTCGTGCTACCTGCATAAATAGCATGCAAAACGAATAAATAAACAATTGCACACAATGAAAATAAAAATAAAAATAAAGAAAAATAATAATAAAATAAATGCAAGGGTTGCCTCCCCGCTAGTGCTAAGTTTAACGTCTTCAGCCAGACGCAGCCACCCAATTGATCATGGTGGCTTCTTTTTTAGTATCCACCGATTGTTGTGACATGAAAAAGATAACTTGGCGTGTTGTGGCAGTTTATCCATGGATGGTCTTCCAGGGTCTACTGATCTTGGACTGCACATTTGACAAAATTGACTCGACCTCCTTTTTAACCTTCCAGGGATCATCTCCAAGTGAGTACTGACGTTTCTTTTCCTCTTTTTGCGGTGCTTTGGGAGTGGTTTCAGGTCTAGCTGCAGAGAATCTTCCTTTATGCATGGCTGCACTATGCTCGTAGGTTGCTAAAATACTGATTCACCCTGCGTGTTTGCAACTCTCTTCTCTACTATATCTACCCTGTGACATTTTGCATCACCTTGAGGACTCGGCATGGCTCTGAAAACACTGAATGTGACTTCTTCATCTTGAGCTCTCATTTTCAATTCACCTTTGTTCTCTTCTTCCGTTACTATTTCCTCTTGAAACACCGCTGCTTTTTCTTTACTGCCTAAGTCCTGAGGGATGTCTTTAATCTCTTTTCTGCTCCTAAGAGTTATGACTTGACATTGCTCTTTGGGGTTGACTTCAGTATTACTAGGAAACACCCATGTCTGTTGATTGGCCATGGAATAAACAAGCAACCCAATTTGCACTTCTAAAGATTTCATTGTTGCCTCTATATTTCCTATATGTGTTTGATGTTGTTCAGCCTCGACTCATTCTTCTCAAACCTCTCTGAAGTTGTAGCTACAAACATGCTCATGAGGTCTTCTAAGTAAGGTTTCTGCTCAGCTTGTACTTGCTCAAATCCGGCTCCTCTGTTGGGTAAGAGAATTCCATTAGCATAAGCAGCTCCAATAAACGGTTGGCTCATTTGATTTGTTAATAGTGCTAGATGAGTCGTGAGGGATGATACTTGAGCGATCAGTGCATCAATGATATTTGCCATTACTTCTTTTCCAACTCTCATTGCACAAAAGAAAAACACTATATAACAATAAAAATAAAAAAATAAAAATTAAATAAAAATTAAAACTAAGATTACTTGGTAGTAGTATTAATGTGAATTAAACAAACAATCCCCGGCAACAGCGCCAAAAACTTGTTGTGATATTTTATATCGTACCGCAAGTGTACGGTGTCAAGTTTTAGTAAAATATGAGTGAAGAGTGTCGAACCCACGGGGATTGCGTTAACTCGCACTAAGTACTACAATTGATAATCCTAACTTTATTTAGACGATAATTAACAAAGATTTAATTAAATAAATAAAATATAAAAATACTTATATAGGAGGGAATAATATGATAGAGATTCTTGATCCTGATTTCACCTAGCTGTCGCCTATGTATTTGTCATGCCAATTAATCATTGTTCAGTTATATTGTTTATAAGTCAAGACTCCGAAAATATTCTCTTCACTCTCTCGAATATCAGTGAAAATATCATTAATTACAGACTTCGATATCTCTATAAAAATCTAGTAGTTAACAACTCATTACGCTTTATGATTCTATATTAACGACTTCAAAGGAACTTATATATTCTCTCGAACTCTATAAAACTCATAGGTTATATTCTCTAGATCTATTCAAAATCCCCTCTCTCGAGTGATAGATTCTAAACATATATCATCATATTTGTGGCCAACAAACACAAAGCATTAAACTCAAAAGAATACAAATAAACTGAATAAAACTTCATAACAAAATTGACAAACAATTAAAAGGTTCAAGCATCAATTACATCATTCTCGAGAATTAAGGAGTTTAGTTCATGACAATAGATAAAAACAATGAAAACAAGGTCATGAATCTAATGGAAATCATTAGAGTTCAAAGAAAGAAACAAGAAGATAAAACCCGAATTGATTCTCTTCCTCTTCGGACGTCACTGTCTTCGTCTCCTCTTGTCGCTCTTCAATCCTCCTCCTTGGATCTCTCTAAAAATATGTGTTTTGTGATGTGTATTAGCCTCATCTTTCTTGTTTGGACGAACTAATATATTTATAATAAATTCTGGTGGCCATTGGACATGTAAAACCCTAGAATTTAGAGTTTTTGGGCGTTCCGGCGCCCAGCTCTCTGTTTTTTGTATGAGACTGGTTCCGCCACAGCGCCAAGATCTTGGGCGCCGTGGCGCCAATGCAAACAATTGTCTAGATATTTTCGAGTACATGCAAATCGATATATTATGGGTCTCGTAACTATTCATAGAGCAAAAGTTATAGTCTTTTTAAATTCAGTGCGCAGCTGATGCTGGTTTGCCTGTTCTTTAGTCCGATGCTCCCAATAGGTCCCGAACACGCGTATTTGCTCCATTATTGATGTTCTAATGCTTTCTACAAATAAGACATAAAATAAACTATAAATGACACTAAATGACCTGAACCATAACAAAATAATATGCTAAAGATGTCGAAATAAGTGGGTATAAACCGCACTTATCAGCATCTCGATGTTACAGGGTTTCTTGAGCCGAATACCGTCTAACTGTTCCAAAAGATAGGTACCCGGTCTAACTATCTCCACCACTCTGTACGGCCCTTCCTATTTGGCGCCCAACGAGCCTTCTTTGGGTTTTCGGGTCTTCAACGTAACTCTCCTCAAAATCAAATCTCCAGGAAGGAAAGACCGAGTCTGAACCTTGTTATTGTAGAATCAGGTCATTCTTTGTTGATAGACGTCCATTTTGATAGCTGACTTCTCATGTTTTTCTTTTATCAGATCGAGGTGGTTCCTGACGAGCTCTTCACTCTGTTCGGTCTCGAAATGCCGGACCCTGTGGGTGGTCATCCTGATCTCTGCTGGAATAACTGTTTCACAACCATAGGCCAAATAAAATGGAGTTTCCCCGGTGGAGTCCTTGTAGGTTGTCCGATGCGCCCACAATACTTCGGTAACTCTTCAACCCACAGACCTTTACAAGATCCGAGCCTAGCCTTCATGTTTGTCTTGATTGTTTTGTTGGTCGCCTCGACCTGTCCATTAGACTTGGGGTGAGCAGGTGAAGCGAATCTTAAGTGATCTAGAGGTCTTCACAGAGCTTCTGAAACCTTTGCTGTCAAATTGCTTCCCATTATCAGTGATAATAGCCCGGGGGATCCCAAATCTGTAGATGATATTCTTCTTCACAAGTTCGTCGCCTTCTTCTCCGTGATTGTAGATAGGGGTTCAGCTTCTACCCAATTGGTGAAATAATCAATGGCAACGACCGCATATTTGGCATGTCCTCGCCCTGCTGGCATTGGCCCAATGATGTTTAGCCTCCATTGGGCGAACGACCCGGGACTGACTAGAGTGGTCAATTACTCTGATGGCTGATGGTGAATGTTTGCATTCTTCTGGCATCCCTCGTACTTCCGAGCTATCTTCCTCCCATCTTGATGCATGGTCGGCCAGAAGAATCCCTGCCTTAGCGCCTTATACGCAATTGACTGCCCCCGACATGACTCCCACAAAACCCTCCATGAATCTCTCTGAGCACATAATCCTTTCCTCGTTCGTAGACATCTCAAAGTGGCACTGTGTACCCCATCAGGTACAAGACTCATTCAATCAGACCGAATTTAGAACTCTGGTACTTTAGCTTTCTTGCCTCATTCTTGTCTTCAGGCGTCTCCCAAGTCTCCAAGTACCTTCCTAACCGGATCCATCCAAAAGGTTTCCCTTCTACATCCACTTCCATTATCTCTGGCTCCCCAACACTCTTCATCTGTAGGCAAACCCAGAAGGATGGTTCTAGGCTTCTCTGACTTGATTGACAATGCCAGTCGAGCCAAAGAGTCTGCTTGATGGTTACTTTCCCGGCCGATTTGCTCGAACTGCACATTGCCCATTCCCCCAACCAGCTTCTTCACCTCGTCCATATAAGCCATCATGTTCAGTTCTTTGGCCTGGAATTCGCCTTTTAACTATTGGATGGCCAGTTGTGAGTCGCTCTTTACAATCATTTCTCGGACACCAACTTCCATGCATAACCTTAAAACCGGCCAGAATGGCCTCATACTCAGCCTCATTATTTGTTGCTCAAAGCCCAATCTCAAGCATACAACACCTTTTTACCATCACTGCTCCACAAGACAACCCCGGCTCTACAAACCTTGCGAACTGACCGATCCGTCCACTAATAATTCCCACCTGGTCTCTGAAACTTCTAAGATCTGTGATCTTGTGAATCTGGCTATAAAATCTGCTAAAGATTGCCCATTTATTACTGCCATCGGCATATAGGATATGTCATGCTCACTCAATTCCATCGACCACTTTACTGACTGGCCCGAGACCTCTGGTTTATGTAGGATCTTTCTTAAATGATGGTCGGTATAGACCCCGATAGGATGAGCTTGAAAATAAGGTCGCAGCTTCCGGGCTGCCGTAATCAATGACAAAGCTATCAGTTCATGGGCTGGGTATCTGGTCTCTACATCCAGCAAGGCCTCTACTAGTATAGTACACCGGCCTTTGGACCTTGTCAGCCTCATGTACTCACCGAGCTCACAGCATGGCTCAGAAGAAACAGCTAAGTATAAGAAAAGAGTCTCATCTGGGATTGGCTTGGCCAAAAGTGGGGGCTGAGCTAAATATTGTTTTAACTGCAGGAAGGCATCTACACACTCCTCCGTCCAACTGACCTCCTTCTTTTCCTTATTGATCAACTTGAAAAAACGATGATTGTGAATTTGTTGGTTGCTCGGGAAATAAACCAATTCAATGCAGCTACTCGGCCTGTCAAACTCTGTACCTTTTTGACCATCCTGGGGGGGTTTTAATTCCATAACGGCTCTGATCTTCTGCGGATTTACTTCTATCCCCCGAGCACTGACCATATATCCCAAAAATTTTCCCGACGCCACCTCGAATGCATATTTCTCCGGGTTCAGCCTCATGTTATGCTTTTTTAACAACTTAAAAGTCCCCGCGATGTCGACCAAGTGATCCCCAGGCTTCTTGATCATTGTTATCATGTCATCAACGTACACATGCATGGTCTGCCGATGAGGGCTTGAAAACCTTGTTCACTAACCTCTGGAACGTAGCCCCATCATTTTTCAATCCGAAAGGCATCACCTTATAGCAATACAACCTCTTATTTGTGATGAAAGATGTTCTTTCCTCGTCCTCAGGATGCGTCTTGACCTAGTTATATCCCGAGAAGGCATCCATGAAACTAAGCAACCAATGACATGTCGTTTTATCCACCAGCTGATCCACCTTCAGGAGCGGGAAACTGTCATTCGGGCAAGCCTTGTTGAGATCGGAAAAATCTACACACATCTTCCACTTTCCGCTGGCCTTCTTTACCATAACCACATTAGATACCAACTCCAGGTATTTCACTTCTCTGATAAAACCGGCCTTCTTCACAATTTTTATACCTCGGCTCATATCGCTTTCACAACACTCCCGATTGAAGATCCTCCTCTTCTGCTTGACTGGTTTTGAGCTGGTGGATCCACTGCTAAATGGTGACTGATGAACTTGGGGTCTATCCCGGGCATGTCTCCGTGCCCCCAAGAAAAAATGTCCACATATTCCTTCAAAAAATTCAACAAACATTGCTTGAAGTTCTTCTCCAAACCTACTCCCACTTTTATAACTTTCCCAGGGCCGAAGAGTTCTACTGATTCCAACTCCTCCCCTGCCCCTAATGGGCGGAATCTTCGGGTCGTGGATTCGGAGGTTCGACTGTCATTTCCTCTTCTATTCTCCCTTTCCTCTTTCTGCTTTCTTCTTCAACGTGAAGAGTCTCTTTCGAGACGGTAGCGAAATAACTCATGGCTACTTTATGACTTCCACACACTATCACAATCCCGTCTCGGGTGGGAAACTTTAATTTCAGATAGTAGCATGACATTGCGGCCTTTGTTTTCATCATGAAAGGTCGGCCCACAATAACCTGGTAACTGCTCATACAATCCACCACTGTAAAGTCCATCATGATAGTCCGGGTGTGGGGAGTGGTCCTGACTGTCATGGCTAGCTGTATTCTACCCAAAGGAAAGACTGTTGCACCTCCAAACCCGTACAAGAGAGTTCCGTCCTGGGTCATAGTGGCATACTCCACCCCAAAACCGTCCAAGGCTTCATTAGAGATTATGTCAACTGCACTCATCGGATCCACCAGGATCCTGTCCACCTCAGCTCCTCCGATCACAACCTTTATTATCAGTGCATCGTCGTGGGGGGAAACTCACCCCATGGGTATCTTCATTCGTGAACATAATTGGGATCGACCGCCCCCTTTGAACCCTCGGGGCATGCTCCGTTGTCAATACTTCCGGTCCCCGGGACCTGCTGTAACTCTTCCTTGATCGGTTTGAGTCTCTGGCCAATGTCCTTCCACCAGCGATGGTATATATTTGTCTAGGTTTTCGCTGCTGCCGGGCCGCCATGGCCTCTTGGTCGATATAATCATTCAGATAACCATTTTGTGCCAGGTTTTTCACCTGCTCCCGCAGGTCCCTTGAGCACCGGCATAAACACACACGTATAACGCAAGCGCACGTATCGTTCAAGTAGTATAAAAATATCGATCCCACGAGGACTTAATTCTAAACTATTAATTTTATGAGGTCAAATGATTACTAATATCTAACAAGTTGATTGATTGATTTGAAATGGTGACGATTCTAAATTTAAAAGCAAGTAAATAAAATTGTTCGAAGGTAGATTTTAAGAAAATTCAATATTAAAAACTATCTAGGGTTGTGATTTATTCCAATATTATTTAAAGATGAGTGATTATCTTATAGTTGGGTAATATATTGATTTATTAACCTGGAACACTAATTATGTAAAAGCCTCTTCCGATGGTCAATTACAAATACCTAGTATAATCCAATTGAACCATATGTCTATGTCAACCAAATTACATAGATTCATTAGATTAAGTTCCAATTATGGCTACCCCCGCCCGACAGGTATATTCCTATCCTGTAAGGAAATCTATTAAAAGGGTTATCTATCCTTAAGGAAGATCGTGGGCTATTGAGTCTAAGGTCTTAAAATTAAAATCCATATGTCTAGTTCATTTTAGATTTACCTAATCAATTTATTAGTGGCCAATTAATAAAAAGGCATTAAGATTAAGACTCAATAAATAAATCTTTATATTACCCAAGCTATAATTTAACCCTTTATAAAACGGTGATATTAAAAGTCATCACAACCCCAGATAACTAATTTAGTTACAACACATAACTAGGGCTAATAAAAACTTAAAAGACATAAAATGAAAATGCTGAAAAGTAATTGCGGTGAGTAAAATGCTGAAAAGTAAATTACAAATGAAATAAAATGCTAAGGCAAAAGGAATTACTTTTACTACTACTAATTTAGATATCTCCCATAAAATAATATATAAACTTGTGATAATATTTTACCAACCGACCAATCTGGCGGTATCCTGATTAAGTCAAATTAAGTCCAACCAGCCCATAGGTGGTAATTTTTGTCCATAATCCAGCCATCCATAAAGGCGGTACCAAAGTAAATTTACCAACCGACCAATCTGGCGGTATCCTTGATTAATCAGGTTCAAACCAACAGAAAATAAATTACCAACCGACCAATATAGCGGTTTCCTTGATTAGTCAGGTTTAAACCAGATTAAATTGAATGCCAACCGACCAATATAGCGGTATCCTTTATTAATCAGTATTTTAAATAGTAAATATATCATTTTTTAAGGGAGATTAATCTAAATAGCAATAGTAAAATAATTACCTTTCACCTTAGCATAGGGAAGTTACCTCCTCATAGTGAATAGTAAAAACTGTAAAATAAGAAAGTAAATTACTATTATTACAAAAAGTATTAAAATTATTACAAAAGTAAAACTAAAAATTAAAACGAAACTTAGAGAGAGAAGAATTCCCTATTTACATCAAATAAGAGAGAGGAATGGTACACTAAAATCTGAAATTTCGCGCTCTATTTATAGGCAAAAAATTCGGTTTCCAGCGTCGCGACGCCGTAATAGTGAGATGTGGCACAAGGACAGCTTGACACGTAGCGATTCGGATAAGAGGATAAGGTCGACACGTGTAATGGCGGCTTGGAACTCAATTATGAAGCTGACGTCATTGATGACGTGGCACTGTTCATGACGTCATTGGTGACGTGGCACTGTTCATGACGTCATTGGTGACGTCATGATGATGTGGCATGCGCACGTTAGCGGATCTTCTGTGGTGGTGACACGTGGCACGGCGCATGTTAGCAAAGTCAAATTTCTCAAATTCTGACCCGTTGACCCGGCGCATGTTAGCAGATTCGGCGTATGCTGGGCGTCGCGACGCGAAAAAAACCAAAATATCCCTGACGCATTTTTATCCGGTTTTGCCCCAAATTGCCTCCAGTGCTATCCAAACTTTATTTATCTGCAAAATAACAACAAAACACATCAAAACGTTCATAAATCTCGAGAAACAATACAAAACATTAGGTCAAATGAGTGAGAAATAGTGATATAAATACCACTCATCATCCCTGCAATCTTCCGCCGTGTGCCCCCTCAGGTTATGATGCACATAATAGGATCTCTCGCTCTTCTTCTCCGCCGGATACTTCCTCAAGTCCGGTTCCACCAGAAGGCCCTTATCTTGGATTTCTCTGACGATCTGAGCCAACAGCTTATTCAAAGGAGTGTACACTGCCCCTCCGACCACATGATTTACTTGTGCCTGAGCCCTCATCTCATGTGGTACATTGCTGGTCCTGGCCAACTCCAGGGCGGTGGCGTAATCCGGTATGTCCTGGACCCTCAGGTGAGTCCACAACTTCCCGACCTTCAGGGCCCCATTGAGACTTTCCAGCGCCTCCGATGATTCGTATGCCCCGACCTCGAGCACCAAATTATGATATCTTTCAATAAAATTCTTCAGGGTCTCATCATCCCCATGCTTCATCAATCTTAACGCTCCCACCGTCTTCCTTGGCACACACGCTCCTTTGAAATGTCGAACAAAAGATTTTTTGAGCTGAGAGAAACTACTGATGCTCCCTGAGGTCAAACTTCTAAACCACAAAATCACGGGCCCGCTCAGAGTTAAAGGGAACACCTTGTAGATGACCTCTCATACCATCCATTGAACCTCTATTAGTAAAACGAAACTTTCGATATGGGACTTAGGGTCGGTATGTCCCTTATAGGCGTTCATAGATGGCATGGTGAACCGTCTATGGAATTATGCTGAAAATATTTCTTCTGTAAAGGAAGATATTGTTTCTCTGTCCGGACCATCCTCTTTGCTTGCCTTCATGTTTTCTTCCCATCTTTTCATCTCTTTCCTGAACCAGGCTTTCATTTGGCTGTCAGTACTATCATTCTGCCTTCCGCGGACTTCTTCTCGCCTGCTGCTCCGAGCACGACGCACTCCATGGCTGGATGCCTCTCGATCCTCCCCACCGTATCTTCTATCAGCCCCCTTCTCCTTAGAGCGGGGACTATTACTAGAGGACTCTGGCGTTTGCCTATCATCTTCTTCTTCCCACATTCTCTCCGCCTGCAAGTCTCTCGCTATCACAACTGACCTCACCTTCTGGGGATCCCTCCTCCCGAATTCATCGTCTTCGCTTAGGTCTACAATCCTTTTCCCTTTCACTATCTCCTCTCTCCTCTGACTTGGACCACCCTTCATCCTTTCATCGTTCATCTTTTCTAACCTTTCCAGCTTCTCCATCATGGCCTTTATGAAGGTCTGGTTTGACTCCATTTCCTTTCTCATGCTCTCTTCCATTCTTTCCATCCGCTCTGTTGTTGAACTCTCCGACGATCTAGGATTCTCGTCTTCTGCCATCGTCTTACCACGCAAGTTGCTTTTTGCTCTTTCCCCACAGACGACGCCAACTGTTGACAGGTGATTTTCATTCCAGGGACAGTTTCGGGATAACGCTCCCGGGACAATCCTCCTCCAACCGTGAATTTGTTTGGTTATGGGAGACCAAAAATAAACTTGGCAAAAGACAAAACAACCACAAAATCGACAAGAGGGTTTTACGTGGTTCGGCGGAGCGAATCCAACCTACGTCCACGGACACAAAGTGAGGTATGATTTTTATTACCAAACCGAGCTCGGCCGACCTGTTTTCAAGGAGGGTCTAAAGGAAACCGAGCTGTTTGCTTATGGCGCTTTTACAAGTAATGCTTTAAAAGAATTTTTCCTAACCCTTACAAATGAAATTACCCCTTTATATACTAAGGAAAACACAACACTATTCCCATACTTCTATGACGTCAGCCATGTGGATTTCCGGTGAATTGACGGGCTCTCTGCCCCAACTGCCTCGCCGAAAGCAAACATGCCATCTGAATTCCTGTCACATCACGCCGTTTTATACACTTCCATACTTCACCATTAATAATTACAGCCTGTAAAGGTCTCTTGTGCGATAGTACATGTCAGGGAGAAAAGTCCAAACGGTCCTGATCATACGTCGGGCTTCATGAGCACTGCCAAAACGTGTGTCGAACTACCCCAACTACTCCCGACCTGTCCCAAAATATCTGAGTTCATCATCCCGATCCAGGAGGAAGAGTAGAATTGAGTCGAGCTACCGGGCTAAAGTGGTCGGTCCCGGCTCTGATGTTGTCGTCCATTGGGACTTGCATCATGTCGTGTCCTCTGGTCGGCCAAATCTGGGAAACTGGGTCCGAACACCATGTCTGGCCGATGGGTGACCAGTATCCTCTGAACACTCGTCCCTTCAAAGGGAGAAATTCCCTCTATGCTCTTGCCGTACTGTTCAAATACTTTGTCACCAAAATAACCATCAACAAAGTTTTTATTAAAATCATTATCCATTTAAGTCATGTTTCTAATAATAGTTTTATCGTAATTGTATGTCATAGTTATTTAAATTTTTTCAACTAAAATTACTTATTGTTTTTTATGATTATTTTCTTGTTTTATATTATTGTAAATAATGCCTCATTTTTTTTTTGTTTACTAACTTAATTATTAAATCCTCTATGTGAGTGGCTTAGCCAAGATTTTGATTTAATTAGGGTAAAATTTGATTTTAATAAAAAAATATTAGATAATTTTTATTTTTATAGAGATAGATTAAAATTTTCTTATTAATAAAGTAAAATTTTTATAAATTTATAAAATATATTTTAATAAATTTTTGGAATACGACTGCCCTAGCTCAACCACTACTTTCGGTTCGCATTCTACTCACTAATCTTACTTGGATATTTTTAATGGTCTATAATTCTTCTTATATTGTGATTATATTAATTTTCTTATTGTTTAATTATTATATAAGAAGCAATTAATAATATTAATAGGTTAAAATTCGGCATTGCTTGATTACCACGAGCGTATGACATGACGTTCACGTCTCTGCTCCCATGAATCTAGATATTTTCATCGAGCTCCAATACAGGTGATCTGATATTTCTAAGTCAAACACATAATAAAAGTCAATAGATCGAAATTTCGCGGAGAGAGCCAATAAATTATCATCAATATTTAAATTCTGGCGCCCCAAGCAAACAAACACCAGAAATTAAAAAACTCCTGTTAATTAATTTTCTTTTGAGAGAAAGCGCGCGTGACAGAAGAATTCAAAGAGAAAATTATCAATGGAAATCTCTGATCATCGTCACCAGAACTCGTCGCCGTCGCCTTTGCCATCCAAAAGACTTATCGATTTGTATGGCTTGATCTCGAGGCAGACGAATACTGGTGGGACGTTGATGAGTCGATCATGTCCGTCATCTAACGGTGGCGTTGTGATAGCGGCGCCCAAGGAGAAGATAGAGATGTACTCACCGGCCTTTTACGCCGCGTGTACTGTCGGTGGCAGCTTGAGCACTGGCTCTACTCACACGGCCGTTACTCCTATCGATGTCGTCAAGTGCAACATGCAGGTTTTTTTCTTTTGTCACGCTGTCTTAAAAAAAAAATCATTTTTATATAAACATACTATATTGTTATTTTTTTGGTAAAAAGTGATTTACATTTGTCTCAATTGATAATTTAACGTGTCCTTATTGATAGGGAAATTATTTAACATATTTATAATAAATAATTATATCAATTAATAACTTATACCTAACACTTAACAATTAACATTGGCTAGTAATTCGGTGATCTCATGTCATGTCCTTAAGATAAATTCAAGAACATGAGTTTACGTCCTACATTCGCTCATAAATGTGTGATTTAAAAAAAAAGAGAAAAATAACACCCAACGGTGATAAAAACTAGTTTGTGGGTTAAATAAATTAAATTTATAAATACCCATTTACATAGTAAGATCCCATCAATTGAGTCACAACGCATCAATAATAAATTTTATTAATATTAAAATTACTTAAAGAAATTACTTAAATTGATATTCAAATATTGGGATCCTTAGTATTATTTAGGGGTGATCTTGAATTTTGAAAGGTTTTAAACAAGTTTTTGAAGTGTATGATCTTTATCATAAAAGATAAATTTTTTAATTTATTTATTAGCATGTGTATTGACTTTTTTTTTTTATTTTTAAATTTGGATCCCAATTTTGACATACCCTGGTATTATTACAGAGTAAGTAAATGTTAATTTGTTTTAATAAGAAAAATGTATTTATATGTTCTATATAATTTAAAAAGAAATAAAATTTCGTTGAGCATTCAATGGGTAAAGAGTTGTGTAATTGACCCTCAACTAGAGCAAAGATTCATTGACCCGTCCATTAATGCGGGAAGCCGCCTTGGAAAAATGAAAAGAATAAGGAGCATTCCCAAATATATATGCAGATTGACCCAGGAAAGTACAAGGGCATAACGTCAGGATTCGGAGTGTTGGTGAAAGAGCAAGGAATCAGGGGTCTCTTTAAGGGTTGGGTACCCACTCTGGTTGGTTACACCGCCCAAGGCGCCTGCAAGTTCGGATTCTACGAATTCTTCAAGAAGTATTATTCGGACATTGTTGGTCCTGAATATGCTGCCAAGTACAAGACCTTGATATACCTCGCCGGCTCTGCATCTGCTGAACTCATTGCCGATGTTGCTCTCTGCCCCATGGAAGCCGTCAAGGTCCGTGTCCAAACTCAGCCCGGCTTCGCCCGAGGCTTGGCTGATGGCTTCCCCAAGTTTGTCAAGTCTGAAGGTCCCCTTGGGTACGTATCCCCCAAATTATAATTTTGAATATGCTATAATCTAATCTAATTTTTATATATATAAAAAAAAAAAGGAGAATTATCATTACGTCTCTATTATTATTCATTATATTCTTAATTTTTCATAATGATTTGCAGGTTGTACAAAGGGATTGTTCCTCTTTGGGGACGCCAGATTCCATGTAAGCTAAGAATCATTTTCATTGTGGCATGCTTGATATATATATATATATATAAATAAAGTGTTTTTAAAAAATGAAAAAAATGGAAACATTAACGCTACTAATTGTTGTTGTTGTTATATATGCAGATACGATGATGAAATTTGCATCATACGAGACAATAGTGGAGATGATGTACAAGTATGCAATTCCAACACCAAAAGAGCAGTGCAGCAAACCTTTTCAGCTAGGTGTGAGCTTTGCCGGTGGATATGTGGCTGGTGTATTTTGTGCAGTTGTGTCACATCCTGCTGATAATCTGGTGTCTTTTCTCAACAATTCTAAGGGAGCCACTGTTGGCGATGTAAGTTAGTTAATTAATTTTGTTCCTTATTCATATATATATATATATACACATGCTCAGACCCGTATACACTTATTATCCATTTATTCATAAATTTGAATCTTGCAAATCATTTCTCTGTGAAAAGAAACCCACGGGAGTCTTGTGTATTAAAATTCATATATACATGCTCATCTACTTTGGTTTGTTTGTATATATTTTGCATACTGCAGGCAGTGAAGAAGCTGGGGTTGTGGGGTCTTTTTACCCGTGGCTTTCCCCTTCGTTTTATAATGATCGGAACTCTTACCGGAGTTCAGTGGTGTCTTTACGATGGTTTCAAAGTCTTCGTCGGACTGTAAGTTGTTTTTCTTTTGGAGTTGTGTGGTTTATTCTTACATGCTTCAACTGTAAAATGAAAATTAACAAATAAATCATTGAATTGGAACAACTTGTTCTTTTCAGGCCAACTACTGGTGGTGTTGCTGTTCCTCCTGCAAAAGCATGAATTAGCGAAGATGGTCAAGGAGAACATGATTTCTCTTTTTTCTAAAAATATTTGAGTGCGGATTTTAATTTTAATTTAAATCACACGGATCAATAAGATTAATGATTGCTATCTCAGATTAGTTTCGATTTATTTGATATGTAAATTATTTTTATTTTAATCAAATATGAAAATTTGCAATAGTTCTGATCTTATCCACCTATATGGGAATGAATATGTGTATTGTGCGGAATTATTAAACAACTCTATCTAAGATAGGTTTAGGGTATAGTTTCTATAGTTAATTCTAAACACCCTAAGTGTAATCAATTACTACAACGAAAATCAATACGATAATAAAACACAGAAAGTAATAAACAAACAACCAACAAAATCATCACAAAGATTTATTGACGGAGTGCAAAATTCTTGATATGGAAAAACCACTTCGCGTATACGCTACCACATGAATCCACTATATAGAGAAAATTTACAGTGATGGTTAGATGACCTATGACAACAACTTTGCCGACTCAAATACCTCTATTATAATAACCCGAAAAACTCATCGAGCCCGCACCAAACAACCTTATTCAAAACCTCTGAAGTCTTTGAGTGAATCCAATCTGTTCTAAGGGATTTCCAAGTCTCTAAAAGTCTTTTAAACACATCCAAAATAACCAAAATATGCAGGGGAGTTCGAACATAACTTGTGACTAATGCGTAATCTTCCGCAATCTCGTTCGAGCGTCCCGTCGCACGCACATCAAACATAAACCATATGGCTGGTTTCGTTCAAACGGGTGAAGAACGCAACTTACATACAGAGCCTCTGAAAGCTTTCATTCGAACGATATAACAAACCTGCCACAAACGTAATGCGTTCGAACGTCAGAACGAACCCCACTCAAACGTGAGATCCGATATCTTCATCTCATGTCGTCCAATCAACACCAATTCTATAAGACCCATTACAACTCAATTAAACATATTTTGTCACGAAAGTTACCTACCAAAACTAGACCCAACAAAATAGTCACTGAGCCCATTAATTGTTTATACAATTTGGATCTTTTTATATGATTATTTATTATATTTTTTTTATTACTATGCTATTATTATTTATGAAATAAGGGTATGTTGTTTGGCACCAGGAATGGAACATGACGAATCTGGGCCCGGGTCTCTGCAAAAAAATGGAAAAAAAATTTATTATCAATTTTTTAAAACATATATAAACAAGTTCTTTTATTTAATTGTGAACTTTTCATATTGATATTTGTTAGAAGCGAAACATGGTTGTGAAAAAATTTGGCTCATAGTTTCTATCAAACTATCAAAACATAATGCTCTCAAGGGATGTGGCTTGGTGACAAAGGATTTTATATTTGGTTGTCAGGTCTTGAGTTCGAGTTTATGGGTGTGTTTGTTCCATGTTTGTTGGTAATGTCCGTAAAAAAATAAGTTCAATTGAATTGTAATGAGTCTTGAATATCTCGGTATAATTGGACAAATATTAGGACGACATCACATGAAGCTATCATGATTTATGTTCGTGGTGCGTTCTTGTTTGGATTCGAACGCTCTGCGTTCATGGTTCATTTGAGTAGACGTTCGAACAAAAGCTTCCAGAGGCTTCATGTTCGAGGTATGTTCGAGTCACGTTCGAATGAAACTGTCCAAAGGCTTCGCGTTCGAGGTGCGTTTGTAAGGACGTTCAAATGGTTTTGCGGAATTGCTCGCGTTCGTCACATGTTCTTGTACGTAAGTGGGTTATTTTGGACGTGTTTTTTTAGCCAGATTTGCTCAAGGAAAACCTACATCTACACTACCTATATAAACAATCATAGAGTCATCTTATCAACTGTTGGAAATATATTATTCTGAGTTACAACATTATTTTTTTCAACTTTCTTGACAATTCACCTAGAAGAATTATTTGGTTTATCTGTCTTCTTTCTTTTGACATGTTATTTTTACCAATTGTCATTTTGTGACAGAAAGAGGGAGTAAGTATCTACTTTAATGCATGAGAATTTTTAATTTTAATTTTTGGTTTATCTACTCTTTATGTTCCCTTTATTTTTCACGGGTATCTTGTTGTTTGTGGATGTTTAGGTGAGCAGAATTAATGGTTGTGGTAGCGTCGACTTCAAGACTATTTGTTTAGGTATTATATTGAGTCATATTGTAATAAATCATTATCTTGATGGTGGACAGTTGGCTATTTTATTTTTATGTCTTTTACCATAGTCTTTATATTAGGGTTTTGTCATGGAATGTCAAAATGGAGATTGTTAGTTCCATGTTTGTTGGCAATGTCCGTAATAACATAAGTTCAATTGCGTTGTAATGATCTTGAAGATCTCAGTGTAATTGGACAAGTATTTGGACGACATCAGATGAAGCTGTCAAGATTTACATTTGTGGTGTGTTCTTTTTTAGGTTCGAACTCTATGCGATCGTGGTTCGTTTGAGTGAAAGTTCGAACAAAAGCTTCCAGAGGCTTCATATTCGAGGTACGTTCGAGTCAAGTTTGAACGAAACTATCTAGAGGCTTCGCGTTCGAGGTGCATTCGTAAGGAGGTTCGAACGGATTTACGGAACTGCTCGCGTTCATCACGTGTTCTTGTGGCATTTGAACGACTGTGCATAAGTGGATTATTTTGAACACGTTCTTGAGCTAGTTTTGTACAAGAAAAATCATACCTCTACCCTACCTATATAAACAAATATAAAACCACATTATCAACTGTTGGAAACACATTATTATGAGCTACAACATTGTTTGTTTTCAACCTTCTTGACAATTCACCTAGAAGACTTCTTTGGTTTATCTGTCTTTTTTCTTTTGGTAAGATTGAGTTTTGATTTACCATCAACACAGAAACACAACTCTAACCCAATTTTCTAAGCTTTCAGAGTTCTCTAGGAGGAATATTGGTAGTCGAAGTTCTGGCGTGGTGAGTTCGCAGAGTTGATCCACTTAGAGACTTCAGAGGTTATGGAGAAGGTCGCTTAGTGCGGGCTCAGGAAGTTCTTCGAGTTATTATAGTTTAGAGGTATTCGAGTTAGTGAAGTTGTCACCATAGGTCATACCACCATCGTTGTAAGTTTTCTTATATATAGTAGATTCGAGTGATAACTTATACCCGGTGTGGTTTTTACTCGCACGAGTTTTCTACTTAATCAACAAAATTATCGTGTTGATTTTGTTTATTGTTTTGATTCATATTTGCATAAACTTAAAGGTGATTGTTGAATTGAATCATAGTCGCTTTAATTTTGACATGTCTTAGATTAGAATAGTTGTTTAATTCTGCACAGAGTTAGAACCTAGACATAATTCTAATTTTCAAGGTGTATTTCTTTGTAAGAGTCTGAGGCAGCCGATGGTTTTACATACTCTACTTAAGCCCGAGTCAGGTGATTTGACGGTGGGATTTCCAACGTTTCCTAAAAAAAACTCTTATATTCTTCTTTAACTACAATTAATAATGTCCTCATATTCTCTAATTAATTTCAATGATTCGGTTAGGTTTAATTTGAGACAAACCTACAAATCTCCAATTGTTAGCTAATAATTCGAGTGAAAACTAATGAAACACTCCAAAGCCTTTGAGAGCTGATTTGTTGAAAATGATTGTTGTCCTATAATGGCTTCTTAGTACAAGTTTTATAACCAGTAATGGCTTTGCAAGGATAACTAACCACTCACTAACTTTACTTAATCTTTCCTAATTATTTACAACTAACTAACTCTTGATGTGTAACATTACCTTCCCCATCTAAAGGACATTGTCCTCAAGGTCATAAAATGATCAGAGACCTATACTACAATCCAGAGAGGATGTTAATCAATAAGCACGCAACCATCATTATTGAACGGGCCAGCAATAAATGTTGTTTCACTTCCAAATAGTGCATCCCACATTCTAGTGTGTTCTCCCGCTCTTTCACCTTGTTAATAGCGGGTCAACTTTGTTTTCTAGCCTTTCAAGCACATCATTCAACTCTGACAGTAAACCAACTAGTTCTAGAGCAGAACTGTATTCTACATCCATTTTCTCATCCTTTGACAAAGCATTCAAATCTTTCTTGACCTCCTCATAACTTGTACTAGTGTCATCAGTAGCTGCCTTGCATGCCGATGCTTTGTCATACTTTTCCCTTTGATCGATATTTCCCCTAAGATTAGTTCATTGTCACTCTCATCTTCATTATCTTCACTATCACAACCATCTTGATGTTGGGGTCAAAACAGGGAGGCGCAGTGGAAGGAGCACGGTTCAAGTGAAATCGTAGTTTAAAATTTTTAAACTTACGAATAAATTATTTAATATCCAATATTAATAATTCATTCATATTTCACCTAAACATATTTATTCGATATTATATAACGACATAAATAATATAGAAACACCGCGAAACGTTTGGGAAAATATTTTTCCGCAAAATAGCATAAAACGTGTTTCCGACCGAACCGACTGACCGATGCACATGGAGACTGCCCAGGTCAGCCCCAAAAATATTTGGACAGTTCGTGGGCTACCCGAACAGTACCCAGTTCATTGTTTGGGCATCTGTTACCCGGTAACGCCGTTTTTCGTCGTTTTCATGTATTTTCACTCTGAAATAATTTCCGATAAATATTTTTCTTGGGTAATTAAAATAAACCAATTTATTATAATTACTCAATTAATAAAAACTAAATTTTTTTTTCTGAAAAATCAAATTTATCATTAATTACCTAATTGCCCCTACACTTTGCAAATTTTATATTTTAGTCCTAAAATTATCAAATATAATTTTAGATGATTCCAACTCATTTCTAAAATGATTCTTAACATGTTCAAAACATGAAAACAGAATTTGCAACTCAAATCCAGAATTTTCTGGATATTGCCGAAACAGTCCCAGAACTTTTCCTTAATTGTGATTTGGCCCAATTATTCAAAACATATCAATATCAAATCCAATTAATCCCAAATTTAATATACATCAAAATATATCATATATATGAAAAACCACAAAATTGGAATAGGTTAAGGACCCTAATTTCATAAATTACTCCAATTTCACAATTTACATTAAATTGACAAAATTCAATACTTTAATCATCCAATGACCACACCAATGAAGTCTCACCATCATGAAATTAATCAAGAACAATTATAGGTTAATTATGAATGGCTAATCAACTCTAGAATTACAACTTTAATTTCTAATTAATTTATTAAACTTAATTACACTAATAAGCAAATAAATTAATCATACATGCATAACATCTCAGAACAAGTTTCCAAAAAATTTAATTACAAACTTAAGAGTAGAGAGATCAATCTTAGCAACACAATTTAAGATAAGAATAATATAAACAATTTCTATCTTGAAGAAAATTGAAGAATACTTACAAAATTTTTCAAAAATTAAGCTTTCTCTTTTCGTTTTTTCTTCAAATCCTCTCAAATCACTTTGTAATATTTTTGTTAAACTTATGTGTGTTTGAAAAATGAAACAAAATCATTTTGTTATCAATTTTCCATCTTGGCCGATTATTTGGACAAAAAATTAAATAACCATTACTTTAGTTTTGTTCAAATTCAATTGGCACACATTTAGCATTAATAAAGCTAACACTTATCTTTAATAAAGTAAACAAAATGTGTTCTAATGACATTATGCCATTTCCAAGCTTTAAAGAAAGCAAATCATTAAAAAAGATATTTACTTTATAAATAAATTTAATTATTTAACAATTAAATAATAAATATAAATATCTTAAATATATGTATTATATTTACAATAAATATATCAAATACATATATTAATGATATATATCAAAAATCACAATTTGATATTTTATTAATGTGTATTTAATAAAATCAAGTATTAAATATAAATACACATTAATTTAGAAATGACCGTTAGGTCCCGATTGCATGTATTTTTCGTTTAACCATTAAACGAGTTATAAATAATTAGTATTATTCATAACAGTTGCCCTAATGCTCTATGAGTATATTTCATTAGTGAAACTCTATAGATTCAGACATATCCGTCACGAAATCCAATTTTGTGTCCATAATTCACCCACCCGTAAATTATGACGACCACAGATAGACTCACTGAATCATACAAGTCGAGGTCATTGCATACGTATAATCCCTCTATCACATGTATCCAGATTATTCTAGAGATATAGATATAAACGTCAAATCTCTATAGGAATAATTATGTCAACGTATCTATTAGTAATCTCTAAATAACATTTGGAACTCAATTCCGAAGTATACTATGGCCATAGATTTAACAGATTTCCAATCAATTATGGACTACCTATGCTCTGTACACAGAACTGACGGATCCTTTCTTGATACTCAAAGGATATCATGAGCATGAGTCCACACCCAACGAACAGACGGAGGTCTGATCTAAATAGATCGGTGATATGACTGCCATCTAAGTGTGAAGGATAACTCATATATCCACAGTGGTATCTCAAGTCAAAGAATCATTATGCTACTAAACCCGATAAGATTCATATTGACGTTGGTGTACCATCTATTAGGAAATCTTTGGTGAGTCATTCAGTGTTTATCAAATAAACACCTACACGTCTATACGAGTCTCCCAAGACTCATGGTTAATTGGGATAAACCATCAGACCAAGTCTGATATACGACATGTACTGGTCTCAACGTTTTTTCTAACCGACCCGTGTCAGTAAATCTTGACCATGAACTTAATTTAAGGATATACAACTTATAGTGACACTTTCCAATGTCAATTACAAACTATGTTGTAACTGTGCACTACGTTGTGAATCCTAGGGTCTTTGTCTAATATATATACATATCAATAAACCAGATTTAGTTTCAATCTAATAAATCTAATCGAAATTAGATCGAATATGTATATAAAAGATGAGAGGTGCTACCATTTAAATTAGTTATATTATGGAAAAAGGTATTGCTCGTATTCATGAATCAGACATAAATACGATCCGGATTGGCGCTCAGAGCACCAACCCTAACACTTGAAGGCCAAAGTCTTCCATTGCTAGAGATTTTGCTCTCTCATTCAGCATCCTTACTGATCGGTGAAATCACTCACGTAACGCAAGTGCACGTATCGTTCAAGTAGTATAAAATATATTGATCCCACGATGACTTAATACATTAGCTATCAATTTATGAAGTTAAATGTTTACAACTATCTAATAGATTGGTTTCTTGATTGGATGGTGATTTTTGCTAAAAACAAGTAAATAAAACAGTGTGGAAGTAAATTAAAGGAAAATTCAATATTATAAAACTATCTAGGGTTGTGAATCCTTCCAATATCTTTTAAAGATGAAGTGGTTATCTCATGTTTGTGCAATATATCGATTTATTAACTTGGAACATGAAAATATGCAAAAGCCTCTGTCGATGGTCAGATGCAAACACCCAAATAAACCAATTAATCGTATGTCTATGTTAACCAAGTTACCTGAATTCATTAAGAATAAATTCCAATTGTGGCTACCCCCGCCCGACATGTATATGTCTATCCTGTAAGGAAATCTACCTAAGGGTCACCATGCCCGAGGTGAGATCGTGAGCTATTGAGTCTAAGGTTGAAACCTAAAATTCCTTCGTCAAGTTTATTTTAAGTTTACCAGATCAATCTTATTAATGACCAGTTAACAAGAAGTATTAAGCTTAAGACTCAATAAATAAACCTTTATATTACTCAAGACATAAAATAACCAACTTTATAAACCGCTGATATTGGAATTCATCACACCCCTAGATTATGTATTTAGCTACGACACATACCTAGGATTACTAAAAACTTAATTAAACAAAACATCATAAAAAATAACTTGAAAATAAACAAAAGTAAAATTACAATAATGAATGAAAATATTGGGGGTTAAAGGATCCACTTTTAATATTTCAAAATTAGAAATCTCCGTTATTGTTAATGTTTACCGATTAATTAATTACATTTAACCAGACCATAAAGGCGGAAGTTTCATTTGTCTCAATTAAGTCTAACCGACCATATAGGCGGTAACAAGGTTATTTCCTAAACCACCATATAGGCGGAAACTACGTCTGGAATGTAAAACCAGCCATATAGGCAGTAAATAAGGTTGTCATCTAAATCGGCCATATATGCGGTAACTAATTAATCTAAATTTTAATTAAAATAAGGGAGATTAATATAATTTATTATATTAAAAGTATTACCTTATCACCCCAACAGAATGAGATTACATGCTCATGCTGTAAATGAAAACACACAAAAGTTTATTAATTAAATAAAAATAAAATACAAGAAAACTTAAATAAATATACAAGACACTTTCCTTTAGGTTTTCATGGAGAAATTCCTCCAAAAAAAGCATGAAAATTTTACAAAGTTTAGCTTGGTATTTATAGCCAAATCTAAAGGCTTCCACCAATTTCTCCACCAATTGCTCCACCAAACATGGCACCAAATCCTCCACCAAACATGTATTATTTTATTTTAAAATGACTTTAATAATTACACATAACATACTTCCGGATTTTATCAATTTCGGTCATGGAAACTTCAGAATTTGAAATTATTATGAACTTAAAAGTTGTAGATCTTTGCGTCTTCTTTAATCTGGAACTTGAATCACCTCAATCCGATATCTGAGTAAAATGTTATGGCCAAAATACACAATTACACAAAGTTAGAATTTCCGAAATTGTATTTCGTTAGAACTCCATTTCAAGTTTCCAATCTCCAAAATCAAAATGTCAAGTCCAATTTTTGCCCTTATTTGTTCCACATTTCGTTCTGATTGATTCCATTAAGTCTCAATTTTATTTTATCTCCAAAATAAACTAAAACACATCAAAACATTCATAAAACTCGAGAAACTATACAAAATATTAAGTAAAATTGGCGGTAAATATTGATGTATTTTCCGCTCATCACACCTCAAACCTAACATTTTTCTAGTCCTCGAGCAAAACAACAAAATAAAATACAATAAACAATTAAAATTAAACTAAGCCACTTTCGTAAGGATCACGGTTGCATTTAGCGTATGCAACAAGCCTTTAAACCCCTAGGTGTCTCTAGTGGACGAGTTGTAGTCTCATGAGGGCTTACAGTGATGATACCCACAAACGTCAATCAAATGCACACAAAAGCAAAAATACAAGAGAAAATAGAATAAAAAAATTAGTGACTAAACAAGTGAAACGTTTTATCCAAGTTAATAGTTGTTTTCTTTCTTTCTAAATTACCAAATAAATAAATTCTCCGATTATTTTTACCATTCTTCATATACACAACCAACAAGGTATTAATCAAATCATTGTGCCCACAATATTCATAAGTGTAGTTGAAAAGAGAGTAATATTTTTGTCCTGAAGTTATATCAGAATTCACACCTTTTTTTGGCAATGGATTTTTTTATAACATCTTAAATCCATGTAGCGAGCTTTGGGCCGGTGACTCCCAAACCAGTTGGCTTTAGGGCACTAGGTGTTAAGACACCCTTACAGACTTAATTACTCGGATTTCATATATATATTTTTTTACAATATCTTCAATCCATGTAGCGAGCTTTGGGCCAGTGACTCCCAAGCCAGTTGGCTTTAGGGCACTAGGTGTTAAAACACCTATACAGACTTAATTATTCGGATCTCAGATGTGTTTTTTTTCATTGCTTTTTTAGATGCTTCCTCTAATTAAACTAGATCACTGAATATTAGAAACTTTTCACTTACAACTCATGGTCGTATGTTACCATGCATGTTGATAATACATGTCAATGGATCATATGAAGATCCAATTTAGTCAGTGTGGAGGCTGATTTCGGTCGAGGTCCACAATCGAGAATGTGAGTTGAGGGGCGCGAGTGAACCTGCAAAACAAGAGTAGAGCGAAAGAGGAGGTTACTGCCCACCGGTGTGGTGGAAGCCGTAGGCATTCCGACGCTCAAGTTAGCCTAAAGATGAATGAGTTCAAGGTGAAAGGAATAAAGTCTATGGAGTACCTCAACTACATATTTTTTGATGTGAGGGCGGTATATTGGAATAGTGTCTTGATGATAGGAGTAGTCTCAAGAAGATGATCCCCCCATTATTGCTTTGTCTTCTTATTTTATAGGTTCCTTGATGCGGGGTCCCTATTCTGCCCGTTGGAGTCTTCTTCAATGATGGTTTAATTCAGGTGATTTATGTCTGATAACTGACGATCGTATATATCCCTCGAAACCGTTGACTTCATGGTGATGTTTATGAATTCAGATTCTCTTCTTGATTTTCGTAACTGATGTCTGTTGGTTCTTTTTATGTTAACGAGTTCGGGCCAATGAGGCGGCCCGTGGAGTTTCCATGTGTGACATTTTTACTTATAGGCTGGATCTACTAATGGGCTCCAGGTTTAGTTGTTGGCCTTGAGGTAAATGTCGATTTTATCCCTGGGCCCAAATTTGGCCCATACAGTTTGTCCCATACTCTCTAAGTCTGGAAGTCCTAGACTTGGGGAGTACCTTCGAGTATGTCGAATGAATCAGGATATGGATAACTATTTCGCTGATCTTGGCAGTGGTCCAGAGCTAATCCACATGACGTCCCGTCATACAGTCGGGAGGAGGAAGAATTCAGGTCTTCTTTTGCTTTCGACAATAGCCTAGGAGGTGTCCTTGGCTTGATTGAAACTGTCGAAGGATTTTTGGGTGTTAACCTCGATCGACATGTCGTATAGTGTAAGGAGGAGCTCACATCTTTAACTTGTCATCTATGTGAGCCTATGGGGAATGTCCTATGCGCACTGAACCAGATAATGGTTTTAGGAGAAATTTCACTCGACTTGTAGTACGAAGATAGTGAAAACCATATTTCTATTTGACTCGACACGAGTCATCAGAGGTATGTCCCCGGTTGACTGAACCAGATGGTGGTTCAGGAGTAGCTTCACTCGATTTGTTGTATGAGGCGAGTGAATACCATAACTCTCTATTTGACTCGACATGAGTCATCAGGGGTATGTGCCTGGTCGACTGAACCAGATGGTGGTTTAGGAGTAATCTCACTCGACTTGTCATATGAGGCGAGTGAATTCCATGATTCTATTTGACTCGACATGAGTCATAGAGGTATGTCCCCGGTCGACTGAACCAGATGGTGGTTCAGGAGTAATCTTACTCGACTTGTCGTATGAGGCGAGTGATTTCCATGATTCTATTTGAATCGACAAGAGTCATCAGGGGTATGTCCCTGGTCGACCGAACCAGATGGTGGTTCAGGAAAAATCTCACTCGACTTGTCGTATGAGACGAGTGATTTCCATGATTCTATTTGACTCAACAAGAGTCATCTGGGGGATGTCCCCGGTCGACTGAACCAGATGGTGATTCAGGAGTAATCTCACTCGACTCGTCATATGAGACGAGTGATTTCCATGATTCTATGACTCGACAAGAGTCATCAGGGGTATGTCCCCGGTCGACTGAACCAGATGGTGGTTCAGGAGTAATCTCTCTCAACTCGTCGTATGAGGCGAGTGAATTCCATAATTCTATTTGACTCGACATGAGTCATCGGGGGTTTGTCCCTGGTCGACTGAACCAGATGGTGGTTCAGGAGTAATCTCACTCGACTTGTCGTATAAGGCGAATGATTTCCATGATTCTATTTGACTCGACTTGTCGAATGGCGAGTAGATATTGCGTCAAGCCCTGTATAGATGTTGTGTCGAATCGATATTCCAAGGGTATTGATATTACGTTTGAGGTGGTGTCGAATGATTAAACAACTCGTATAAAGGGTTTCTTAAATGTCGAATCAACCTCTGACTTGATGAGTACATTACATGTATTTAGATTTATGATGTTGTCCTGTCAAACGGGGAAGACACTAATGAAATGTATTGATGTTGTGGCGAGTGCACAACATCTAATTGTGACAAGCCTGATTGTAATTCTTTTCTCCATTCGACGATACCTGATAGAAGGATTCTGGATTTTCCACGTGTCATTAAATGCAGTAAAACCTAATGCAAATAACGAGACGTCCTTTTGGCGGGAATTTTGGCGCCAATTTAAGTAGCGTGTATAAAAGAGCTTTGGGTGCTTCATTTCGCCTCATTCAGAAGTCGAGTAAGGAGTGCTCTCAAGTGTTTCAAGGTATTCTTCGAAATCTTCCTATTGTTCTTCCATTTCTTTAAACATTCATAGTGATAATTCAAGTTGTTCTTAGGTAAAATTGGCTGTTTGATCTTTGGGTTTGTGTGATTTGTTTTAAACTTGTGTTTGTGGGTTTTGATCTTTAGGAGGTAGGTTACTAGGGAGATTAGTTGTTTATATGCTTGTTGTTTGGAAGATGTCGAGTGGAGAATCGTTAGGCAGCTTAGGTGCCAACATCGATAGTTATGTCGTGTCGTCAAGTGAGAGCAAGGAGGATGTAGAGTACAAAGATTGGTCATACCAGGAGTTGATCGAGGGTGGCGTAGTTACCATGGCTAGGCCTTCTCAAGAAACCCCTACTGAGGCTATACCATTAAGGTCTTTGCCCGCTGTTGGGGAGCCGAGTGATTTTCCATGTACGAGTGAACCCACCAACTTACTATCCAAAAATCATGCAAGTCGAATGACTGGGAAAGTGTTGAGGGAACTCAGCTGTATGTATATGTTCCCTAATTCTCTGGAACTCCGGGTGCTTCGTCGAATGAAAGAATCGATTACAAGGTTCTGAGGTGGATGGGATTCTATGTACGTCCATTTTTTGTAGGGTTGAGGTTTCCTATTCCGAGACTGGTTTGGGAAGTTTTGGATCATTTTGGAGTTGATCCTTCACAGCTGATGCCAAATGCGTGGAGGATTTTACTGTCGATTGAATGTTTATCTTTCGAATTGGGGGTACTCTTTGAGGTAAATGATGTTTTAGAGACGTACTACCTGAAGGAGCATTTGAAGGAAAAAGGAAGATATACATTGATCATTCGTAGAGAAAGACGCATTTAGTTATTGGATTTCCGACTAATGATAGGGGAAATTGGCAGTCTTATTATTTTTTTGCAAAGGGTGAGGGTATATTTGGATCGACCAGGGCTGTTCGAATCCCAGAATTTTGGTGTTTGTCGAGTGAGTAACGTACTTTCTCTAAATTTCAATCATTGAGTCATACTTGTGTTTTTGAATAACCATGTTCTTGTTGCTGCAGATCCTCTACGAAACAAGTCATTCATCACGACTGCACGTACAATCTCCAACACCAAAGCCATTTTATCCCTGTCGGCCGAAAAAAGGGACTGTAAAACTATTTTGACGGAAAAGAGGTTAAGGTCGACTCCGTTGTGGAAGGAAATCTATCACCGAGAAGAAGGTAAGGTTCTGGCCTCATGTAACGATGTTTTGTCCGTGATAAATTGTAGATGGTCGTGTCAATCGTTATATGGAGGATATAGATATCGAGAGCCCCTAAAACCAGAAGAATTTTTATGCGCAGAGGAAATGATGACTGGGCCATTCACCGTAGCTTCACTCGACGAGATGAAGAGTCGAAAGAAGTCAAGAAAGCTGAAGAAAAAAGAGCTAGAGGCTGAAAAAGAGGCTGACCCTCAACAAAAGGAAGTCGTTTCAAGTGAGGGTGCCGCAGAGAAAGTGAAGTCGACTGCAACGATTTCTGCGGGGAAGAAAATGAAGTCTATCGCTGAAGCAGAAGTGGAAGAGGACTCTGATAACCTCATCTTAAAGGTTCCATGAGAATCGACTGCAATTTCTGACCCTTCAAGCATGATTCATTCGTGGAAGGGCTTCTTCTTGAGGGGGATGAAGTAAGGTTGGCACAAATTGGCCCGGTGGAGGCCATGAAGAAAGCCATCGCATTAAATTATCAAGTGAGTAGAGCTACTGATTATTATCTTTTATTTTTTTTTTGGTCGGATGATGTTCTGATTCGACTTCTTCAGGTACTGGAGTGTAGTCTATTCATGCGGAAGAATGTGGAATCCAATCAAAGGAGGATCAATGAGATGGAGAAATCGTTTTCGGTGGTGAGGAAGGAGTCGTCAGATCTGAAGTCCGGGCTGGTCACTTCTCAAAGGAAGGAAAAAGGACTTGAGAAAGAACTGAAGGAGGTTAAGGCTGCTTTGAGGTTGGAGAAAGAAACGGCCGAGCTGACAATCGACAGCTACAAAGAAGGTTTCGAGAACGTAAAGAAAGAAAAGGAATTGCTGTTAGAGCAAATGGAGGACATCGCCATCGACTCCATGATGAGAAATAGATGTGATTTAATGAGGGAATTTGTAGCTGGAAAACACGTAGATTGGAAGCCTGAGAAGTGGATTAGAGAATATGAAAGACGTGAAGCCGGTATCTCTTCTTCGACGGAGGACGATGGTGAAGAGAAAGGGCTGGAGGTCGAGTCGAAGAAGGATGAGGTTGAACCGGACGCACTTGCTTTTGTTGAAACGGAAGAGGTCGAAAAACATTTAGAGGGAGAAGATGTTGGTCCGGAAGCTGTCGAGACTCAAGAAGATGTTCCTGCCAATCTTCCTACGGCTACCGATGAAGCACCAGACAATGTCTTAGAAGTTTAAGGGTTTGAAATTAACTTTGAAAATTTTGTACGAAGTTTGAATTAGTGGTCCCACAGGAAGGCGAAAAGCCTCAATTGAACAATCAAAATTGTGTGTGTGTCAAATATGTCGTATGATATTCTAATGAACGGTCTTTTGATTTGTGTACAAATGTCGAATGATATGTCAATGAACGATCTTTTATTGTAATTAGTCGAACAACTTCTACAAATTTCCTTATTTCAGTCTTATAACTACTATCAGAAAATATAATTGCCAACAAACAAACGATAAAACATAAGTGTTAACGGATGAATCGCTTAAGATGCACCTCGTTCCAACTGTTACGCACGAGAGTCCCCTCCATAGTCTATAGCTTGTAGGCTCATTTCCCGACAACTTTGGTGATGAGGTAAGGGCCTTCCCAATTTGGACCCAACTTCCCGTCTCCAATTTCCTTGGTGTTCTGGAACACTCTCCGTAGGACCCAATCTCCAACCTTGAAAGTCCTACTTCTGACATTTTTGTCAAAGTATTTGGCCATCCTTTGTTGATAAGCGCCCAGTCGAATAGAAGCTCGGTCCATTGTTTCATCAATCGTGTCGAGATTGAAATTCATCAGCCGTTGATTGTTTTCTTCGTTGAGCCACTGGTAGCGTGGGGAAGGGATGACTTCTTCAGTTGGAATTACTGCTTCCGTTCCAAAAGCTAATGCGAATGGAGTTTCGCCTGTCGAAGACCTCACCGTTGTCCTGTATGACCACAACACTCCTGGAATTTCATCCGCCTAAGCGCCTTTAGTCTTCTCCAACCTCTTCTTCAAAGTGTTCATGATTGTCTTGTTGGACGATTCGGCCTTACCGTTCGCTTGTGGAAAGCGTGGTGTCGAAAAGTTCAATTTTATGCCCCAGTTCCTGCAAAAGTTTTGAAAGTGATGGCTGATGAATTGAGAGCCATTGTCAGTCACAATTTCTCTTGGTATGCCGAATCGACAAATGATGTTTTTCCATACGAATGTTTGAGCTTCTTTGTCGCGTACTCTAGCGAATGCTTCAGCTTCTATCCACTTTGAGTAATAATCTGTCATCACAAGCATGTAGACTCGTTGGCCAGGCGCGGTTGGGAGTTTTCCTACTATGTCCATTCCCCACTTCATAAATGGCCATGGGGATATAATGGGATTTAGTTTCTCTGGTGGAAGATGAGGAACTGGTGCAAATCTCTGGCACTTGTCACCCTTTTTAGTGAATTCTGTGGAGTCAATTCTCATTGTCGGCCAATAATACCCTGTCGAATGCGCTCGAAGAGCCAGGCTCCTGCCACCAGAATGGTTCCCACACTCCCCTTCATGCAACTCAGTCAACACATGATGTGCTTCGTCGTGTGTTAGGCACTTCAAATAAGGTCCTGTGAAAGATCTTCTTAGCAGCTGACTGTCGAACACAACGAACCTCGCAGACTGTCTCTGGACTTTTCTGGCTTGCACTTTGTCTTCTGGAAGTGAGCCTTTTTGTAAATACTCGACTATAGGCGTCATCCAAGTGTCGACCGAATCGACCGCTGCAACAACTGTTTCTTCCTTCCAAATTACCGGCCAGCACAAATGTACTACAGGAATTGTTCGTGGTTTGTTCCCCTCCATTGTCGATCCGAGGGTAGCCAATGCATCTGCCTGGGAATTTTCGCTTCTTGGGACTTGGGTTATGGAAAATTTCTCAAATTTTGACCGTATATCATTTACCTTTTGTAAGTAGGATGCCATCGCTTGACCTCTGGCATGATAAGATCCTTCGATCTGGTTGACTATCAATTGAGAGTCGGATTTCACTTCTATCTCCCTAGCCCCCAGTTCTTTAGCTAATAATAACCCTGCGATCAATGCCTCGTACTCTGCTTCGTTGTTGGTAACTCTAAAACCGCATTTGATTGCCTGTTGCAAAGTGTCACCTGTCGGGGTAGTTATCATGATTCCAAGACCGCAGCCTTTCTTGTTGCTGGACCCGTCGACTGCTAAATTCCAAGGTATTGTCGGCTGAATGGAGTTGACCTCAGTTTCAGCCACTGCAAGGAGATCAGGGTCGAAGTCGGCCACAAAATCTGCCAGCGTTTGTGATTTGATGGCGATCCTAGGCTGGTAAGCTATGTCGTGTTCCCCAAGTTCAATTGCCCACTTCATCAATCTTCCTGACAATTCTGGTTTATGGAGTATGCTTCTTAATGGATACGTCGTGTATACCGTGATCGGGTGTCCTTGAAAGTAAGGTCTGAGTTTCCTCGCGGCTGTGAAAAAGGCAAAAACCAATTTCTCCATTAACGGGTAGCGTGATTCTACTCCCAACAATGCTAATCGCTTGTTCTGAAACTCCCAAATAGAGGTAGAGTCGCTCATTGTCGTATGGTTTCGACAACAAGAGAGGTGTATTGAGGTACCGTTTGAGTCCTTTCAGCGCTTCCTCACAAGCAGGAGTCCACTCAAAGCTGTTTGCCTTCTTCAAAGCTGAAAAGAACAAAAAAACTCTTATCTGTGGATTTGGAGATGAACATGTTTAACGCGGCGATCCTCCCGGTTAGCCGCATGACGTCCTTCGGGCTGGAAGGAGATGGAATGTCAAGAATTGATCTAATCTGGTCTGGATTCGCTTCTATTCCTCATCGAGTGACTACGTACCCCAAGAATTTCCCTGAGGCGACTCCAAATGCACACTTAGTAGGATTCAATTTCATTCCGTACATGTCCATGATGTCGAAGGCTTCTTCCAGATGATTTAGGTGTTGCTCCGATTTGATGGATTTCACCAGCATGTCGTCTATGTAAACCTCCATTGTCTTCCCAATTTGATCGTCGAACATCTTGTTGACCAGTCTTTGGTATGTTGCTCCCGTGTTTTTTAAGCCGAATGGCATGACCTTGTAACAAACAATCCCTCGGTTTGTGATAAAGGCTGTCTTCTCTTGATCATCAGGATGCATGAGGATCTGGTTGTAGCCTGAATACGCATCCATAAAGCTTAATAACTCATGCCCTGCTGTTGCGTCGACCATTGAATCAATATGTGGCAGTGGGAACGAGTCTTTCAGACAAGCTTTGTTCAAATCCGTAAAGTCGATGCAGACTCTCCACTTTCCATTCTTTTTCTTCACAACTACAACATTCGCAAGCCACTCCGGAAACTGTACTTCTTTAACTGCTCTGTTCTGCAATAACTTCAGAATCTCTTCATCAATGATTCGGTTCCTTTCAGAGGTGAACTTTCTTCTTTTCTGCCTAACTGGGGTGTGGTCTGGATCCACATGTAATTCGTGAGTAATGAGCTGCGGATCGATTCCAGTCATGTCTTTGTGAGACCATGCAAAACTGTCGTGTCGCCTCTTCAGGAATTCAATTAGGTCGGCTCTTAGTTTGGGATCTAAGTCAGCTCCAACTAATGCCTTGTGATCTGTAAACTGAGAGTGAATCTGGACCTCGTCAAGCTTCTCTATATTTGGTAAAGTCGGTTCTGGAGCACGAGGCCCAGTCTGTAATTTCTATGCTGACTCAGTTTTAGCCTTCAAAGTCGTCTGGTAGCAGCTTCTTGACGCCAATCTATCATCTTTAATTTCTTGAACCCCCCACTTGGTAGGGAATTTATCACTTGATGGTAAGTAGACGACACTGCCCTCATGTCGTGAATCCAAGGTCTGCCCATGATCAGATTGTAGGCTGAAGGGCTGTCTAAGACCAGGAATGTGGTCATTCTGTTGACTCCGGCTACGTAGGCTGGGAGTGATATTTCCCCCATGGTGAATTTTTGCTCTCCGCTAAACCCGATCAGTACTGTCGTCCGCCGGTTTACTTTATCCAGCTCGGCCCCATGTCAGCAAGGGAACTTGCGAAAATTATATTAGCTGAGGAGCCTATGTCGACCAGTACTCGTTTGATCATAAAGTTGGCCACCTGTAAGGAAATAACTAAAGCTTCATGGTGTGGATTTAAATTGTGTGAATCCCCATCGTCTAGAAACTCTATTATCGAATCCGTGAAGACTGTTTCCACAGACATCGAGGTATGTGAAGTATTATTTGCCAGAGCCCTTGAATGTCGTTTAACTGCCGAATATGTTGCTCCACTGATTCCCGATCCTCCTGAAATGACATTAACGGTGTTATTAATTGGGGGTGGTGGGGTTGGAATTTCTCCTTGACCATCTCTCTCGTCCCTTCACGCCAAGGTTGCTTTCCCTTTATCAGTGAGCAAATCCCTCAGGAAACCCTTGTTTAGTAGCTCCAGAACTTCTAATCTCAAAGCCACACATTCCGCTGTCGTATGACCATAGTCCCTGTGGAATTCACACCACTTTCTAGTGTCCTTTTTGGTCGAATTATCCCTGGAGCGTGGAGGCCACTTTACTTCATTCCCCATCTTCTTAAGCACAGAGACCAGTTCCCCGGGAGAAATCGTAAAGTTGTAGTCCGGGAGCCTGGGTTTGCTTGTTGGCAGCTCCTCCTTACTTTTGTATGGCCTTTGTCGTCTGTCAATACTTTTGTAGAAAGGTCGTCGTTCTCCTCTTGGTTGGTTCCTCCCTTCCTTGTGAGAGTGGATATCCATATCGTGTCGCCTGGGAGCAGCAGGCCTTCGGTCCACTCGTGCATTCGTAACATCTTCCCTTCTTTTATTTCTTTTATCTTATTCCCACCTTATTTCTACCTGGGCCCGTGCCATGACCTGGTCCATGGTGTAACACCGGAACTTTGTCAATTTCTTGTAGAGCCCACTGTCATAAAGTAGTCCATTCCGGAAGGCTTCGACCGCTGTAGGCTGGTGGAGATCCGGGACAGTAATTATTTCCCGGTTGAACCGGGCCACGTAGCTCCGTAATGACTCTCCCCTTCTCTGCTGTATAGAATTAAGGTCGTCTGAAGTCTTTTCTAATTTGCATGAACTTGCAAAGTGTTGCACGAATTTGTCAGCCAGCTCTTGGTAGGACTCGATTGACCTGTAGGGTAGGTTAATGAACCAAGTAAGGGCAGGTCCCGCCAGAGTCTCCCCAAAGCATCTACACATTCCAGCCTCCCACTGACTTGGGGATAAGCCGATTGACATCATCTTGTACTTGTAATGTATTATGTGGTCGTCTGGATCGGCGGACCCATCATATGGCTTCATTTCGGGTGGGCTAAATTTCCGGGACAATTCAACAGCAACAATTGACTCCACAAACGGGGTATCAGAAATTGCTCCGGCCCTACTCTTCCTGACTGGCAGTCTTATCCCTGGTAGTCTCGACATTATTGCTTCCTTGAATTGAATCATTTCCCTTCTGATAGAGGTAGCGATTTGTTGGGATGGATCGTTGAGAGAGTTCGGGTCATGCGAAGTAGGCTGGTGATTGTTGTTTAGTCCATCCGACATAGGCGGGATTGTTGGGTTGCTTCGGTCGTCTGGATTACTGGTTTGGCCTTGAGTGTTATGCTGGGGAATGGATGATAACTGCTCCAGTTTTTTTTGTAGACTTTCGTTGGAGTTTCGCATCGTTAGATTCTCTTCTTCAAAGGCTTGCAGTCGTTCTTGGAGCATGGCAAGTTGTGCCATCAAGGGATCCGGGGTTTGTTCATTGCTTGAGGCCATTTCTGACTGTTTTTTTGGTGTGTCTAACTTTTGCGAAATCCGCTCGTTAGCCCCACGGTGGGCGCCAAATTGTGGAGACTGATTTCGGTCGAGGTCCACAATCGAGAATGTGAGTTGAGGGGCGCGAGCGAACCTGCAAAACAAAAGTAGAGCGAAAGAGGAGGTTACTGCCCACCGGTGTGGTGGAAGCCGTAGGCACTTCGACGCTCAAGTTAGCCTAAAGATGACTGAGTTCAAGGTGAAAGGAATAAGGTCTATGGAGTACCTCAACCACATATTGTTTGCCGTGAGGGCGGTGTATTGGAATATTGTCTTGATGATAAGAGTAGTCTCAAGAAGATGATCCCCCCACTATTGCTTTGTCTTCTTATTTTATAGGTTCCCTGATGCGGGGTCCCTATTCTGCCCTTTGGAGTCCTCTTCAATGATGGTTTAATTGAGGTGATTTATGTCTGATAACCGACGATCGTATCTATCCCTCAATTAAATAATTCAAAAGAAAATAAACAAAAATTAACTTGTTACAAAATATGTTGAGATACGTCTCAGGAGTGGAAATTCCTTACACAACTATCTCACACCAATTTCACATGATTATTCAAGTTAAAAACACAAAAACACAAAATATTTTTAATATTTTCTAAAAAAAATTTAAATTTTTTTTGAATTTTTTTGAAAAATTTTGACTAAAAATCGAAAAAAAAAGATACTAGTCAACTATTCCCTTCCCCCAAACCTAAATGAGACATTGTCCCCAATGTCTTAAAAAGTAGAAGAAAAGTTTAGAAACAGTATCTGATTAGCTGAAATTCTACATCTAAAAAGAAAATTAAAGGTTAAGATCCAGATTTATCCGACGCTTCTTATCACGATCATTATCAGACCAGTTTATCTTGGAAAAGATAGGGTCAATTTGTGATTCAAATGTTAAAATTTGGTCAATTAAATCATTGGCAGTTCTGGCAGTGAAGAGGATTTATTTTACAGGTTTTGATACGAACCCATTTCTCCGGGCATCATCAAGAAACACGCAAAGAAAATCATAAAATCCATCAGCGTTAAACAGTCCAATTGGTTTCGGGTGTATGTTCAGGTTCGCCCAAGATAGTACTGTAAAAATTTCCTCCTTTGTACCTAAGCCACATGGCAAAACAATAAAAGCATCAGCACAATTAATCATTTCCACAAGTCGTTCGGACATACCTGGCACGATAAGTTCCTCTCCATTTGATGGTCCTATCATATTCGCCTCTGCCAAGGGTTTTGGGATGATTCCCAGAACTTGACTACATTCTTCCTGTACGGCCCTTGGAACGTACCCCATTAGTCCAAGATTGTCACCACCATATACTAAGTGCATACTCCTTTCAGCTATGACTCGACCCAATTCCTGTGCTGCTGCTACGAATTCTGGTTTAGAACCAGCACTTGTATCGCAAAACACACAAATGTTTACAACTCGTCTTCTTGAAGCTGCTTCCATTTTTTTATGTATTTTTTTTTCTCAAGTATGGATGCCTTCAAGTGTGCAATGATGAGTTAAATTTATAGAACCTTAAAAGGGTGAGTAAATATAGCACTAGTACCTGTCAAATGACAATTATTAGCTAAACAATAAAATATATCGTGAAAGTCAAAAAGTCTGGATTTGTCGGAGAAAATAAAAGAAAATTACAAAACAAATCACAATTATTAGATAAATACAAAGAGATAATAATATTTACAAGAAGTAACGGCTTGAATGACGTCTATGCGTCAGGGACAAGCTTCCCATCCAATTTTCTTATAAATTGGCAAACATGGTCTTTTAGAGTCAGATTCCAGAGACTTAAATGTTATCTTTCTTTTTGGAATTGTGCATGTAACATGTGAATTTCGTGATGCACATATCCACTGGGATGCGTCTTAAGAGTCAATGATATGTCATCCAATGACTCCTTACTCAAGCCATCCCTAATGAATTTAATTTTATCTTCACGGTTATCAGACATCATTCCTAAATAACGACAACGAGTATTACATGTCATGCGTGCACATTTATAGTAAACACCCATTCTTTTAGCTCTTCTCTTTTTAGCATAGGTGCTTCTTGTTGGAAAAAAATAAGCATTCCAAGATCATTTCAAGCATTGAAAATAAGTGCGAATACAACGAGGGAGTTGCGGAATACTCGCATCGATCGGTTGAGCGATGCGAGAGGCAACAAAACTCGAACTTTCTGCCCACTGGACTGCTCGGCAGTGAGCTGCTATCCTCTACAATTTCCAAAATTGCCCCACCCATCTAATATCCATCCGATATACATTATTCATGCATCGCAACCATGTATTCACACAAGCATGTTATCAATCAATCTAATCAAATTAATTAATCTGATAATTAGTGACCATCCAATGTTCAAACAATGATTTGATTTTGCTCGAGTCAAACTCATTTTGCGAATAAGTACTCAAAGTACGAATTCTTGAATTAAATTAGACTACAACATTAAATCCAATTCAATTTGTATTTAATATTAATTCGCTATTTAATTCCAAATTAAATATTACACTTTATTAATAAACCTTTTACGACTTAAATTCCAAATTTAATCGCTACGGGTCTCAAAGCCCGATTAACGTCCAACGTCAATTTAATTAAAGTCCAATGGGCTTTTAATTAATTTCTTAAGGCGTGGACTTTTGGTCAATTCGGGTCAAACCCAATAACCAAAGTCCAATCCGGGAATTACCCCATAAGCCTAGAAATCAATTTAGGCCCAATTAAACTTTAAGGGTCCATTTATCGTATTTGGGCTTTATGGAGGCGGTTTTGGGCCCAATTGGATCCAACCAATTTTGCCTAAACCCAACTTAGTACAACCAAGCCCAATAAGCCCATTTACAACATTACAAGTCCAATTTCCAAAATTAGCCCAATTCAATTAAATTAAAAAAATCAATTTCACAATTTAATTACCTAAAGTGTATAACACAATTAATCACCCAAATCAATATTTCCAAAACACCAAATTAGCCTAATTAATCATGCTCATCATCATTAAATCATGTCCAACACAATTTAACAAAAATCAAACCCATTTACATGCTTTACTAATCTCGGCAATGGAGGGGATTTTGTGTCCGATTCGGTTTCAATCCAATTAATTCCACAATCGACATTAAATCAACATCCCAATTGATTCCAACTCATCCAATGAATCAAAAATCAAAAAACCACCAAGAATTAGGGCTATGTTCAATTCGGCCAAGCCATCCAATTGGGGAAAAAATGATCCAATCACAATTTCTTGAAATTGATCCAATCAAACTTCAATTAAACATGTTATAAGCATACTCAAACATCCAATTCATTCAAATCATGCTCAAAAACATTTTACCAAAATTTTAAGCCCTAAAATATTTTCATCCTTAACCTGGCTCTGATACCATTGTTGGAAAAAAACTAACCATTCCAAGATCATTTCAAGCATTGAAAATAAGTGCGAATACAACGAGGGAGTTGCGGAATACTCACATCGATCGGTTGAGCGACGCGAGAGGCAACAAAACTCAAACTTTCTGCCCACTGGACTGCTCGGCAGTGAGCTGCTGTCCTCTACCATTTTCGGCCATTGTTGGTCCTCCAAGCAAGCTCCAAGCTTCGTCAAACGATTCCCGGCACATGGGTGGACTTCCCTATCACCTTCGCATGTCTCTCAGAGTGCTAGCTCTCTTGATTTTGCCACAAAATCATGACCTTTGGCTTCCCATTGCTCTCGGTTTTATGGGCAGAAAACATAAGCATGAACTACCCACCATGGGCGTGAGAGGAGAGAAGAGTGGAGAGTGAGAGAGATGGTGTTGGTTGGTGAGAAAACTGTTTCAAATACACTTAATCAATTTCCAAAATTAATTACATCTTTTCTCTTTCCAAAAGTCAAGCCTTTAAGGCTCCAACCACCAACATCAACTCCATCAATCAATGAATAGTGACTGGCGTCAATCACTCGAAGTGAAAGACATCTATCACTTGATTGAAGGATGATGTGACGCTAGATGCGACTAGCGATTTGACGCTTGATGTGATTTGCGTGCCGCACTCGAATTCGAAATGCGAATGCGCTCGCAAATAATCTCGGGCTCGGGTTCGCTAATTCCAAATTAACGAATTTTCCGTTACGACGTAATTAAATCTAATTTAATTAAATAATCATGCCTAGCATAATTACTATTCACGTCGCTAACGAATTAATTCTAAATTAACTCGTTCGCCCGAATTAAAATCTAATTTTAATTCCGCGTCGAAATCCAATTTCGTTTAATATATCGAATATATTAATTTTATCGATTAATTCCAAATTAATCGTTCTCTCTCTTTAATTGATATTTTATCCCATATAAAATATCTCCGTTATTAATCACAGATTAATTTTCTCTCTCATCTTATTAATCCCAGATTAATTAAAAGTGCGAGTCATACGTCATCGGTGAATATTTGGGAAGCGACCCATGAGATCCCCAGATATGTTGGCAGTAAATTCGGTCGTCGGACTATCCGAACACGTAAGTACCTCGTACTACGTTTTACCGATTTACAAGACAAGGTTGGCTTCTAGCAAAGCGCCATGCCTACCCAATTCTCCAGAAATATCCTTACAGGAATAAGGATCTATATCAGGCGTAGTATACGTGGTATTGCGTATTTCAATCCAGTATCAGATGATCACATGCAAGGCCTGGGGCTGGTACAATGTCTGCCCCGTACGAAGCATATATCGGATTACAAGTAACTAGTCTCTTTAATATCGGGTAATCATTACCAAGTCATATTATCCCGACAGTTGCAACCTTTTTAGAGATCCAGTTCTGTATCCCTACGCGATCATCATCTCCATATGACTGGAGTGACACTTCCATCTTGACATCACACCCAACACACTACGATTCTCGATATACCCAGAGGAGGCATACACAGAAACCGGTTAAAGCCCTGGACGACCAAAACCAAAGTATATTGATTGTCGCAAGTATTAGCGGTGCAAGTCTCAGGTTAAGACCAAATACACCTACCCTGATTTCGGACTTCCATAGACACATAGTCATACTACCAATGGAATTCTGAGGGGGTCTATCCAGAGCGAAGCTGTTTCCCGTACCATTGGTAAAACACAACCTCCTATTACACTTGCATGAGTATCATATACCCAAATATATGAGAACTATGCCATTGTGCCCTCACAACAAGCACAAGTGTAATACTAGTCTTTTACGCATTTATCGATGTCCAATCTCGATAATACTCTGACTAGGGATATTTAATGATTTATCCTTCGTGGACTGATACTGTCTCATATCATTCTCAATCCAGGAACAAATCACAGGGACCTCCTATCATTTATACATCTTGGTGATCTAATCACAAATGATAAGAGTGCAATCTCATTTGTCATATAGTTAATTTTTACAACAACACCATGATCTGTACAAATAGTGACGATATGGGTCATAATTGTCCAACACTTCTTCCTAAACCAGACAGATATGACACAAAAGAGTCAGAGGACTCACCTACCAATCAGACTCGTGCTTCAATAATCCAACGAATGTCATTAGAAATACCTTTGATCATCATAAGTCTCATTCGTTCCAAGCAAGCTTTGTAGACTTTCCTCAGAGAGTTTTGAGGGAGAAAAGGAAATTTCTTGTGAACATTTGCGAGAACGTCTTCCATCCTGAAATGTGACTCTTCCTACAAAAATTAAACACACAAAAATAAAACACACCAAATCTGAATATATACATAATTTGCATGGGTTGCCTCCCTGCTAGCGCTAAATTTAACATCGTCAGCTAGACATAATTGCCCGAACGTTAGGCTGGATCTGAAAGTGTGACACTTTCTTTTTGTCGCTCAAATGATTATCCCCAGTATTGCTTGACACGTTGGCTGTTAACTTTGAATGTATCGTTGGTGTTGGGATCAAGTAATTCAACAGCTCCATATGGTAAAACCTGAGTAATCACAAATGGACTTGACCACCTTGACTTCAGCTTTCCAGGGAAAAGATTCAACCTTGAATTGTATAACAACATTTGCTGTCTTGGTTCCAGTTGTTTGCGCACTATTTTTCGATCATGCCATTTCTTGGTCTTTTCTTTGTATAATCTGGCATTCTCATAAGCTTGTAGGCGAAATTCCTCCAATTCGTTGAGTTGGTGGAGTCGTTTCTCTCCTGCTACTTGTGGATCAAGATTTAACTTCTTCAGTTCCCATTACGCTTTGTGTTCAAGCTCCACTGGCAGATGACACACTTTCCCAAACACCATTCGATATGGGGACATACCAATTGGTGTCTTGTAAGCTGTCACGTAGGCCCATAGTGCGTCATCTAGTTTTGTAGACCAATCATTCCTTGTTGATCTAACGTTTCTCTCCAAGATTCTTTTGATCTCCCTGTTTGAAACTTCAACCTGTCCATTTGACTGCGGATGGTAGGCAGTGGCAACTTTATGAGTAACTCCGTATTTGGATAGGAGTGCATCGAAATATCTGTTGCAGAAATGTATGCCTCCATCACTGATAATCGCGCGAGGTGTTCCGAAGCGAGTGAAAATATTCTTTTTAAGGAATTTTATCACCACTTTTGAATCATTTAATGACAGTGTTATTCCTTCAACCCATTTGGAGACGTAGTCTACTGCAACTAGTATGTACAGATTTTTGAATGATGGAACAAAGGGTCCCATAAAATCAATCCTCCATACATCAAATATCTATACTTCTAGAATATTTTGCAGAGGTCCTTCATTTCTCCTCGAAATATTTCCCATTCTCTGGTACCTGTCACATTGAAGAGTAAATAAGTAAGCATCTTTAAACAGAGTGGGCCAGAACAAACCTGATTGTAGGACTTTGGCTGCAGTTTTATTCCCGCTGAAGTGTCTCTCGTATGGTGATGAATATCAATACTGCAAGACATTATTGACCTCTTCATGTGGAACACAACTTCTCAGTAATTGATCAGCACATCGTTTGAACAAGTACGGCTCATCCCAGACATAATGCTTGACTTCTTTGAAGAACTTCTTTCGTTACTGACGTGTCCATTCCAACGGCCATTTTCCCAATACTATGTAGTTTACATAGTCAGCATACCAAGGGACATCATGTTGTTTCATGGCAAACAACTGTTCATCTAGAAAAGTTTCTTTGATTTTCAGTTCATTGCCAGCTGTTTCTCCATTCTCAAGCCTCGATAAGTGATTTGCCACTTGGTTTTCTGTCTTTTTCCTGTCTCAGATCTCCACGTCAAATTCTTACAGCAGAAGCACCCAACAGATCAATCTAGGTTTGGCATCTTTCTTTGCGATCAGGTATTTGATTGCTGAATGATCTGTATAGACCACCACCTTGGGACCCAGCAGATATGAGCGGAATTTATCAAAAGAAAACACAATTGCGAGCAACTCCTTTTCAATTGTTGTGTAGTTGAGTTGAGCTTCATTCAAAGTTCTGGTGGAGTAGTAAATGGTATGGAAAATTTTTACTTTGCGTTGTCCCAAAACTGCACCTACAGCAAAATCACTAACATCGCACATCACCTCAAATAGAAGGGTCCAGTCCGGTGCTACTATGATGGGGGCAGAGACCAGCTTCTGTTTTAAGATCTCAAAAGCTTCATGGAATTCTTTGGTGAAGTTGAAAGGCACGTCTTTCTCCAGCAGATTGCACAGTGGTTTAGCAATCTTGGAGAAGTCTTTGATAAATCTCCTGTAAAAGCCTTCATGTCCGAGAAAACTGCGAATCCCTTTGACAGTTGATGGTGGATGTAATTTTTCTATTATCTTGATCTTTGCTTTGTCTACCTCGATTCTCTTTTGTGAGATCTTATGTCCCAGGACGATGCCTTCCTACACCATGAAGTGGCATTTCTCCCAGTTGAGTATCATGTTGGTATATTCGCATCTTTGTAACACATTTTCCAGATTTTACAAGTAGTGGTCGAACGAGTCTCCAAACACAGAAAAATCATCCATGAAAACCTCCATACTTTATTACAGCATGTCTGAGAAGATAGCCATCATGCAACGTTGAAATGTAGCAGGAGCATTACATAGTCTAAATGGTATCCTACGGAAAGCAAAAGACCAAACGGACATGTAAAAGTGGTTTTCTCCTGATCTTCTAGGGCGATGGCAATCTGATTGTACCCCGAGTATCCGTCCAGAAATTAATAGAACTCATGTCCCGCCAATCTGTCTAGCATCTGGTCAATGAATGGTAACGGGAAATGATCTTTCCTTGTTGCTTTGTTCAACTTCCTGTAGTCCATGCATACTCTCCATCCAGTCACCGTTCTTGTTAGAATCAGCTCGTTCTTTTCATTTGTGACTACATTTATTCCTCTTTTATTTGGCACACATTCAACATGATTCACCCACGTGCTGTCAGAGATGGGGTAGATGATGCCGACATCCAACCATTTGATAATTTCTTTCTTTACGACCTCCTTCATGATTGGATTTAGTCTCCGTTGATGCTCCACCGTGGCTTTGTACTCGTCGTTCATCAGAATTTTGTGCATGCAAAATGATGGACTAATGCCTCGAATGTCTGCTATAGTCCAGCCAATGGCTTTCTTGTGTTCTCGTAACACTCTCAGCAACTTATCTTCATGCTCCAATGTTAGCGACGAAGAAATAATCACAGGTAAATCAGAAGAGTTTTCTAAAAATGCATACCTGAGATGGCTCGAAAGTAGCTTTAGTTCCAGCTGCGGTGGTTCTTCAATCAATGGCTTGATTTACTCCTTTTTCGGTAATTCCAAACTTTCCACATGTGGTGTTGAAGCAAAAGAATCTGTCAAGATAGTTGATACATTCCAGAATATCATCATCTAGCTCGTTGTCAATCATATTGGTGATGCAAGCTTCAAGTTTATCCATGAAAAGTTGCATTGCATCAGTATTCTGGATGATACTATCTAAAACATCAATTCTGAAACATTCCTCTTTTTTTTTCATCATTCGGGAATTTCATGGCTTTGAAAACATTGAATGTAACTTCTTGGTCCTGCACTTTCATGGTTAGTTTTCCTTTTTGTACATCAATAACAGTTCGACCTGTAGCCAAGAATGGTCTCCCTATGATGATAGGTACATCTTTGTCTTCTTCCATGTCAAGGATAATGAAATCTACAGGGAAAATGAATTTATCGACTTTAACCAATACATCTTCCACTACACCTCTCGGAAATGTGAGCGATCTGTCAGCATGCTGCAGAGTAACTGAGGTGGGCATTGCTTCTCTGATCTGCAGTTTCCTATAAATAGACAAAGACATCAAGTTAGTGTTGGCACCTAAATCACACAAAGCCTTACCGAAGTAATGTTCGCCTATGGTGTAAGAGATGGTGAAACTACCAGGATCTTTCAACTTTGGGGGAAGCTTTCTCTAAATGATGGCACTGCATTCTTCTGTCAATGCTACTGTCTCGTAATCTCCCAATCTTCTCTTTCATGACATAATTTCTTTCATGAATTTGATATAGCTGGGCATTTGTTCCAAAGTTTCTGCAAATGGAATGTTGATATGCAGCTTTCTGAAGATCTCCAAGAATCGAGCAAACTTCTTGTCTAGCTTACTTTTCTGGAGACGTTGTGGAAAAGGTAGAGGTGGAGTGAATTTTTCTTGATCATTTGCTTTTGCTTCTTTTGCCTCCATCTCTGGTTTCGCTTCACTGCTTTCTTTTGGAACTTCCTCAGTGGATACCTTGATTTCAACATCTTTGTTGATTTCAGTACCGCTTTTCAAAGTAATGGCTTGACATTGCTTATTCCATCGGTTCCTTGGATTTGGTTCTGTGTTGCTAGGAAGGTTACCTTGCGGTCTGTAACTCTGAGCATTGGCCAGTTGTCCTATTTGATTCTCCAGAGTTTTCAAAGATGTTGTTTGGCTTTGAATTAATATTACTTGTGATTGAAACATAGCATCGTATGATGCTGCTTGAGAGTCATATTTTGTTTCTAGCTTTTTCAAGTGAGCCATCACTTCTGTTATTCCTGATTCTTTTTCATACTCCTGACCTTTGTTTTGCTGTTGGAATCCGGGTGGTGGATTATTCTTTTGCCCTGAATTGTTGCTCCATGCGAAATTGGGATGGTTCCTCCACCCTGGGTTGTAGGTGTTGGAATATGGATTGTTCCTCTGTCTGTTGAAATTGTTGACATAATTCACCGTCTCATCATGTTGGTTTATTTCTGGTGCTCCTCCATATGGTGAATTTGTGGATCCAGCATTACCCTACATGCTAAGAGTTTCCATGAATTTTCATATCTGATCCAGCTTGGCATTCATTGCTGTGTTGGCTCGAACTTCATAAATTCCTGTGATTCATTGGATCATGCTCATTGTTGTTGGCCACAAAGAATTGTTGTTGGCAATTTCTTCGATTAGGTCCAAGGCCTGATCCTCTCATTTTTTCATTAAAGCTCCTCCAGCATCATCAATTGTGGTTCTCATCAGTCCAGAAAGTCCATTGCAGAAGGTTTGGACTTCTAGCCACTTTACAATCTCATGGTGGGGACATTTCCAGAGCAATTCCTTGTATCTTTCCCAAGCTTCGCAGAGGGATTTTGAGTCATGTTGTACAAAGAATGTAATGTCATTCCTTAATTTTGCAGTTCCGGCTGGGGGAAAGTACTTTGCAAGGAATTTGGTGGCTAGAATGTTTCAATTTGTGATGAAACCTGGTGGTAGTGAATGTAGCCAAGCCTTAGCTCTGTCTTTCAAGGAATATGGAAAAACAAGCAATCTCATTGCTTCTTCTGCCGCTCGGTTGTAATTGAATGTGCCGTAAACTTCTAGGAAGTTGCTGATGTGGGCATTAGGATCTTCAGTTGCATTCCCCCCAAACTGAACTGACTGATGTATCATCTGAATGCATGTTTTGATGTCACACGCATTTGCTGGTAAAGGAGGAAGTACAATACATGAAATGAAGCCGTCAACCACCGGAATAGTTATGTTCGAATGGTAATTGGCGGTACAACCTCCAAAGGTTCAGGTTCCATGTTGATTAGCGCTTCTTGGCCTTCTTGCCTTTCCCTTCTCAACTGTCTTATTGTTCTTTCAATTTCAGGGTCAAGCGGACGAATTTCAAAGCTTCTTGTTATTCTCATGTAGTGTCTGAGAACCTGAAACACAAGAAAATAAAAATAATAAGTAACAACAAATTAGACAAAAGTAAAGGTATCTAACACCAAAATTAATAGTAAAAGATAAATAAGTCCCCGGCAACGGTGCCAAAAACTTGATCGGTGAAATCACTCACGTAACGCAAGCGCATGTATCGTTCAAGTAGTATAAAATGTATCGATACCACGAGAACTTAATACCTTAGTTATCAATTTATGAAGTTAAATGTTTACAAGTACCTAATAGATTGGTTTCTTGATTGGATGGTGATTTTTGCTAAAACAAGTAAATAAAACAGTGCGAAAGTAAATTAAAGGAAAATTCAATATTATAAAACTATATAGGGTTTTGAATCCTTCCAATATCTTTTAAAGATGAAGTGGTTATCTCATGTTTGTGCAATATATCAGTTTATTAACCTGGAACACGAAAATATGCAAAAGCCTCTGTCGATGGTCAGATGCAAATACCCAAATAACCCAATTAATCATATGTCCATGTTAACCAAGTTACCTGAATTCATTAAGAATAAATTCCAATTGTGGCTACCCTCGCCCGACAGATATATGTCTATCATGTAAGTAAATCTACCTAAGGGTCACCATGCCCGAGGTGAGATCGTGAGCTATTGAGTCTAAGGCTGAAACCTAAAATTTCTTCGTCAAGTTTATTTTAAGTTTACCAGATCAATCTTATTAATGGCCAGTTAACAAGAAGCATTACGCTTAAGACTCAATAAATAAACCTTTATATTACCCAAGACATAAAATAACCAACTTTATAAACCGGTGATATTGGAATTCATCACACCCATAGATTATGTATTTAGCTACGACACATACCTAGGATTACTAAAAACTTAATTAAACAAAACATCATAAAAAATAACTTGAAAATAAATAAAAGTAAAATTACAATAATGAAAGGAAATGTTGGGGGTTAAAGGATCTACTTTTAATATTTCAAAATTAGAAATCTCCCTTATTGTCAATGTTTACCGATTAATTAATTATATTTAACCAGACCATAATGGCGGAAATTCCATTTGTCTCAATTAAGTCCAACCGACTATATAGGCGTAACAAGGTTATTACCTAAACCGACCATATAGGCGGAAACTACATCTGGAATGTAAAACTGACTATATAGGCGGTAAATAAGGTTGTCACCTAAACCGGCCATATAGGCGGTAACAAATCAATCCAAATTTTAATTAAAATAAGGTGGATTAATCTAATTTATTATATTGAAAGTATTACCTTGTCACCCCGGCAGAATGAGATTACATGCTCATGCTATAAATGAAAACACATAAAATTTTATTAATTAAATAAAAAGAAAATACAAGAAAACTTAAAGAAATATACAAGACACTTTCCTTTAGGTTTTCTCGGATAAATTCCTCCAAAAAAAGCATGAAAAATTTACAAAGTTTAGCTTGGTATTTATAGCCAAATCTAAAGGTTTCCACCAATTTCTCCACCAATTGCTCCACCAAACATGGCACCAAACATGGCACCAAATCCTTCACCAAACATGCAAGCATGTTTGGTGGAAGTTTGACAATTTTCATTTTTTTATTTTATTATTATTATTTTGTTTTGAAAATGACTTTAATAATTACACATAACACACTTTTGGAAATTTTTATCAATTTCAGTCATGGAAAATTCAGAATTTGAAATTATTATGAACTTCAAAGTTGTAGATATTTGAATATTCTTTAATCTGGAACTTGAATCACCCAATCCGATATCAGAGTAAAAAGTTATGGCTAAAATATGACAATTGCGCAAAGTTGGAATTTCCGAAATTGTACTTCATTAGAACACCATTTCAAGTTTCCAATCTCCAAAATCAAAATGTCAAGTCCAATTTTTTCCCTTATTTGTTCCATATTTCATCCTGATTGATTCCATTAAGTCCCGATTTTATTTTATCTGCAAAAAAAAACTAAAATACATCAAAATATTCATAAAACTAGAGAAACTATACAAAATATTAAATAAAAGGGGCGGTAAATATTGATATATTTTCCGCTCATCACTTACCACTTCAGCTTCCTTTTCAGCTGGGGAATCATCATCACTTGATTGTATCTTAAAATCACGTTTGTCACCATAATAGTACTGATTCTTTATCCCACCCTATAAATCATTTTTCTCTTCCTTATCATCTTCTTCATCATCATGCATCTCATCCTCAACACCACCATATTTTGCCTGCAAATATTTTTGCTGCCTTTTAATCTTTGTAGCCATTACAGTAACTCGAGCTTCATCTTTAGCATTCTCAAAATCAAAGATTGGATGCTCATTATCTTTATCTGAGCCCCTAACATCACCATTTATATCCAAATGAATGACATCTTTCTGCTTGAGAAAGGCATCAATTTCATCATCCATATCTTCAGGAACCTCTTCGTCTCGCAATATTCTCTTAGAGTTCTTATTGCCTTGCTTTTGACCTTTTCCTCTCTTACCCATGACTTTGATGTTGCAGTCTGTTTGATTTCTCTATGGAGTCTGTAAACTGTTTAGCACTACCCGAAAATTCAACCAATTCACCCAATAACCCAACAATCTCCACATGTGGTGATGACTCAATAACTTGAGAGCTTATATAACAAAATATCCATAAAAAACCCAAATCTTGGACTTTATTCTTCTCCGATATTTCGTCGAACATCTTCCATGAGTTCTCCATTTCATCTTTTCTCAAACAATTCTCAAGCTTATGCTTTTGAAACTCACCTATAGTTTGACAGTAATGCCATTTATCCTTATCATCGTCGTCTGCCCACCAAACCTTAATAGTATTTTCATGACCCTCTAAAGTTGATACACATTCATAATCATCACCAACATCTACCCAAATACAAGTGGTGGCATCAAAACGCACAGTGGCCAATAACTTCCCTGATGGTGACTAAACACACGCTCGGATAGTTCCATTGTGCATTTCCTCCAAAAATGCCTAAATTCGTCGTCTTTTTTTCCTTTCTCACCAAACTGAGAACTAATGTATCAGAATGTCCATAAAGAAACCAAATCTTGGAGTTGATTCTTATCCGGCATTTTTTCGAACAATTGTTGTGTGTTCGCCATTTTTTATTTTCTCAAACAATTTTCAAGTATCTGCATTTGAAACTCGTATTGGGCATGTAAACCATGAGGGTGGTGACGTAGTAGGATCAAATACAAATGAGATGGTACATAAACAATTACCTTCATTTTGACCTTTTTCTTGTGTTCTTCAGTCTCAACCTTGTGTCTTATTCCATCTTGAAGCGGCCTAATGATGTGCTCTTTTGAGAGCTTGCTCTCGTCATTTACGATGGTAGTCGTGTTCTTGTGTCCGATGATTTCGCCCTCCACTGCGTCGATCAATTTGCCAAGATAGTTGTTATCATGGTTTCTTATATGCGTACCTCCGTAGACTTAGATCAGCATATCACATTGTTTTTCTTTCTCTGAAATGAGTTCTTGAACATGGATAGTGGCTGGATATTCCAATCTTGAAACCAAAGATTGAGGGATATTGGACATTCCCTTCACTGGACTGAGAGTTACTTCCACTGAGATTAATGCATTTTTTTTATCTTTCCCATGAGCAGATTAATGGCACATGAATATAATTTTGTGTTAAGATTTTACAGCATCTTTTTAATTTCACGGAGTGATTCATTGATGTCGTCAAAAAGATTTCTCCATTTGCTGAATACTCTTATTGAAATCATCAATTTTTAGGTTTAATTCGAGACAAACCTACAAATCTCTAATTGTTAGTTAATAATTCGAGTGAAAGCTAATGAACCACTCCAAAGCCTTTGAGAGTTAATTTTTTGAAAATGATTGTTGTCCCATAATGGCTTCTTAGTACAAGTTTTATAGCCAGATGATAACTAACCACTCACTAACTTTACTAATTAATTGTAACTAACTAACTAACTCTTGATGTGTAACATATTCACTTTCTCTTTTAAATTTAAGCTATTACAACAAAATTCTTATTCCGCCCATGTTGGGCATGCAATCGTAGACAACATGAGAACCCTACATAACATAAATTACGAATTATGTGATCTTAATTTGGGTCTAAAATATGGTTACCGTTGTATTGCATTATTTTACTATTCAATGATGCTACAACAACACAAACAAAACCTGTAACAACCAGAAATCTCGACTACTGTTACATCGTAGGATGAGTGTTACATAATATAAATTATGTTTGAGCACATATACATTCATGGAATGACTTTGGGGACAATCGGTGGATTCCTCGAAATTCCGATACGAAACTGTATAATGTTCCATTCCGGATAGGCCATGATGTTTGGGCGATAACTTTCTCATACGCACTCCGATTTTTATAAATTTTATATCGCCGGAAAGCTGAGATTGAGAATTACAACTTCCACGTTGAATAGTTTTTCAAATTCGAACTAAAAATAGGTTGAAAATGCAGATCAAAATTTGGATAAATAGTACCCGAGGGTCATTCTAGTAAAATCTCCAAGTTTCTTCAAATTTCTAAAACTTTTTAATTTTAAATAGCCTTAGTATAAAGGGGGATACTATTCATATATCCCCAAAATTCAAAGGAAATAGAAGAAAACGTGGAAGAACAAAAGAAGAGAAGAAGAAGAAGAAGAAGAAGAAGAAGGAAAGAAGAAGGAGATGGAAAAATGAGGGAACAAATGTAAACCCTCAAACAAAAAGAAGGGGATTAATAACCATTGGAGACTTGAAGAATGGAGGAAATCAAAGAAAAAGGTAAGGTCATTTGACCTAAATTTTGGATTGAGTAATTTTATTGATATGATGACATGTGGATATTAGTAGCACCTTAAGAATTGCATTTAGTGGCATAATAAGCATGAAATTATTTGTCTTAAGTAAAGACCAAGTACTTGGAAACCCTAGGTATTGAGATATTGAGACTATGAGATTAAAGAGTTGAGTTAGATTGAGGAGTGTTGGTTTAGCATGTATTTACATTGAAGATTATAGAATTGATGAGTGGAAATTATACTGTGGAAGTGTGGGATAAGTGTTGAGCAAACTAGGCATGAAAGATTAAAGTTGGGCCCTGAAATTGGCCTTGCGTCGCGAAGCGTACTGGGAATTTTCCCAGGAACATTTCTGAAATCGTGCGCGTCGCGACGCGTACTGGAAATTTTTCCAGATATGTTTCTAGAATGGTACGCGTCGTGACGCGCAAGGCCCTGTGTCACGATGCGTGCCCAAAAATTTCCCCAAATCAGTCTTGAATCATTCCAGCTTCACCCTAGTGTGTGAGAGGGCACCCTAAGGGCCTCGAATCAGTTTGTGTATACATCCTACATCATGATATAAGTACGATATGCCTTGAGATAATAATAAAATTGTTTGAGTGGATAAATTTAGTTTAATTCAGAATATATTCCCCCAGCCCACTTTCTAATCAAAGTTTCTCAATTATAGATCATCGCAGGAACCGCAATTCCCTTCGACGAGTGGCATATCACCAGCTAATTTTCAAACCAGTGAGTTGACACTCTCTTTCTAAGTTGATTTTTCATTCATATTGTTTTAAATAAAGACTTACTTTTCAACATATAAAGCGTTATCCAGATTTACATTTAGTTGTTTTAAGAAAAAAGTATGTTTAAGAAAGTTTTGATTTAATTAGCTTGAGTTTTGTGATTTTTCGAGGCATGGGGAAAAACCCACCTCAGTATGTAACTTGATACAAACATGGAATTGACGGATGACATGTGCACATGGAGAGGACTGGGGGGACGATGATACGTAATGCCCCCAGATCCTAGTTCAGAACTAGGGATGACAAATGCCCATAGATCCTAGATTCAGAGCTTGGAGGGTCGCATAGATTCGTACCCCCAGTTATAGTTCAGTGGCTTGGGGGACGTCGATACGTAACACCCCAAGACCACTAGTTTCAGGGACATATAGTGTCATGCTTTGGGGGACGGCGATACGTAACGCCCCAATGTCATGGATTTGCACTTCTGGCTCTAGTTAGGCATATGGGGGGACGACGATACTTAACGCCCCCATATGTCAGGTTTTCAGAGACATAGATCAATTTTCAGAGTTAGTTTCCAGAGAAAAGTTTCTAGAAAGGAAAGTTTTCAGAAAAGACAGTTTTTTAAGAGACTTTTAGAAAAGATAAGTTTTACAAAAAGAGTTTTCAGACAAAATTTTCTGAAAAAGAGTTCAGAGTTTTCAGATAAGAATTTTTTTTTCATATAAGACTGTTTTTTCTGGGAGAATTTTGGTTTTAGATGCAAGTATTTTCATAATAGTATTTCAGTTTTCGTTTTAAATCGTCCACTCACTTAGATCGTACAAACGGTCTAACCCCCCACTATCAATTTCTTATTTTGCATGTGTACCGGAGGACGAACTCGGGAGGATGGATACTGTTAGCAATCACAAGAGGGTCTAAGTGTTAGGGTTGGTGCTCTGAGCACCAATTTCTTATGTATTTCCCTGTAAATACTTTTATATATATTTTATTATTGAATAAAATAGACAATTTCTTTAATATAAATTCTTTTATTATATGGTAAAGACGTAAATGACCATAGAGTGATTGGTTATGATACAGTTGCAGAAGCGTCGCAACTGACATTGAACGGTATCATAACAGTATCATTTTTTAACTGTTCCTGGTCAAGGTTTACAATTACTTGGTCAGTAAGTAAACCTGTTGAGACCAGTACGTGTCGTATATTGGAATGTTGGATTCTTAAGGCTTCTTAATGAACCAAGAGTCTCGGGGGACTCGTATAGACACGTAGGTGTTTATATCGGATAAACACTGAACGACTCGCCGAAGATTCTTAATAGATGATACACCAACGTCAATAAGAATCTTCTCGGGTTGAGTGAGCATAGTGATTCTCCGACTTGAGATACCCTAAGGGCCTCGAATCAGTTTGTGTAAGACCTCCGCCTGTTCGTTGGGTGTGGACGGATCCTCATGATATCTTGTGCGTATCAAGATAGGATCCGTCAGTTCTGTGTACAGAGCATAGATATACATTTTGGAAAGTGTTATTTTAAGAGATTTCTAATAGAATCGTCGACGGGATTATACCTAAAGAGATTTGACCTTTATATCTATATCTCTGGGATAATCCGGATGCCTGTGACAGAAATATTATACGTATGTAGTGACCTCGACCTGTAAGGTTCAGAGATTTTATCTGTTTTCGTCATAATTTACGGGTGGATAGATTATGGACACGAAATTGGATTTCGTGACGGATATGTCTGAACCTAGAGAGTCTCACTAATGAGATATACTCGTTGGGCACTAGGATAACTTTTATAAATAATACGGATTATTTATAAGTCGTTTAACAGTGAAACGAAGATACATGCTTTAGAGATCTTTTGGCCATTTATTAAATGTCAAATTATGATATTTGACATTTATAATTAATATATGTATTTTGATTATTTAATGTAAATATAATACATATATTTTGAGACATTTGTATTTAATTATTTATTTATTCAATTGTTGAATAATTAAATTAATTAAATATTTAATATCTTATTTCTTATTTAGATAAGATAAATGACATTTTTTAATTGGATAAAGTGGCTAATTTTAATTGGTTAAGTTGGCTTGATTTAATTGGTTGGGATGAGATAAACATTAATTTCATTAATATTTTTAGACCACAAATAATTAAATACTTTTCCAATTAATTAAAACAAAAAATTGAAAATGTGGCTATTATTGCTTCTTGCAAAAATCGGTCATTGTGCAAAAATATATAAGCCATTTTTGTTTTTTGTTTCATTAATTCTAAGAACCCTAAACACATACACAAAAGAGAAAAGAGAGGAAAAGAGAAAGAAAAGCAAGAAAAGGCTTGGAAAATAAAGATTTTGTAAGTTTTTCCTTACTTGTTCTTTATGAAAATTATTTCAATAATACTAGGCTCTAATATGATTAGCTTAGTTTCATTCCTACTCTTCCATGGATGTGTTTTTGATGATAGGGAACTTAGATTAAAGATTGAAGCATGTATGTTAAACTAGTCTGCTTTAAATTGTTTATTAAGCATACTTTTTTGCCATTTTGATGGTTAGTTGCCATTCTAGAGTCTTTTAGCCACTCATTTTAGACCTAGAATTTTTCTTGAGGTATTTCATGTTGATGAGACTCAATTGGTGTTGTAAGAATTGAATTAAAGCTTTGAATTTGATTAATTTGGTGTTAATTTGATTAATTTGTGAAATTATAAAATTAGGGTTCCAACCTTCACCAAATTTGGGGATTTTCACATATGTGATGAGTTTTGATGTATATTTGATATATATTAAATTTCAGAATTTTTGGATTTGATCTTGGCATGTTTTGAACATAAATGACCAAATTGTAAATTCTTGAAAATTGAGGGACCATTTGGAAATTAGGGAAAAATCTATTTCTTTGAATTGCAAACTGAATTTTCATGTATTAGACATGAATAAATCATTTTGGAATTGATTTGGAATCAATTAGAATTGTATTTGACAATTTTGGACTAAAGTGATTAAAATTTAAAGTTTTGGGGCAAAACAATAATTTCTTAAAAATATGATTTTTTGGGTAAAAATTTCAGTTATTAAGTATTGAGTAATTGAAATAAATTAGTTTATTTTAATTACCCAAGAAAAATAATTGAAATCAGAAAATTTTGATTTTCCGCGATCCACTGCGTTTACCCGAATTACCGCCCAAAACCCCAACAAAAATGGTATCAGAGCAGGTCTGAGCCTCAACACATGCTATGAATAAGCCCTTAAATTCATTGTTTAATTATGTTCTTACATGATAAATGATTGTATTTATTTAATTTGATTAAATTAAATACGTTTCATCTTTGCGGAAATATCCCCCTTTGATAAGGTTTTGAAAGTAGTATGTATTTGATACATATTTCTTGGTCCGTCTTGTCAATACGGTTTATGGATATTGTTCTATGGCTGCATCCAAGATCGTGCCAAAGATGTGAGGGTGTAGTTGATAGAAATTTATCCATACCAGATGTATATGTGATACTAGATAAATTCAAGCGAAAGCGGAAATCCTGAACGTGCCAAAGCTGTCAGGACTACGCAAGTATCTTGAATTTTTCATTGACAAGTTTAACCTTGGTACGCCTCCTTGTGAACGTGCCAAACCTGTCACAACGAGAAACGAACAGGACCAGAACCATGAAGTCACTATTGAGTGATTGACAATGTGTTGTCTACCTAATGAATATATGTATGCGAGATCGTGCCAAAGCTGTGAGCTGAAATATATTCGTGGGATCCACCTTTCGCTATTAATTTTAATTTGATTAATTATTTGTTTGCATTCTGTTTGGGGATTACAGTATTGCATGTAATAGTGGGAGGGGTATTTTTAGATTAAAAATCCATGATCTATTTATGCTTTGTTTGATTTATATTATATGAAATTAATTAGTCTGCTAATCATTTTTCACTATCAATATGATAGATTTGCGATGGCGACACCTGCACCTAATCCTTGTGCTCGTATACTTGATACGAACAAGCTTAAATGCGCTGAAAATTTTACAGATTGGGACTTAGATCTGAGAATAATTCTTGGGTCTGAGCAAATAGAATATATGTTGGAAGGTCAGTTGCCACTGGCCATAGCACCTGATGCTACACCAGAGGAACATGAGACTTTCCAAAAATGGAAGGATGATGACAGACGTGTCAAATCATACATTCTCAGTTCCTTGGGACTGGAGCTTAAGAGGTAATATTTTGGATTGCCCGACGCATATACTATGATGACGCAGTTGCGAGATTCCTTTATGAACCAAGAACGTGTCTCGGTTCATAAAATTACTATGAAACTGTTCCATGCAAGACTGGAATATGGACATGATGTGAGCCCACATGTGCTTCATCTGATCGATTTGATCGAACAATTGAGGTGCTATAATTTCCCTCTTAATGACACTTTAGGACAAAGTGTCATACTTGGATCTCTGCCGGTTTCATATCGCCAATTTGTGATGTATTTCAATATGAACGGGATTAGCTGTTCTTACCAAGAGTTGTATAAGATGCTGCAAACAGTGGAGGAAGATTTGAGGAAGGGAGTACTGAATCGCCCTCCTAAACCCACTGCGCTTCCCGCTTCCTCCCAATCTAAACAGAAAAGGAAGAAAAAAAGAGGAAGAAGAAGAATAGTACAAATCTTCCACCACATGGTAAGATAGCTAAACCCAAGAGAGATGTCGAAGACAAATGCCACCACTGCAGTAAGATCGGCCATTGGAAGAGGAACTGTCCTCATTACCTGGCCCATATCAAAAAGGAAAGAGCATATACTTTAGGTACTTTTATTTTTCCCATTATTGATATCTCATTAGCTTGTGAAGCTATGTCGTCCAGTTGGATTTTAGATTCTGCTTGTCCAATTCACATTTCCAATTCATTGCAGGTGCTGAAGGAAAGTAGACGGCTAAAATCTGGGGAGATGCAATTGCGATTCGGGAGTGGCGACTCTTTGGATGCAGTTGCTATGGGCTTATGTGAGATTCCCCTGCCCAGTGGGAGCCTTTTGTTGTATGACTGCTTTTTTGTACCAGGATGTGTTGCGAACATTATATCATTTTTTGTATTAGATACTGATGGCTATAATGTAAATATTAAGAATCGTTCTTTGTATTTATATGATAGATATAATGTTCGGATCATTGTTTGTGTGGGAACACAGGATCTGGGGCGACGCATGCTGTCCCGGGCTCGCGGCCCGGTTGGGAGTACGGAGTAGCCACGGGGGGACTAAATCGGAGAATAATGGAGTCGCCACCCGGTGTGAACCGGGAAAATGAGATTTAAGGCCGCACTCACCCCTCGCAAGGGAAGACCTCAAACCATTGGGTTCGGAATGGTCCCTTACTTATGTCACTTGTAATGAAAGGATTTATGTAATAATTTAATCAAGTTTAAGTAACACTTATTTCCAAGAGTATCATGCTTCTAAATTCACATGCATGAAATTAATCATCACAACATACAACATCACATGGCAATCTCATGAACATATTCCAATCATATGATATGGAAAACTAAGAACAACCTAATCATGCTTGAGTACTATCTCATGAATACATCGAATGGATAAATGCAGGAATACAAATAATATGATTGGCTACATAATGCAAGGGAGATCACCCAAGAGGCAATTGTGCATGAAATATGATGAGACAGACTAAGTTCAGTGTGTGCGCATTCGTTTAGCGTTCGTAAACGCGTTCAAACGGTAAACAGAAGGTTCGCGTTCGTGTAGCGTTTGATAACGCGTTCGAACGGTACCAGACCTGATGATACAAAATGCATGGGCATTCGAGTAGCGTTTGTAAAACGCGTTCGAACGGGAAACAGAAGGTTCGCGTTCGTATAGCGTTCGATAACGCGTTCGAACGGATCCAGACCTGATGAAACAAAATGCATGCGCGTTCGAGTAGCGTTTGCAAAACGCGTTAGAGTAGCGTTTGCAAAACGCGTTCGAACGGGAAACAGAAGGTTCGCGTTCGTATAGCGTTCGAAAATACGTTCGAACGGGAAAAGACCTGATGCACAAAATGTGACGCAATATATACATAAAAAAGCAAATAGCGAAATACGAAGCGCGGCGAAGCATAGTGGCGAAGGATTTTAACCTCTCCAATTAGGGGACCTTTCATCGCACTTACTAAGCCCATGCGCTTATCTCAATGCATATAAAAATAAAGACAATAACTTTAGACTTCATATACCCGATTGAACACATCTTACATTCAACCGAATATACGTTAATCGGCGCGGCAAAGCATCATGGTAAATGATTTTAACCTCTTCAATTAGAGGACCTTTCATCGCACTTACTAAGCCCATGCGCTCGATCACATCATGCATACAAAAATAAAGACAATCATATCAAACTTAGTATATCCGATTGAACATATCTTATATCCAACCGAACACACATCAACCGGCGCGACAAAGCATTGTGGTAAAGGATTTTAACCCCTTTAAATATGGGACCTTTAATCCGACTTACTAAGCCCATGCGCTCGATTGTATCATACATACAAAAGTAACATGCAGAATTCAAATAACGAAAAATAAATAAATCAAAGCAACATAAAACAAAAGAATGTGCCGTTTACTCAAGTGGTACGTGGAGTTGTATCCCGAGTACAGATCATACTACCGTCCATTCGGAATCAGCTATGAAATTTATGTCCGGGTTTCCATCCTATATACCACAAGAGGCGACACATTTTCCATTTCATTCAAGCCACAACATGCATCCACAAACGACTCTCATGCGAATAGAATTCAATAAACAATCAAAAGACGAATATAAACTAATGAGAAAAGTGCCCTCAGGTCTAACCTTTTAAATCACCTCTCGAATGTACGGTACACGATCGTCGGAATGGTGGATGCTCCGCAACTCTTCCGGTTCACTGGTTCACTGCTCTCGTTCGTTGTCTTACTGTTTTGAGTCGTCGTTCTCCGTCTTTTGCTGCTGCTTTTGACTCCGATTCGCTGCCGTTTTGCTACTGTTCTGCTGCTGTATTTTAGTTACTGTTCTTGGGATGTTTTGGCTACTGTTTTGGGTGTGATTTTCGGTGGTGTTATGGTGTGGTTCGGGGGATGTTTTGATGAGGTAAATGGGCTGTTCGGGATGTGTTTTGGTCAAGGCAATGAGGGTTCTTTGGTTTGTGATCTTCGGTTATTGAGAGTGAGGGAGAGTTGTGTCAATAAGCTTGGGTGTTTCTTGTGTGTGTTGTGATTTTCGTGTGAGTTGTGTGTATGAGCTAGGTATGAGCTAGGGGAGTGCATGTCTTGGTTAGGGGTTGTTTATATAGAGAAAGGATAGGGCTTCACCTTGTCTTACAAGGAAGGGATTTGATTTAGTGTTGAGCAAGGAAAGTCAAAGATTGAGGGGGGACAAATTTGGTTTAGATTAGGAAGTCAATATCTTTAATTTGTTATAATTGATTTTAATTAGGCATGACATCTTTTTAATTTAGTATGTGATTTTGTTTAGTTAGGAAGGGATCTTATGTAATTGGTGGGTGAATATCTTAATTAAGGAATTAAAATATTTGATTGATTTCAATGTTTATTTTAATTTGGTATGTGATTTTTAGATTTGTTTTTATTTCACCATGTGTTAAATATGTGTTTTAAGTGGGCTTGGGCGAATGGGCCAAGGCTTGGGCGAATTGGGCTTGATGTGAGGCTAGCAGCAAAACCAGAATTACCGACACCGTTCGAACACTTCCTCGAACGCGGCACGAACGCCTGCAATCTGTTTGGCGTTCGAACGTATACACGAACGCATCACGAACGAAAACAGTGAACCTTGTTTATTCTGAATTTCCCCTTCCGATGTCCGTTTTCCGTGACCTCCGTGACTTAAAAGGTAGTGTCTCCAATTGAGACTCATCATAGGGACTTATATGCAAAAATGTAGTGCCTACAGTCGCCCCCACTTTGATGGGACTTGTGTAATGTATAATAGTGACAATCTTATCAAAGTTATGCAATGCATTTTCACTTACCTGGCTCGCCAGCTGCCACTTGACTTACCATGTGTTGAGTTGAGTTGATTTGGTGGTGAGGTGCTGCGACCCCTGGTTCATTCCCGAACCGCCGAGTGGGTCTTGTTCCCAAGTTGAATTGAGTTGTATTGTGGGTTTTGTTCCCAATCTGAGTTAAGTGGTGCTGTGGGTCTTGTTCCCAATTTTTGTTGAGACAAGGGTCTTCTTCCCTGAACTATGGGTCTTGTTCCCGATTTGAGTTGAGATAAAGGTCTTTTTCCCTGAACTGTGGGTCTTGTTCCCGATTTGAGTTGAGATAAGGGTATTTTTCCCTGAACTGTGGGTCTTGTTCCCGATTTGAGTTGAGATAATGGTCTTTTTCCCTGAATTGTGGGTCTTGTTCCGGATTTGAGTTGAGACAATGGTCTTCTTCCCTGAACTGTGGGTCTTTTTCCCAGAGTGCCATACCCGGTAAAATTGATTCTAATAATGATGTGGGCCTCACCCCCAGATTGATGTGGGCCTTGCCTCAAACTGATACCGACATGGGCCTCGCCCCTGGGACTCATCCCCAAGACTGAAACTGATATGGGCCTCAACCCTAGGATTTATCCCCAAAACTACTACTCATATGTTGCTGATTCTAGTTGGCTTGCCGCTTTCTCTTTTCTTCTTTGAAACCTGTGAATACAGAACAAAACAAACACAAAAAAGAATGCAAAATAGGTTACGTGTATGCATGCATGTATGAGTGAATTTTTTATCCCGTTGGGTTAGGTCTTCTGCCAATTCTTCTGGTGACCATTCTTCCCCTCCTCAGAAAAAGTACAGCTTCAATCTGTCAATATTGATCGGCCTGGTGAACTCGTTCCCTTCCAAATCTGACAGTCTCACTGCCATATTTCCCACTTTTTGAATGACTATCTTATCTTTTCTGCTTGCTTCTTTCAAAGATTCCCCGTGTTCTAAATATCACTGAGTATCATAGTACCAAGGTTTAATGCTTTTGTCAAATATACTCATGTTGCAGGAAGAGGCTTAGGCAAGTAAACGAAATGAACGTCTTTATTATCGTTGAGAGAAAAAAAGTTTGAACAAGCAAGCAAAATCAATGTCTTTATTTAAAAATGTTGGATCAAATAGACTAGGAGGAACAACTCCATTATCCGCAACACTGCCTTCTTCCTTGGCCTATGGTTCTTCGATGTCATCCATGTAATAAGCTTGGTGGTTGAGGGTTTGGAGGACAAAGGTTTCGGGTAGGCCAGAGTTGATCATGTAGGTGGGTAGTGGGACAAAGTGGTAGTTTGGTAGAGGGTTTCTGTGTGTGTCGGGTTGTTCTTTCTCTGGGTCGGGTATTTTGTGAGCATCGATGAGGTTTTGGATTTCATGCCTAAGGCATGGGCATTTGTCAGTGTCATGGCCTTTTTGTTGGTGGAAGTGGCAATATTGGTTCAGGTCAAAGTAGTGTGGCACAAGGTTTGGGATTGGTCTAGGGTTTAAAGGCTTCAGGAGTCCCTGTCCTTTCAACTTCTCAAGCACCTTTGACATAGGTCTACCAAGATTGGAGAATCGCCTATTTCTGACGGTAGCGACCTCGGCCGTAGTGGGCTTGGTCTCAGAATGCCCCCCAAAAGTTATTTTATTCTGGCCATAAAACTTTCTGTTTTCAGCCTCATCCTCTTCAACATCCATAACAGTCTCTCTCAACTGTCGGAAATCCACAATCATGGAGGTCATCCTCCTCAGCTTGCCATAAATTGAGGGCTTAGTACCCTTGATAATCATCTTAATCTGGTCCTTCTCTGAAGGCCGAGTCTGCATTTTCATAAGCTGGCTTCTCCAGCGGTCTACATACTCCTTGAAGCTTTCTTCCGGCTTCTGCTTAGTGTTCTCCAAATCACGGAGTGACAAGTCAATCTCTAAGTCTGTGACATACTGCTTCAGAAAAGCATCAGCTAGCTCCCTCCAATCTTCCTTCACTTTCTTCTCCAAACTGTGGTACCACACCACGGGAGCTCCCTCGAGCGACATTCCAAACATTTTCTGCACTTGGCACTGAGATAAACCAACTGAACTCATGACTGATACAAACTGCCGGAGATGCACCTTTGGATCCCCATTCCCGTTAAACTTAGCCATATCAGGCATCTTGAACTGTGCCGGAAACTGTTCCTCGAAAGTCAGTGTGTCATAATCCAGCAAATCCTCATTCTTACCCCTCATCTTGCGGGTAACTGACTCAACCTGATCCCGAAGCTTCTGAAATTCTGCCTGAGACCCAATCACTCTGCCTGTTGCATACTCTGTCATGTCGTCATCAAAAGCGGGGATGTCATCCCCCAATCTATTCAGAGGCTCCTCGCGCCTCACATTCTCAGAATTTCCCCCAGCACGGGGCACAACCATACTTGCTATGGCAGTGGTCATGGCTTGCAACTGTTCGGTGACCTTGGCGAGACCGTTTTCCAACTGATCCATACGGGATACCTCAATATCTGATTCACTCATGTTTGTTCCCAGTATTTTGGTGAGTCTTCCCTTTTCCCTAACCCAACGGGAATCTATGATGGCTTTCAGAACACAAGGGTTAACATGATGTATGTATGCATGGGGTGCATGAGATGAATGTAACATATATAACATACTAAATCAACTAAAATTTTCAAACAAATCGGCCCACCATCATTTTAGAAGCTTTTGGGCTAACTGTCATAGGAGTGAACTCGTCCCAGTTTAAATGCCCCAACGAGTTCACATCTCATGGCAAGGAGCCCAACTAAATCCAAATGGTAATGTTCCGAACACAAGCACAAAGTGGTCCATCAACACTTAGAAGCCCTTGGCCCAATCGTCATAAAATACGTTCTTGTCCCAGTTTAAATGGCCCAACAAGCCCATATCCCATGACAAATGGTCCAAATGGATCCAAACGATGATGTTCCCAAATACTGTGATAATACTGGTGCCATTGCGCGAGAAAAAGAACCGAGGGCGCATCAGAAGTCGAAGCATGTGGAACGAAAGTACCACATCATTCGAGAGATTGTGTCGCGAGGTGACATTGTCGTGTGCAAAGTTCCCAGTGAAGATAATGTAGCAGACCCGCTCACGAAGGCCACACCTCCGAAGTTATTTGATAAACATGTGGAGTCGATGGGTATTAGATACAATCGATATTGGCACTAGAGAAAGTGAGAGATTTTGTTAGGGTTGGTGCTCTGAGCGCTAATTTTTTATGTATTTCCCTGTAAATACTTTTTGTATATATTTTATTAATGAATAAAATAGACAGTTTCTTTAATATAAATTCTTTTATTATATGGTAAAGACGTAAATGACCATAGAGTGATTGGTTATGATACAGTTGCAAAAGCGTCACAACTGACATTGAGCGGTATCATAACAGTATCATTTTTTAACTGTTCCTGGTCAAGGTTTACAATTACTTGGTCAGTAAGTAAACCCGTTGAGACTGGTACGTGTCGTATATTGGAATGTTGGATTCTTATGGCTTCTCAATGAACAATGAGTCTCGGGGGACTCGTATAGACACTTAGGTGTTTATATCGGATAAACATTGAACGACTCGCCGAAGATTCTCAATAGATGATACACCAACGTCAATAAGAATCTTCTCTGGTTCAGTGAGCATAGTGATTCTTCGACTTGAGATACCACTGTGGATATATGAGGTATCCTCCACACTTTGATGGCAGTCACGTCACCGATCTATTTAGATCAGACCTCCGCCTGTTCGTTGGGTGTGGACTGATCCTCATGATATCCTGTGCGTATCAAGATAGGATCCGTCAGTTCTGTGTACAGAACATAGATATCCATTTTGGAATTAGCAATCTGTTAAATCCATGGGCCCGTGGTACACTGTAGAAATTAGTTCAAAGTGTTATTTTAAGAGATAGCTAATAGAATCATCGACGGGATTATACCTAAAGAGATTTGACGTTTATATCTATATCTATGAGATAATCTGTATGCCTGTGATGGAAGGATTATACGTATGCAGTGACATCGACCTGTATGGTTCAGAGATTTTATTCGTGTTCGTCATAATTTACAGGTGAGTAGATTATGGACACGAAATTAGATTTCGTGAAGGATATGACTGAACCTAGAGAGTCTCACTAATGAGATATACTCGTTGGGCACTATGGCAATTTTTATAAATAATACGGATTATTTATAAGTCGTTTAACAGTTAAACGAATATACATGTTTTAGAGATCTTTTAGCCATTTATTAAATGTCAAATTATGATATTTTACATTTATAATTAATATATGTATTTTGATTATTTAATGTAAATATAATACATATATTTTGAGATATTTATATTTAATTATTTATTTATTCAATTGTTGAATAATTAAATGAATTAAATGAATTAAATATTTAATATCTTATTTCTTATTTAGATAAGATAAATGACATTTTTTAATTGGATAAAGTGGCTAATTTTAATTGGTTAAGTTTGCTTGATTTAATTGATTGGGATGAGATAAACATTAATTTGATTAATGGTTTTAGACCACAAATAATTAAATACTTTTCCAATTAATTAAAACAAAAAATTGAAAATGTGGCTATTATTACTTCTTGCAAAAATCGGTCATTGTGCAAAAATATATAAGCCATTTTTGTTTTTTGTTTCATTAATTGTAAGAACCCTAAACACATACACAAAAGAGAAAAGAGAGGAAAAGAGAAAGAAAAGCAAGAAAAGGCTTGGAAAATAAAGATTTTATAAGTTTTTCCTTACTTGTTCTTTATGAAAATTGTTTCAATAATATTAGGCTCTAATATGATTAGCTTAGTTTCATTCCTACTCTTCCATGGATGTGTTTTTTATGATAGGGAACTTAGATTAAAGATTGAAGCATGTATGTTAAACTAGTCTGCTTTAAATTGTTTATTAAGCATACTTTTTTGCCATTTTGATGGTTAGTTGTCATTCTAGAGTCTTTTAGCCACTCATTTTAGACCTAGAATTGTTATTGAGGTATTTCATGTTGGTGATACTCAATTGGTGTTGTAAGAATTGAATTAAAGCTTTGAATTTGATTAATTTGGTGTTAATTTGATTAATTTGTGAAATTATAAAATTAGGGTTCCAACCTTCACCAAATTTGGGGATTTTCACATATGTGATGAGTTTTGATGTATATTTGATATATATTAAATTTCAGAATTTTTGGATTTGATCTTGGCATGTTTTGAACTTAAATGACCAAATTGTAAATTCTTGAAAATTGAGGGACCATTTGGAAATTAGGGAAAAATCTATTTCTTTGAATTGCAAACTGAATTTTCATGTATTAGACATGAATAAATCATTTTGGAATTGATTTGGAATCAATTAGAAATGTATTTGACAATTTTGGACTAAAGTGATTAAAATTTAAAGTTTTGGGGCAAAACGGTAATTTCTGAAAAATCTTATTTTTTGGTTAAAAATTTCAATTATTAAGTATTAAGTAATTGAAATAAATTAGTTTATTTTAATTACTCAAAAAAAAAATAATTGAAATCGGAAAATTTTGATTTTCCGCGATCCGCTGCGTTTACCCGAATTACCGCCTAAAACTTTTTTTTTTTTTTGGAAAGTTACAGTATATTCCAAAAGAACATAACTGTACAAATGTACAAGGGCATACCCAGGAAAGCGCAAAGCGCACAAAGCAACAAGGTCAAAAAAACAACAAAGCCACTAAAGAAAACGGCCGAAAACACAGCCAGAACAATTAGAATTGCAAGACATCAACAAATAAACAGGCCGAGAAAGGCTTAATTGCCAACGACGACCCAATGAAAGGCCCACACCCAGACAACGCTTCAGCAAAGCAGCTCAGAAGCAACCGCAAACCAAAACCCAAAGCATAGAGAAAGCCCAACTGGACGGCCCACTCCAAATAACCAAACAGAAGAAAAAAAACTCTTTGAAGCCCAAACCCTCAAAACAAAAGCTCAAGAGCAAAAGACGGCCCAAATGAAGACAGCTCAAACACGATTCCAAGACTCCTTAACCGAAAGCAGGGCCCGGCAACTCCCAAACAATTACTTTCGGCCCAATCAAGATTAGCAAAACTAAATCGGCAGCCGAATGTCCCACATCGATTAGGAACTGAGAGAGGCAAACAATCTTCCAACAAAACACTTCCCACATCGAGAAAGAAGAAGCTTTGACAGAACAACCAACCCCAGCAATTCCAGGAGCCAAACTTAAGAATACAGTCATGAAAAGTCTTGCATCATGCACGTTGGATAGTAAAGATTACATTACATAATATGTTTAAATATTCGTTGTTAGAGTTGTATTGTGAAGAATCGTTGAGAACATGACATGATTAAAATAATGCATGTATGTTAAATTAAGTTTGGGATGAGTTATTAGTATTGTATAATTGAGTTAGAGACGGAGTGACAGTCTATTTCCTGCTGGTAGCATTTCCGGAACAAAACCCAATGAAGAGGGACATGTCATACACAAACTGAAGAAAAATTAAAATATAGTTATCGATGTATTGCATTATTTTAATGTTCGGGCTAACTTTTACACACCACGTCAAATTTCCATTCATGATAGAGCTAGTCGTTGGCCACCAAATTTTTTTACAATTGATAGGACTCGAACTACACAGAGCACACTCAATTACCACTAGATATAGAGAGAGTCAAGGGTAAGAGATTGGACTTGTGTCAACTAAGGGTCAATGTTAAATTATTATTTTATTTTTTATTTTTATAAAAATTATGTAAGAATAATAAATTCTAAAATAGTAAAGATTAACTCTTAATTATTAAAAAAATTATTTTCATTAAATATATCATAATTATATTAATTATTTAATGGTCAACTTTTAATTATTTAAGTCAAAAAGTGGTACAAATTCATTCATAAAAATTATTGATCATGCAAAAATTAATTATTTAATGTGCATATATTACTGTAGAAATGTATAAAGCCATCTTACGGGAGAATTCAAATTAAATAGATTTGGCCAAAATGTTGAAGACACAATTGGAAAAGAGCTAATTTTCCTTACATAAAATAGGAAAATTATCAATTAATAGCAGTGTAAAAAGTACAGTTCATCTCGAAGGGACACTAACAAGGACACTGTAAAATCTCCGATTTTTGTTTAATATTAACCGGAAACTCTCTTGTTAACCTCTGATATATGATTGTAAATTGAAAGCACGAAATAAAAAATATTGATATTATAAAACAGTAATGATAAAGTCACAAAATTTATACAAATATCATTGACGCTACGAGTGGTAATGGATATGGTCAGGTTGGCTTTTGGTCCCTACATGGAAGAATCGAGCTGGGCTCGACCCATGAACTCTTATTATCATAATTTTTAACAAAATATAATTTATAACTTTAATGTTAAAATTAGAAGGTAATAAAATATTGTATTCTACGTAATACTTAACCTTTTAAAAACTAGATACTTAATTAAAGATAAAATATATGATATAACAAGTAATTAGATGGGACTTTTTTAAAATAAAATTAAATATTTGTTACTTAATGGTCTGGACCTTTTTTCTTAAAACCTTAGCCCTGACTAGTCCGATCCAAGCATGATTACCAAGGCAAATTGGCATTTTAAATTTACGTGACATGAATATACATGGCAACGGGTTGGGCGGACCCGGGCTTTGACAAGCCCAGTCCGAGCCTGGCCAACAAAAAAAAAAGCCCGGGCCCGGGCTTTTTTGTGGCCCGAATTTAAAAAAATAATTAAAAATATATAAATATAAAATACATTCACACTATATGTAAAGACAATTTACAAATAAATCACAAGTTTCATTAATAAATTAACAATTTAAATGCTACAAACAAATAAAAATGTTACAAACATATTAAAATATATATATATATATATATATATATATATATATATATATATTTTTGGCCCGGGCCAAAATTGGAAAGCCCAGCCCGGCCCGGACGGACCGGACCGGTCCCAAACTTTTCTGCCACCCTAGACATGAATAGATTAGTAGAAATAAAATTAACAATTATTCTCATAATTGCTTTATTGTTTAACCAATGACATACACGTTGCCAGATATTTTTATATAAAATATCTGATGAGTATCCCACACATTATTGCGGTTATAAAATATGAACATTAAAAAATAATGAACGTATTCTAAAGTGACATTTGGGTAAACTATATAAGACACTACAAAAAACAAGATTTTTAGCGTCGAAAAATATTGACGGTAAAGGAACGTATATTGACCCTAAAGAATATTAGTGTCGAATATTTTTGAGAACGAGAAAGACTATTAGCTTCGAAAATATACTTTCAACGCTAACGTGCAACATTTTACGTCAAAACATTTTTGACGCTGAATTTGAGATTTCGACGCTAAATCACGTATTTGGCTACGAATATTTTCGACGCCAAATAATTATTTACTTAATAAAAAACTTCTTTATTTTTACCTTTAGCATCAGAAATTTTGATGCTAAATATATTTTAAAATAAAAAATGAAAGTTTATTTATTACCTTTAGGGTCGAAAATTTCGACGCTAAAGGTGAAATAATATTAAAATATAAATATTATTTTATTACTTTTAAAGGTATTAATTTTATTTTATTTTATTACCTTTAGCGACGAAATATTCAGATTTTTTTTTGAAAAATATTATTAGAATAAAAATAATTAATTTTATAATTAATTTTCATTAAATAAAATAAATACATAGTTTATTAACAATCATTGTTGCTGTGAATGTTTATAAAAATGAAAATAACAATCACTGCTACTGTGATGGAGCGACGGTCGACGCCGATGCAGACTAACCGAGTAAGACCTCCAGCATCTGCCTGAAAGTACTCATCTATTAGTCGAACTCATGCATCTTCTTCTGGTTGTTCTCCTCGACTTGCTGTAACTTCTCTTAGGTCTTCTTCAGCTCTTCTTCAGTATTGTCCAACTCTTTTTTGGTGCTGTCTAACTGTTCTTGAAGGCACAGCTGAGTAGGAGAAGAAACAGTAGTCTGTCCAAACGATGTCGGCTTCTTACAAGGATCAAGTCCGACATCGTACGTTGTCTGATTCTTGAAAACCAATTGCGACAACACCTCATCTGGTAGAGGTTTAGACCCTGTCATTGGACCTCCACCATTTCGTTATGTTTAAAAAAAAATTGAAGTTAATGTTCGAACTTGAAAAGAAAAAATTAAATTTAAAAATATATTAAATTTATTTTAAATACTAAAACTTACGTAGATGCTTTCGACTTCTTCATTGATCCATTTCTTCTTCTCATTGTAGTGCGTCACGTAGAAAAACTCTAGAAATGACCGCACCTCACCCGTGTTACTCTGCAAAAAAACATAAAGTGGTTGTTAGTGTTAGTAAAATTAATGAAATGTTAAAAAATAGTTTATGGTATATTTACCTCAGAAAGCTCGGTACAGTGTTGAGAAAATGGCTTGGAGCCTCCACGATGGTTGAAACATAGGTGACTGCGATTCTCCGCATTTGCTTGACATTTATTCTGCATTTGGTTGCAGTCGATATTTGCAATATGGCACTACACACCTCTGTGAGGATTTATTTTTTACCGTGCTGCTCATGAGTGAAGTCACCGCTCTCTTTGTCCTATTCTCCATGGATTCCTCCATTGGAGGCTGCTGTTTAGGTCTTAAATTAGGAGAAATGTCAATGGAATTTGTGCACAACAGAATTGCTTCATTAAGCTCTTCATCAGTCATAAGTGAAATGCGCTCATCCTCTACTTCTTTATGGCTGACTGAGATGGCGTTGCAGAATTATTTTCTTATAGTTCTATAATATTTAATAAACTCATGTTAATCATTATTATAAAGCAAGAACTCATAAAAGATAAAGTAGAGAGTGAAGGGAAGAAAGAACCATCGTTTGTAGATTTCGGCTTCAAACTCCAACTTCCATTGAAGCACTCGTTCTTGCCTTACTTTAGGCATTCTTCTATGCTATGAGACTCCAAAATTGTGTTATGAGGCTTTACTTTAGGTCTTAGACGAGCATATGCTTATATAGGAGGCCCTGATATCTTTCCTTGTTAAGAAATTTGAGTCATTGTGAAATATGGAATCGCATCCGTGTCGCGACGCCCAAGTTCCGGAGTCGCGACGCTGGCCTTCTTTAACTCGTGCGTCGCGACTTTCCCTCTCCGAAGTCGCGACGCACCGTATATTCGAGATTCTATCCAATTTCTGTAAAGCAACACGTCCAGACGCGCTAGCCAGAGTCGAGACGCGCTGGTGACTTTGAAATTTGGCCCGATTTTTAATCCAAATTTGTCATTTCATTGCTTATTGAATCCGATTAAGTCTTGATATGATTTTTAACTTGCAAAACACACCCGATATATTTCAAAGAGCTTATAAAACTTGAAATACACCCAAAATATTAAGATAGAGGGCGAAAATATATGTATATGGTGTTGAGTGAGGAACGGCAATACCGAGCGCAATGGAAACCCGCCCGAGATCAAATCCCAAGCGAGTAAAGATTTTTTATTTTTTATTTTTTTTATTTTTTCGGCAGTAAGCCTAAATTAGTGGCAAAGAAATTTTTATCAACTTAAAATTTTCAATACATTTAAAAACAATTTTCCATGCATCAAAAATTACCATAAGCATAATTAAAATTTTCAACAAACTTAAAAATATTTATCAACTCTTGATAAATCATTCCAAGCAATAAATTAATTTTCCAACTCTTGGAAAAATTAATCCATGCTAACAAAATAATTTTCCAACACTTACAAAATTATTTCAAGCATATTACATAATTTCCAATTCTTGAAAATTACTCCAAGCATACAAAAATTTCTATATCAACTATATATCAATTATCATACACTTCAATGCTCATAATTCCTTACTTACATACTTCCAATTAATCCAAAAAATCCACAATAATTTTTCTCAACTATAATCATCAACAAATCTAACAATAAATTTACAAATTAAATTTACCAACAAGCTTTGCCAATGATCATTTCCTTCAAGTTTTCTCAAATCTTCCAAGCTTTGAGCTTTCATCAAATTCCACCAAATTAAGTGTTTCCAAGAACAAATCTTGGTGATCAAAAGGTGGTCTGATCACTCAAGAGTGGCAACCAACTTTTCCCAAATTTTAACTCTTAAAATCCTAGGAAAAAGAAAGCTTCAAGAACAATAGTCAACCCGTAACTCTTAAGGATTAAATCTATGCTCTTAAATATATGTTTGGGTAATTTTGGTGAGTGTTTTTGGCTTAATTTTGATCAACAAAATGAAGAAGAAACCCAGCCCCTTAAAGCTTCTCAAGCTCTCGGCAGTAGCTTCATTTGAGAGAGAGAGTTATTTTCATTTTGTTTAAAAAAACGGCAGTGGCTTGTGAGCAAGTCAAAAAGTGAAGTAATTGCTTTTTGCTTTTATTTTATTTTTATTAATAAAAATAATGAAAACCAAAACTAAAACAATTAATTAATCATGGTATTTAATTTAACTATGGTATATGAGCATCTTTTTTCTACACCACTTATTTCAAAAAGCAACTTAACCAATGTTACTTTAATTAATCTCACCAACTTTAGCATAAAGCTTACTTAGTTACCTTTTATGAATCATTTAGTTACTTTAACTAAACAATCAAATTACTTAACCAAGTTACTTTAATTAATTAATTGTATAAGATAAGTAATTAATATTATATATTAATTTAACAATTAAATTAATTCACAAAATAATTACTAATTTAATGTAAATCAAATTTACATTTATTAAACAATAAACTTATATCAACTTTTGATATAAAATTAATTAATTCAATTCATCTCATGAATTATCGGATTAAACAATTTAATCCTAAAAACCCAAAAAAATACTTTGTCAATATTTGACGAAAGGTCGCCCTAGTGCTCAACGAGTAAACTCAATATAATGGAACTCTCTAGGCTCACGTTCGGTTGTTACGTATGTACGGGCCAAATTTGGTCAAAGGTTAATTTCGACCTTTCGCCTCAGGCCCACTGCTAAATGCACCCCCGAAACCCCCTAACCGAATCCAAAGATATTGTGCAGGCCCAGGCTCGGAGAAACACCATACGCCAGCCCACGAAACGCTTAGACTCATAAATACCCCTCATAACCCAGCCGTTTTCAGTCTTCATGACTGCCCATAATACTCCTTCATGACACGACTGTTACCAACACACAAAACGTATGTCAATTAACGCATTCATGAATCTCACCTCAAATAGCCTATAAAAGGAACCGAGATCCAGAAGAGAATGGGGGACAAAAGGTATGACAACCCAAAGCTTAATCATTCTCACCAGAGCCCTCAGAACCTCCAACCCATAGCCCTCACGGCAATCCACGGGGATCAAGGTAGTCTCTAGCCTTGCTCTTCCATTACTTACAGCTCGTCTTCATCACTTACTTGAGCGTCGGAGTGCCTACGGCACCCACCACACCGGTGGGCAGTAACCTCCACGCTCACTCTACCTTTGTTTTGCAGGATCGTTAGTGCCCCCAACCTATAAATTCTCGATTGTGGACCTCGGGCGAAAACCAATATCCACAATTTGGCGCCCACCGTGGGGCCTTAACGATTCATAGCAGACAAAGATCTCTCAGTCTACGATTCCTAAAACACAGCCAACCATGGCTTCTAGTAGTGAGGATACACTAGATCCTATGACTACGCATCTGATCATACTCTAAGAACGAATACGCGCCTTAGAAGAAGAGAGTCAAGCCATGCGAAACTCCAATATAACCCTCCAGAAGAAACTGGAGCAAATCTCTTCAACCTCCCAACAACCTGATTCTCCAGACCATCCCATCAATCCTACAATCCCCACCAATCTCCTGGGGGCATTCAACAATGTGGCAAGCGAGAATCCGTCATTGACAACCATCTACCAAATCAAGAAAGAAGTCGACATATCTCCCCACCGACCAAGCACGGCAAGTTGCCTCCACCATGCGTAAGGAAACGAAAGAGTTCAAAGATGCAATTCTCTCCAGCCTACCTAGTGCAGACTACCAGTGAGAAAAAGCCGAGCTGGCACAATCTCAGATACACCATTTTTGGAGACCATCACTTCCATTGAGCTACCAAGGAAGTTCAGTCCTCCAGATATGAAGATGTATGATGGATCAACTGACCCAGACGATCATGTTGTCCATTACAAATACAAGATGTTATCAACGAGTCTGGCTCCTCATCAATGGGAAGCTGGTATGTGCAGAGGATTTGTAGAAACATTAGATGGTCCTGCCCTCACCTGGTTTATCAATCTCCCATACAGATCCATCGAGTCTTACCAAGAGCTAGCAGACAAATTTGTGGAGCATTTCGCAAGTTCTTGCAAGCTTGAGAAGACCACCAATGACCTTAATGCCATCCAATAATAGAGAGGTGAGTCCTTGCGAAGCTACGTGGCTCGCTTCAATAAAGAGAGTATAACAATCCCAGATCTCTATCAGCCTACTGCAGTGGAAGCATTTAGAAATGGATTACTTTCAGAAAGTAAACTCTACAAAAAGCTCACTAAATTTCGATGCTACACTATGGATCAAGCCATGACTCGAGCCCACATTGAGATTAGGTGGGAGGAAGATAAGAGAAACAATAAGACAAGAAGCTCCACCAACCATGACAATGAAAAAAGTTTGAATCCTCCCAAGCGACATAATAAATGATGTGCTAGTAATACTTCTCAATAAGATATCACCTGATGTAATTAGACAAAAAAAAATGGCCATAAGCCACCTATTGTTGCTTTGGGGACATCATAGCTTCCCAAACAAGTATTCATTGGTAACTTTAAAAGAAAATGACCTTCACAAAACTACAACTTAGGGAGAAACCCATTTGCTCCAATCGATCACATAAAAAATCATCAGACCCAATCGATATACTTCTTCCATTCGACATGAGAATACCCTCATATTCTTCCAGCATACCCACCAACTAAGAAGTATTCTCTAGTAATGTCATCCACTCTAAACTACATGGAAAGATTATCATATTCTTCATACGATAAGATGGATGGCCATCTGGCTACATAGAAGAATTGATATCATACGACATTGAATGACTCACCACATTCAGACGACTTAAAGGATTTTCATCTCCTCCATATGACATGCATGGATTGCCTTTAACTCCATAATGCATGGTTAGATAGTCGTCTCTTTCTGGCGACATGCGAAGATAATTATATTCTTCACATTACATGAATGGATTGCCATCGACTCTAGACTCCATTCGACCATAGTCTCATGGACCCTCATCAGGAACAAGGCGCGTCCCTTCAGTGGAACCATTTTTCCTACCATTTACCCCATATGATGAAGAGATATACTTGGCATGAGGAAGATGTCTCAGTCGACAATACTCGAATGAAGACTCTGTGTGGATATCCTAGTCGACAATACATGTTTGGAGACTTGGCGTGAGGAGGATGTCAAAATGGACTATACTCTAATGAAGACTTGGCGTAGACATCCCAGTCGACATTACCAGTCGACAATACAATATGTGGCTTGGCACTTGTTGAGTATCCCACTCGACACTACATGTATGGAGAATTGGTATTAAGATATCCCACTCGACACTACATGTATGGGGTGATAATATCCCAGTCGACATTACCAGACTTGGTAAGGATATCCCACTCGACACTACATGTATGAAGACTCAGCATGAGGAAGATGTCCCATTCGACACTACACGTGTGAAGCTTGACACTTGTTAAGGATCTCATTCGACACTACACATGTGAAGCTTGACACTTGGCAAGGATCTCATTCGACACTACACGTGTGAAGCTTGGAACTTGGCAAGGATCTCATTCGACACTACACGTGTGAAGCTTGGCACTTGTTAAAAATCTCATTCGACACTACACGTGTGAAGCTTGGCACTGGTCAATGATCTCATTCGACACTACACGTGTGAAGCTTGGCACTTGTTAAGGATCATTCGACACTACACATGTGAAGCTTGGCACTCGTTAAAGATCTCATTCGACACTACATATATGGTCGTGTAGAATGAGGAATGAAAACCCTCACTAACCTTTATCAGGTCTTGTAAAGTGAGGATTGTAGAATGAGGAATGAAGACCCCAATTGGCATCTGTCATATCTTGTAGAATGAGGAATGAGAACCCTCATGGACCTTCATCAGATTCATTCGACCGTAGTCTCATGGTCTTCAGACGACATGGTCTCAGACTACAAGTCCTGTAGAATGAGGAATTATACCCTCATTGACTTTTGTCAGGTATTGTAGAATGATGAGTTATACCCTCATTGACCTTTGTCAGGTCTTGTAGAGTGAGGAATGAGAACCCTCATGGACCTTCATCAGGTTCATTCGACCGTAGTCTCATGGTCTTCAGACGACATGGTCTCAGACTATAAGTCCTGTAGAATGAGGAATTATACCCTCATTGACTTTTGTCAGGTCTTGTAGAATGAGGAATGATATCCTCATAGACCTTTGTCAGGTCTTGTAGAAGGAGGAATGAGAACCATCAAGGACCTTCATCAGGTTCATTCGACCGTAGTCTCATGGTCTTCAGACGACATGGTCTCAGACTACAAGTCATGTAGAATGAGGAATTATACCCTCATTGACTTTTGTCAGGTCTTGTAGAATGAGGAATTATACCCTCATTGACCTTTGTCAGGTCTTGTAGAATGAGGAATGAGAACCCTCATTGACTTTCTTCAGGTCTAGTAGAGTGAGAAGTGATGACCTTCTTGGACTTTTATCAAGTCCATTCGACATGTCTATATGACCGTAGTCACATGGACCATCATCAGGAGAATGTGTGATGACCTTCATCAGGTCTAGTAGTATGATAAGGAAAGACTCTTGGACCTTCATCAGGTATGTAGAGTGAAGACTTTCATAGACCTTCATCTGGTCCAAAAGACATTGAAGACTCTCATGGTTATTTGACCTGTAGTATCGGGATTATCCTGACCTTCATCTGGTTCAGTCGACTGGGGACATCCCCCATGGACTTATGTCGAGTCAAATGAAGACATGGACTTCCTACAGTCCATACGACAATGTCGTGTGAAGTAACTCATGAACCTTCATCTGGTTCAGTCGACCGGGGACATCCCTCATGGACTCATGTCGAGTCAAATGAAGATATAGACTTCCTACAGTCCATACGACAATGTCGTGTGAAATAACTCATGAACCTTCATCTGGTTCAGTCGACCGGGGACATTCCTCATGGACTCATGTCGAGTCAAATGAAGACATAGACTTCCTACAGTCCATACGACAATGTCGTGTGAAATAACTCATGAACCTTCATCTGGTTCAGTCGACCGGGGACATCCCCCAAGGACTCATGTCGAGTCAAATGAAGACATGGACTTCCTACAGTCCATACGACAATATCGTGTGAAATAACTCATGAACCTTCATCTGGTTCAGTTGACCGGGGACATCCCTCATGGACTCATGTCGAGTCAAATGAAGACATAGACTTCCTTCAGTCCATACGACAATGTCGTGTGAAATAACACATGAACCTTCATCTGGTTCAGTCGACCGGGGACATCCTCCATGAACTCATGTCGAGTTAAATGAAGACATAGACTTCCTACAGTCCATAGGAAAATGTCGTGTGAAATAACTCATGAACCTTTATCTGGTTCAGTCGACCGGGGACATCCCCCATAGACTCATGTCGAGTCAAATGAAGACATAGACTTCCTACAGTCCATACGACAATGTCGTGTGAAATAACTCCTGAACCTTCATCTGGTTTAGTCGACCGGGGACATCCCTCATGGACTCTTGTCGAGTCAAATGAAGACATTGACTTCCTACAGTCCATACGACAATGTCGTGTGAAATAACTCATGAACCTTCATCTGGTTCAGTCGACCGGGGACATCCCCCATGGACTCATGTCGAGTCAAATGAAGACATGGACTTCCTACAGTCCATACGAAAATGTCGTGTGAAATAACTCCTGAACCTTCTTCTGGTTCAGTCGACCGGGGACATCCCCCATAGACTCATGTCGAGTCAAATGAAGACATAGACTTTCTATAGTCCATACGACAATGTCGTGTGAAACAACTCATGAACCTTCATCTGGTTCAGTCGACCGGGGACATCCCCCATGGACTCATGTCGAGTCAAATGAAGACATTGACTTCCTACAGTCCATACGACAATGTCGTGTGAAATAACTCCTGAACCTTCATCTGGTTCAGTCGACCGAGGAGATCTCTCATGGATTGATGTCAAGTTAAGTTGTAGATATATATTACACATGTCGTATGTAATATATCCTGACCTTCATCTGGTTCAGTCGATTGGGTACTTCCCCAATGGCTCTTGTAGAGTCAAGTTCATGATATTGACCTTCATCTAGCTCATTCGACTGGACACATCCACGATGGATCATGTAGAGTCAAGTTTATAACTTGACATTCGTTTGGTTCAATCAATAGGTAGCATCGACGCTCAGGTACACCTTCATCCCATGGTCTCGACACGCGCGTCAAATACTCTCCAAGCCAATGACTCTTTGATTTAGAGAGTAGGGGACAAACTGTACGGGCCAAATTTGGTCCAAGGTTAATTTCGACCTTTCGCCTCAGGCCCCCTGCTAAATGCACCCCCGAAACCCCCTAATCAAACCCAAAGATATTATGCAGGCCCAGGCTCGGAGAAACACCATACGCCAGCCCACGAAACGCTTAGAATCATAGATACCCCTCATAACCCAGCCTTTTTCAGTTTTCATGACTGCCCATAATACTCATTCATGACACGACTGTTACCAACACACAAAACGTATGTCAATTAACGCATTCATGAATCTCACCTCAAATGGCCTATAAAAGGAACCGAGATCCAGAAGAGAAGGGGGGGACAAAAGGTATGACAACCCAAAGCTTAATCATTCTCACCAGAGCCCTCAGAACCTCTAACCCATAGCCCTCATGGCAATCTACGGGGATCAAGGTAGTCTCTAGCCTTGCTCTTCTATTATTTACAGCTCGTCTTCATCACTGACTTGAGCGTCGGAGTGCCTACGGCACCCACCACACCGGTGGGCAGTAACCTCCACGCTCACTCTACCTTTGTTTTACAGGATCGTTAGTGCCCCCAACCTACAAATTCTCGATTGAGGACCTCGGGCGAAAACCAGTATCCACAACGTATATATACATATATATCTCATATACTTGTATACTTGTATACATATTTCATGAAGGCTTGTCCACCTACAAATCATGACTAAACAACACAACACGTCGAACCATACAAGTTGAGGTTAAAACGCTAATGTATAATCCATTCGTCATCAACATTTCCAATTGAGTAAGGTTATATTTATACTGTCAAAACCTTATCTACTCAATATGTGTAACTTTTCATCCTTATATTCCATTAATAAATAATATATGCAAAACTCTTTTCAATATTATTTATAATGTCAAAGAAACAATTTCTTCGACGTACTTTTGGCCAAAAGATTTAATATACTCTGAAAATTTTCTGGAAATATAATCCAACCATGTGGATTGACGAATCCTCATCTTAACACACACCGATCTTCGTGAGCATCGGTCTATACCTAACAGTCATCCAGAGGCCAGACCATGAAAGGTCTCTGACATGCATGATATCAGGCATAGAGGATCACTCACAAGACCACCGTGGTGTCTCAAGTCAAAAGACCACAATAACTACTCGACTCGAAAAGATAATTATTGACAGTTTTATGGAATATCTATTAGTCATCTTTTATGAGTTTGTTCAATACTCATTCAACTAATGAATATCTGCATTTCTATACGAACTTCCGCTAAGCTCACAGTCTGTTGAGACAAACTATATGTCCATTACATATATAGACAATGCACTAGTCTTACCAATATAATGACCGACTCATGTCAATATATCTAGACTATGAATAATTTATATTCGAGAGAATGCGTGATATTTCTCAACACCATTTGCAACTCTTGCAACTATATCACCATTTATTGCAACTCTCGGGCCTTTACTAAATTCATATAAGGTTCCGAGTGTAACTCGAAATCTCTAACTCTTAGAGTAATCCAACTCTTAGATTTACAATATATAAATAAAAGTAAGAGTTTTACCATATAAATAAATAAATAACCATGATAAAATAAATATTATATTGCATAAATATCAAATATTCATATAAAAAGTGAATGGTGCTCGATCACCATTTCCAACATATGGACCGTTCATCATACATATTAATTTTGATCTTGACGTGATAAATCTTGAATGTTTTGCAGGTTGTACAAAGGAATTGTTCCTCTTTGGGGACGCCAGACTCCATGTAAGCTGAAAATTTGTTCATATGTTCGCTGGGCTGTGTGAAATGTGAATTTCCTTGGTCATTTTGGATGTCAGATTGTTTACTATTTTCTTTTACGTTATCTCATTTGCAGTTTGGTTGCTGAAATTGTTGTAAAATACTCATGCTAAGATAAAACCACATTTCGTCTATCATTAATGCTCTGATTTGCATAGCTCTTATATTAGTTATCTCACTTCGATTTAACTAGAACAATCAGGATACGTTTCTTGAAATATCTACATAAGATGTTTGCTCTGTTTTGAATCTCATTATGTTTTGTTGTGAGAAGAGTTTCATTTTATACTTTATTCAATTTTATGATGAGGGTTGCTGATTGTGGAAATGGGTGTTTTGCAAATACAATAATGAAATTTCCATATTTTGAGACTTATTGTAGAAATGATGTACGAGTATGCATGCCATCCCAACACCTAAAGAACAGTGCAGCAAAAGTCTGCAACTGGGTGTGAGCTTTGCCGGTGGATATGTGGCTGGCGTCCTTTGTGCAATTGTGTCACATCCTGCTGACAATCTGGTGTCTTTTCTCAACAATGTTGAAGGAGCAAGTGTTGGTGATGCAAGTGAATTTTACTCCCTTGTGCATCTCATTGATATATATATTTGTTCTTTTCACATGTTCATCTGATTTGCTTGTTTTGTATATTGCAGGCGGTGAAGTGTTGTGATTCTCTGATCACTGAAGAGTGTTTATGAGGAAAAACCGAATCTATTACTATAAAAATAAAATTACAAGTGTTGATGGTGTTTTTTAGGCACTATGATATTTAAGCAGCACGACAGGGGTAAAAGGGTAACTCCCTTCTTGATCGAAATCATTAATACCGACCCGACCACATGAGTTAGGAGCCGAGCACTTATGATCTGTAACCCGACCACATAAGATCGGATGACCGGGCATTATAAGATCGACAACAGCATTCTCAGCTCAAATGACCATTATGACCGACCTCATGAAGATCGAGCATATGGCGAGGCGTGCTCCGGAGGATGACACCCTATTCTTGCGGATAAGACGACAAGTTATCCTATTTTCATGGGGAAAACTGGTGAGTCAGAGTCCTAGTAGGATAAAGAAATTAAAGGTAGTTTTGATTAGGAATCCTTATGAGAAAAAGGAATAGTTTTGACTAGGAATCCTTATGGGAAAAGAGAATAGTTTTGACTACGAATCCTTATGGGAAAATGGAATAGTTTCAACTAGGAAATTCTTATAGGAGAAGGAATCTGATTTCTACATTATTATAAATAGAAGGGTAGAGTGTGCATAAGGGGGAGAAGTTGAGAGCAAGGTAGAGAGGAGAATCAATATCAAGATCAGAATCATTACCATCAGACTTGTAAAAAAACCACAAAACAGAGCAGAGACACATATTTCAGTAATAAAACATTGTCCGTTCTGTGCCCGTGGATGTAGGCTGGATCTGATCCGCCGAACCACGTTAAATCTCCTTGTCGATTGGTGTATTTATCTGTCTTTTGCCAAATTTGCTTTTGGTTCCCCCACAACCAAACAAATTTATAGTTGGAGGAGGATTGTCTCGGGAGTAAAAAACCCTTATTGCCCTTGAGACCAAAATCAGCCGTCAACAGTTGGCACCGTCTGTGGGGAACTCAATAAAAAGCGGCTCGCGTAGTAAGACGATGGCAGAAGGTGGAAATCGCCAGTTGTCGGGGAGTTCAACAGCAGAATGGATGGAGAAAATAGAGGAAAATATGAAAGATAGGGAGGAAAATCAAAACCTGTTGAAATCCATGATGAACAGACTGGAGAGGATGGAAGAAACGAATAATGAGAAGCTTGAAGCCGGAGCCAGTCGGAGGAGAGGCGAAATAGCGAAAGGAAAAAGGGTCGCCGATGTGAGTGATGACGATGAACCGATGAGGAAGGGTCCCTACGGGATGAGGTCCGTAGTGGTAGAAAAAGATTTACAAACGGAGGATACGTGGGAAGAAGAAGAGGGGAGACAATCACCAGATTCTTCCTATGATAGCCCCCGCGACACCAGAATGGGAGATATGAAGCATGGTGAAATTGGACGGGAAGTCTCAAGTCATGAGGAACGCCGCACTCGTGGTGACAGATGCGAAGGAGGCCGCGAGAGGCGGCGTAGTGACACATATGGCAGTATAAAGTCTTGGTTAAGAAAAGAAATGGCCAAGTGGGGAGTAAACCCCAAGATTGATACAGCAGATGCTCGAGACGGTGAGGTTGAATCTCCCTTCACAGAAGAAATAAGGTCGGCAAAATTCCCAAGACATTTCAACATGCCATCCATGACGCCCTACAAAGGCCATTCAGATCCAAAGTCCCATAGTGAAAGTTTCGTCCTATTGATGGAGGTCCAAGGGGTAGTAGGGGATTCCATTTGCAAAGTATTCCCCTTAACCTTGGGCGGGTCTGCCATTCTGTGGTTCAGAAGTCTTGCCCCGGGAAGCATCAGTAGCTTCGCTCAACTCAGAAGGTCATTTGTTCGACACTTCAAAGGGGCCTGCGTCCCAAAGAAAATGGTGGGAGAATTGAGACTGATTAAGCAGGGGGATGATGAGCCCCTGAGGAATTTTATTGAAAGGTACCACAATTTGGTGCTCGAGGTCGGAGCGTACGAGTCATCAGAAGCGCTAGAAAGTCTCAAGGGAGGTCTGAAGGTCGGGAAGTTGTGGACTCACCTGAGGATTCAAGACGTATCGGATTATGCCACTGCCCTGGAGTTGGCCAGGAAGTTTATCTTAATAGAGGAGGAGAAAAAGATTGCCCGGGGAGTAGACACCCGAAAGGCTAAGATACTCAGGTCAGACAATCAGTGGGATTCGATTAGAAATTTGAGGAGACCAATCCCGGAGCAGAAGAAACTCAGACCGACACCTCCGAGTAGTCATGTTCAAGAGATAAAGTCATCTGTCCAAGTCAACCGTGTCGCATGGAGAACATTATACACCCCCCTGAACAAACCTATGGCCCAGATAGTTCGGGAAATCCAGGATAAAGGTCTGTTGGCCGAGCCTAATTTGAAAAGGTTCTCGATTGAGGAGGGAAATAATAGGGCTTACTGTATCTACCATAACGTGAGGGGACATGCCACGAATGGGACATGCCGGTCGGATGCGTGGAATGTTGAGATGTATAGAGGATGAATTAAAAAGAGCCTTGCTTATAGTGACCCTTGTAGAGTTGCAAGAAAGGCAACGGATCCCAAAATGTGAGTAAGACCTCTTCTGTCTTAGGCTGACATTTGATTATGCTTGTTTGTTTTGGCCCACACAATGATTTTGATATTTGTTTTACGGCTCGGTCTGCTCTTTACCGCCGAGACCGATGTTTCTTTCCGGCTAGGGTCTGCTCTTGTACCGCCGAGACCGATGTCTCTTTCCGGCTTGGGTCTGCTCTTGTACCGCCGAGACCGATTTCTCTTTCCGGCTCGGGTTTGCTCTTGTACCGCCGAGACCGATGTCTCTTTCCGGCTCGGGTATGCTCTCGTACCGCCGAGACCGATGTCTCTTTCCGGCTCGGGTCTGCTCTCGTACCGTCGAGACCGATGTCTCTTTCCGGCTCGGGTCTGCCGGCTCGGGTCTGCTCTTGTACCGCCGAGACCGATGTTTCTTTCCGGCTCGGGTCTGCTCTTGTACCGCCGAGATCGATTTTTATTTCGGCTCGGGGCTGGATTTCGTTCCGCCGAGGCCACTTGTTTATTCGGCTCGGGGCTGGATTTCGTTCCGCCGAGGCCGCTTGGGTATTCGGCTCGGGACTGGATTTTATTCCGTCGAGGCTTTATGGTTTATTCAGCTCGGGGTCAGGTTACGTCCCACCGAGTCGGCTTCTTTGGACTGGGGATGTAACATTCTCCCAGAGCCAGGTCTTTCTTTTAGCTCGGGGTCGGGTTACGTCCCACCGAGTCGGCTTCTTGGACTGGGGATGTAACATTCCCCCAGAGCCAAGTCTTTCTTTCAGCTCGGGGTCGGGTTACGTCCCACCGAGTCGGCTTCTTTGGACTGGGGATGTAACATTCCCCCAGAGCCAAGTCTTTCTTTTAGCTCGGGGTCGGGTTACGTCCCACCGAGTCGGCTTCTTTGGACTGGGGATGTAACATTCCCCCAGAGCCAAGTCTTTCTTTCAGCTCGGGGTCGGGTTACGTCCCACCGAGTCGGCTTCTTTGGACTGGGGATGTAACATTCCCCCAAAGCCAAGTCTTTCTTTCAGCTCAGGGTCGGGATACGTCCCACCGAGAGACTTATCATCGGCATGGGATCGGAGCATCTCCCCCATGGTCGGCCCTCTATTGGTCTGGGGAGGTGACATTCCCCCAGAGCCAAATGTTATTCTCAGCTCGGGGTCGGGTTACGTCCCACCAAGTCGATCGTCATCAGCATAAGGGCAAAGCATTTTCTCCACAGGTAGAGATCGAGATCCTCGTTGACTGAGCACATGAAGGTGGCAGGGAGGACCAGATTTACAGCCAAGGCATTTTTCTCTGCGGTTCCTGGAGTGACCACCGACGGATTCATCGACACACCATCTTTTTTTATAGTTCCCGGCATCAACTCACAAACTCGTTGTTACCGAGAACTAGGGGATAGATGTTGATGGTGTTTTTTAGGCACTATGATATTTAAGCAGCACGGCAAGGGTAAAAGGGTAACTCCCTTCTTGATCGAGATCATTAATACCGACCCGACCACATGAGTTAGGAGCCGAGCACTTATGATCTTTAACCCGACCACATAAGATCGGATGACCGGGCATTATAAGATCGACAACATCATTCTCAGCTCAAATGACCATTATGACCGATCTCATGAAGACCGAGCATATGGCGAGGCGTGCTCCGGAGGATGACACCCTATTCTTGCGGATAAGACGACAAGTTATCCTATTTTCATGGGGAAAACTGGTGAGTCAGAGTCCTAGTAGGATAAAGAAAGTAAATGTAGTTTTGATTAGGAATCCTTATGAGAAAAGGGAATAGTTTTGACTATGAATCCTTATGGGAAAAGGGAATAGTTTTGACTAGGAATCCTTATGGGAAAAGGGAATAGTTTCAACTAGGAAATTCTTGTAGGAGAAGGAATCTGATTTCTACACTATTATAAATAGAAGGGTAGAGTGTGCATAAGGGGGAGAAGTTGAGAGCAAGGTAGAGAGGAGAATCAATATCAAGATCAGAATCATTACCATCAGACTTGTAAAAAAACCAGAAGCAAAGCCGAGAAGCGTGTTTGAGTAATAAAAGTATCATCCTTTTTGTGCCCGTGGACGTAGGTCGGACCAAGATCCGTCGAATCACGTTAAATCTCCTTGTTGATTGGCGTATTTATCTGTCTTTCTGCTAAGTTTGCTTTTGGTTTCCCCCATAACCAAACAAATTCACTATTGAGGGATGATTGCCTCGGGAGTGATATTCTCATATTGCCCTGAGACCAAAATCAGCCGTCAACAACAAGTGTTTACAAACTTTACAAAAATCTCACCCTCTCTACACTCTCACAGTTTTATTCACTTGAAACTTTATGTTTCTGGGATGCATTGAGCTCTAAAATGAGCTCCTATTTCTACCACGCTTTCAAAGTTTTTGTTGGACTGTAAGTTCTTATTGCTTATCAAGCATTGTTAAATTTTTTCACTAACATGCGCTTGAACCGTATTTGCTCATAGAAGCTTTTGTTTCTTTCTGCAATCTAAGTAAAATGGAGCTTCCTGTTGTTCTCAGGCCAACTACTGGTGGTGCAGCTTCGCCTCCCGCTGCAAAAGAATGATTTAGTGACGATGGTCAAGAGACAAGGAGCACTAGGATTTATATGTAGAATTGCAGAGAGGCCAGGCATAGAGTTCTTTCGGAGACAGTTTAACGTTGTTGTTATTATTATTATTATTATTATTTTGATAGAATAGTTTTATTGGGAGAGAGTTTTCACTATTTTGCTGGAACTAACATTCACTATTGATGTCCGCAAAGCTTCCACCTGAAAAAATAACGAGTACGGTGCAATAATTTTTTTTATGCTCCAGTTTTATTTCACTGTCAATAGTCTTCTGTTGATGAACACTAAAAAGTACACATTTATTAAGAGAAAAATTAATCATTTTACACTTATAGTTTCATTAATTCCCTTAATTTAGCAAATTTATAAAATAATAATTAAATTTACGTTTTATATATTTTTATTGTGATTTCTATCTTTTATGTAGTTGAAATAATATTTTTGATGCATATCTAGAAAAATAGACTTGACATTTCTATTTTGGAGGCCAGAAAATTAATAGGATGTTCTAACAGTGTACAATTTCAGAAATTTCAGCCCAGTCTGTACACTGTTCGTATTTTGGCCATAACTTTTTAATCCGATATCGGATTGAAGTGATTCCAAATGAAAGAAAACTCAAAGATTTACAACTTTACTGTTGACAAGATTTTCTAATTCTGAAGTTTTCAAGACTGAAATTGACGAAGAAATCAAAGTATGTTATATGAAAAAATTATTGTCAACGGACCATGTTTGGTGGAGTGATTGTAATGGCAAATTGCAATGGTAGATGTTAGACATCCTCTATAAATAAGAGGATGCTCATCACATTTTTTTTTCATATTTTCTTCTGAATTTCTCTTATAGAATTTGAGAGAGTGTGTCTTGTGTGTTTTATTTTTGTAAGTTTTTTCTTATATTTTTTTTTAGTAATAAAATTTTGTGTTTTTATTCAAATTATGAGTATCTAATTTCTTTTTGTTGGGAAAAATGTGAAGCTTTTAATATGGAAATTTAGATTAATCTAACTTATATTATAATATATAAATTGTAATCTAATGATTAATATTTAATTTAATTATGGATTAATTATTAACAAATTTTGTTACCGCCTATATGACTGGTTTTTTTATTTGGCATAATTAAGTACCTAACTAGACTTGTTATAGATAAAAGTTATCACCGCCTTTATGACTGATTTTATTTATTTTGGCATAATTAATTCCTGAAATAAATTAATTGAGTAATAATGACAATTTATATATTAAAAAAAGTGAAATTTCTAAATTTGAAATATTAAAAGTGGATCACTTAACCTCCCAACATTTTATTTATTATTGCAATTTAAATTAAAATTTTCAATCACTTCAAATAATCCAGTCTTTTTATTTTTCACTCACATTATTATTTTATTTTACTAAATCAATTACATGTGGATCGACCCCGGTCTTACCGGATTATTTTATTAATTCGACACTCTTATATTTGGAAGTAAAGAACCACTTTTTAAACGTATCATCTGTCATGATTTTACTTGTATAAGAAGAAAAATGCCCTTGATGTGTGAGTTAATCCGGACAGTTTAAGCATTAATCGGTAGCAAATTTATGATTAATTGTAGTAATCAGAATTAATGGGGATTCCTTCCAATAGATTACTCATAACACACATCATATTGCCACAAACAACAGCATAGAAGAAAAGCAAGTAAAAGAAAAAAAAAGTATAATCTCATTGTAATATTGTTTATTGTCAGCATAAGTTAAATAAAACATACCAAAATATCAAAAATTCAAAGGACTTCATGACAGTATCAACAATTGGAGACTAATAAGAAATCAACTGGAAAGATCGACCAATTAATCAGGAAAATTGACCGATTTATGACACTACAAAAATCAACATTATTCGGGATAATCAAATTGCTTGAGTAGCATAGGTGTGTTAGCTAATTAGATTAAGTGCCACATGTCCGGTTTAAATTTTATTTATTTTTAGCTTTATTTAATATCCTTTTCACTAATGAATAAGTAATTACCTTTAACATATCCACCATACCTTTAAAATTAAGAAATAATTATTAAATTAATTACCAATTTATTATTTTATACATGTGTCAAAATTCTAATGTGTATATAATCAAATTAAGTGTTATATATATACACACATCAGATATAAAAATAATCTAGCACACGTAACGTTAAGAATAATCTGTATTATTCGTAATTATTTACCCTAGTGTTATACGAGTATACATTATTAGTAAGACTCTTTAGGTTCATATATTTCTGCTATGAAACATAGTATGTGTTCGTAATTCGCTCACTCACAAATTACGACAACTATAGATAACCGCACCGAACCATACAAATCGAGGTCTAGGTATACCGTATAGTCTGTCATAGGATATCAGAACTATATCGGAGATATTGATAAAACGCCAAATCTCCATAGTGTACAACTCATATGTCGCGACATATTCGTGATCACTCAACAACATTCAGAACTTATTTCCGCAATGTACAACGATCATTGATTTAAAAGATCACAAAATGGACAACTAAATCATACACACAAGACTGACAGATCTTCTCTAAATAAATCACGAGATATCATGAGCGTTGGTCCACACCCGAAAAATAGGCGGAGGTCTGCTCTAGATTGACCGTTGACGTAACTGTCATCAAAGTTTGGAGGATCACTCATACATTCAAAATGGTATTTCAAGTCAAAGGACCATAAATGCTACTCGACTCAGGAAGATTCATTTGACATTGGTGTGCCATCTATATGAATACTTTCAGCTAGTCGTTCAGTGTTCATCAAATGAATACCTCTATATACGAGTCTCCTAAGGCTCATAGTTCATTGAGATAAAACATCAGTCAAATATCGATATACGATATATATTGGTCTCAACAAATTTTACTAACCGACCTGTATCAGCAAATCTCGACCAAGAACTTTATTTGAGGATATAACAAAAGTAGTGACATCTCCCAATGTCAATTACAAACCTCATAGTAACTGTGTGACTACTGTATATTCTCAGGTCTTTATCTAATATATACATCATTAAACCACAATTAGTTTCGATCTAAACTTAATTAGATCGAATATATACATAAAAGACATGAAATGGTACCATTAATGGGTAATATTATGGAAAGAGTGATTGCTCGTGTTCATGAACATGTCATAAATAAGATACAAATTGACACTCAAAGCACCAACATTTTCTGCCCTTAGGGTAAGGAAAAAATCCGTAAGTTGGTAAAGTCCTTATATGGATTAAAACAAGCACCAAAATAATGACGTGTAAAATTTGACTGTGATATGATGGCTAATGGTTTCAAAATCAACGAATATGACAAATGTACTTATGTCAAAAAGACTATAAATGGCTATGTCATTTTATGCCTTTACGTATGCTCATTGTCGGTAGTAATGATAAAATGACAAAATAGACTAAAGATATATTGAATTCAAGATTTGATATGAAAGACATGAGTCTAGCAAATGTGATACTTGGAATAAAGATCTTAAGAACATCAGATGATATCGTTCTGAGTCAATCACACTATGTAGAGAAGATTATTGAGAAATCAATAAAAATGATATTAGTATGGCCAGAACACTGATAAATACTAACCAACAATGATGAACACTAAAAAGTGCATATCTATTATACGCAAAATCAATCGTTTTACACTCGTAGTTTCATTAATCCCCTTAATTTAGCATGTATGTGAAATAATATTCTAAGTTATATTTTGTATATTTTTATTGTGTATTTTTATTATGGTAGGTAAAATACTGCTCGGAAGCTTGACAGGAAAAACCAGACTTGGAAAAGGGCAAAAATGAAATTTCAGCATACGCGTCGCGACACGCAAGGCCTCAGAGTCACGACGCTCCTAATAAGGAAAACAACACCACGGGAACCGCCTTTCGCGTCACGACACGTATAACTTTGTTGTCGCGATGCACTAATCTTTTGACATGTGTACACGGTTGGCATCCGCGTCGCGACGCATGAATAAAATTTTGCCTTTAAATTAAAGCTTCGGCAGAAGAAATTTTCATACTTTCTTTCCGATTTCTCTATAAATTTTGGGAGAGAGTGTCTTGTGTGTTTATTTATTTAAGCTTTTTGTAATGTCTTTTTCTTTCAGTAATAAAATTACGAGTTTTTTTAATTACAAAATGAGTAGCAAAAAGAAATTAGCTGGGGTAAAGAGTGAAGCTTTTATAAAGAAAACTTAGATCAATCTCGCTTATATTATGATAAATAAATTGAAATCTAATGATTAAAACTTGATTTAAATCTGGATTAGTTATTGACATCTCTTGCTACCGCCTATATGGCTGGTTTTATATGACTACCGCCTGTATGGCTGGTTTTACATGTTTTGGCATAACTAAGTACCTAACTAGACTTGTTATCGACATAAATGAATACCACCTATATGGATGGTTTTATATATTTTGACATAATTAATTCCTGAGATAAATTAATTGGGTAAAAAGGAAAATTTATATATTATAATAAAGCGAGATTTCTAGATTTGAAATATTAAAAGTGGATCCCCTAACTCCAGTATTTTATTTTATTATTGCTTTTTAACCTAAAAGATTCCAACAACTTCAACAAATCAAACCTTTTTCTTTTCGTTCTACTTATCATTCTATTTTACTAAATTTATTCCATGCGGATCGACCCCGGACTTACCGGATTATTTTAGTACTTCGACACTCTTATACTTGGGAGTAAAGAACCATTTTTTGAGTGTGTCGAGTTTTTGGAGCCGTTGCCGTGGATTTATTATTTAGTAGATATAATAATTTTTCTTCATTTTTATTTTATTTTCATTTTTCTTTTGTAGTTTATTATTATTATTATTATTATTATTATTATTATTATTATTATTTTCTTGTCATTAATTTCCTTTTTGTAAATATTGTTTTTGTTTTATTTTTTTGTTTAGGTTGCATGAGACACTGGTCTCGGTCATCCAGCGATAGATTAAACAGATAGTCTCCATCACCTTCATCGTTCGTCAAAATGGCCGAGAACCAAAATGAGAATCAAAATGGAAATCCACCCGCCCAAGTTGAGAACCCAGTTGATCAGGAAAAAATGAGTCTCAGCATAACGATCATCCTAGGACACTCAGACAATTTATGAATCATACTAGGACAAGATCACCATCTTGCATTATTTTTCCTCCAGATGTAACACGTTTTAATTTTAAATCAAGTATCATCCATCTTTTACCTACATTCTACGGTCTAGAATCAGAAAATCCTTATAAGCACTTAAGGGAGTTTGAAGAGGTATGTAACACTTACACAGATCAAAATTGTAGCATGAATATAATTCGTTTAAAGTTTTTTCCCTTTTCTTTAAAGGATAAAGAAAAAAATTGGTTGTAAAACCTTAGGTCGGGATCGATTAAAACATGAGATGATTTACAAGAACAGTTTCTTAAAAAATTCTTTCCCCATCATAGGACAAATTCCTTTAAGAGGAGAATCATAACCTTCACACAAGAGTCGGTGGAAACACTTTACCAATATTGAGAGAGATTTAAAGAGATGTTAAATGTTTATCCACATCACGGGTTTGAAACATGGAGGCTGGTTGCCTACTTCTATGAGGGTTTAACACCCCAAGGTAGACAAGTAGTGGAGATGATGTGTAACGGTGAGTTTAGGGATAAATATCCCGAAGATGCACTAGATTACCTAGAACACATATCAGAGAATGCACAACAATGGGACACAGTTGGCACCCATGAGTCGTCTGTAAAACCACAGCCATCTGGTAAAGGTATGTTTAACCTTAGGGAAGACTATGACCTTACTGCCAAGTATGCATCTATATCTAAAAAAATTGAGGCTTTAGAAGTAGGGAAAAATGATCATGTCAAGTCAGTTCAAAAAGTCTTATGTCAAATATGTAATTCAAATGAACATGTCAAACAAGTTTGCCCATCTTTACCATCCCTACAAGAGTGTCTCCCTGACCAAGTCAGTTCTATAAACACATTCAACAAACCAAATCCAAACCCATACTCACAAACCTACAATTCTGGTTGGAGAAACAATCCAAACTTCAATTGGAGGAATGATAACCAAACCCAATCATCGCCACAACCTCCCCAGGTTCACCAGAAATTCTGAAATTCCCAGAATTATACACCATATGTCCCACCACGTAGGAAAACCATTGAGGATACCTTGAATGCATTCATGGAGAAACAAGAAGCCATCAATAACCAAAATGCACAAACAATGAGTGATTTGAGAGAAACTTTTGCTAAAATTACATATATGTTGACCATTAATGAGAAAGGAAAGTTTCCTGCACAACCACAGTCAAATCCCAAGAGTCATTTAAACCATCACGAGAGTAGTTCTGGAAATCAATACTTAGACCAAGTCAAATCTGTTATTACTCTTCGTAGTGGTAAAGACATCCACAGACCTATTCTTGAACCTCGTGCAGCTGAGAATAAAACAGATTCAGAGGGTAAGGAAATGGTTGATGAACCATTACATGTCGTTGATAATAATAGTTTTTCTCATGCACCTCCATTTCCTCAAGCATAAAAAACAAAAAAATTGAATCATTCCCTAGAGATTTATGAAATATTCAAATAGGTAAATGTCAATATTCCTTTGTTAGATGTCATCCAACAGATACCATCTTATACCAAATTTCTAAAAGATCTGTGCACCGTTAAAAGAAAACATCAGGTAAGAAAGAAAGCTTTTCTAGCAGAACAAGTAAGTTACATTCTCTCAACCAATAATGCATTAAAATACAAAGACCCTGGTTGTCCAATTATTTCTTGTATTATTGGAAATCAAAACATTGAACATGCTTTGCTTGATCTTGGAGCTAGTGTAAATTTACTTCCATTTTCAGTTTACCAATAACTTAATATCGGTGAGATAAAACCAACCTCAACTACTCTTTTACTTGCCGTTAGATCAGTTAATGTACCAAAAGGAATCGTGGAATATGTGATATTGCAAGTCGATAAATTCATATATCTTGTGGATCTTATTATCTTTGAAATACAACCTGTAGCAGACAGTTATAAACCAATTCCTGTAATACTTGGTCGCCCATTTTTAGCAACAGCTAACACTTTAATTAATTGCAGGAATGGAATCATGAATCTGTCTTTTGGCAACATGACATTGGAGCTTAATATTTTTAACATGTGCAAACAGTCATATGATGAGGACAATGAAATCGAAAGCATAAAATCAATTGATCCAATTGTGGATGAGCATATTTAGGGGAGTTTATCGATTCCCATGAAAATTTGGACTGCTAATTTTGTTGAATCAAGTACGAAAATGGATTCGGATATTACTAATGACTTTCTACTTGACTCTACATAGGTATTGGAAGATGATGGAGAGATACAAAATTGGGAAGAACTAGGAACATTTGAAGAAGAAAAAATACGAGAAAACACCTAAATTGGAGTTAAAAGCTTTGCCAGAAGGACTAAAATATGCATTTCTAGAAGATAAATAAACTTACCCTGTGGTAATTTATTCTCTTCTGACAAGCAATCAAGAAGGTAAGTTGTTAAATATATTGAAAGAACACAAACTAGCAATTGAATGGGCTTTAAAAGACATAAAAGGCATTAATTCATTAATCTGCATACACCGAATACATTTAAAAGATAATGCTAGGACATATCGTCAATCCCAATAAGATTAAACCCTCAAATGAAAGAAGTGGTAAAAACCGAGGTCCTTAAACTTCTTGATGTAGGCATTATCTACCTTATCTTTGATAGTAAGTGGGTAAGTCCTACACAAGTTGTACCCAAAAAGTCTGGAATTACTGTTGTAAAAAATGATAAAGGAGAATTAATCCCAACTCACATCCCATCTAGTTGGAGTATGTGTATTGATTATAGAAAATTAAATGACGCAACTAGAAAATATCATTTTCCTTTACCATTTCTTGACCAAATTTTGGAAAGTGTAGCTGGACATCCATACTGTTGTTTTATTGATGGTTACTCTGGTTATTATCAAATTCTCATTGCTTTAGAAGACCAGGAAAAGACCACATTCACATGCCCATTTGGAACATTTGCATTTAGGAAAATGCCTTTTGGATTTTGTAATGCACCTGTAATATTCCAACGATGCATGTTAAGCATATTTAGTGACATGGTTGAACACTGTTTAGAGGTATTTATGGATGATATAACTGTTTTTGGAAATTCATTTGATAATTGCTTGAATAATTTGGAAAATATTTTGAAAAGATGTGAAGAAAAAGAACTTGTGTTAAACTGAGAAAAATATCATTTCATGACTAATTCGAGAATTGTTTTAGGTCATGTTGTGTCATCTAAAGGTATTGAGGTTGACAAGGCAAAAATAGAAGTAATATCTAAATTGTCATCACCAAAAACAGTCAGGGAAATCCATTCCTTCTTAGGACATGCAGGATTTTATAGGAGATTCATTAAAAACTTTAGTACCATATCCAGACTCTTATGTAACCTTGACCGGTGCGTAATCACACGCGTATAACGCAAGCGCACGTATCGTTCAAGTAGTATAAAAAGTATCGATCCCACGAGGACTTAAAACCTTTTGTTATCAATTTATGAAGTTAAATATTTACAAGTATCTAATGGATTGATTGTTTGATTGGGTGACGACTTAAAAATTAAAACAAGTAAATAAAATGACACGAAAGTAGGTTGAGGAAAAATTCAAATTTATAAAATTATACAGGGTTGTGAATCTTTCCAATATCTTTTAAAAGATGAAGTGGTTATTTTACGTTTGTGTAATATATTGGTTTACTAACATAGAACACGAAATTATGTAAAAGCCTCTTCCGATGGTCAAATACAAATACCCAGTGTAACCCAATTAATCATATTCCTATGTCAACCAAGTTACCTGAATTCATTAAGATTAAGTTCCAATTATGGTTATCCCCGCCCGACAGGTATATTCCTATCCTATAAGGAAACCTATTAAAGGGTTATCTATCCTTAAGGAAGATCGTTAGCTATTGAGTATAGGGTTTAAACCTAAAATCCATTTTCCAAGTTCATTTTAAGTTTACCAAAACAATCTTATTAATGGCCAGTTAATAAGAAGCATTAAGCTTAAGACTCAATATATAAACTTTTATATTACCCAAACTGTAAATTAACCCATTATAAACCGGTGATATTGGAATTCATCACAACCCCAGATAATGGGCTTAGTTACGACACATATCTAAGGCTAAGAAAAACTTAAATAAAATAAAAGACATAAAGTAAATGCTGAAAAGTAAATACTGAAAAGTAAATGGTGAAAAGTAAATGCTGGAAATTAAAAATGTAAAAATACAATAAAAGAAAATGCTAGAGTAAAAGGATCCACTTTTATCACTACTATTTTAGATATCTCATATATTATAATATATAAACTTTGCGTGATAATTACCAACCAGCCATATAGGCGGTATCCTGATTAAATCAAATTAATAATAAATTACCAACCGACCAACCAGGCGGTATCTAGTTTAGTCAAGTTTAAAACCAATTTCAAATAATTACCAACCGACCAATAAAGCGGTATCCTCATTAAGATAGGTTTTAAATAGTTTATATATTATAAATAAGGGAGATTAATCTAAATATTAGTAATAAAAGCTTTATCTTTTACCCCAGTAGGGGGAGTTACCTCCTCATTTCTGAAAAGTAAAAACTGAAAAGTAAAGAAAGGAAAGTACTGTGCGTAAAAGTAAATTATAGAAAGTAAAGACTGAAAAGTAAAGAAAAGAAAGTGCGAAAGCTGAAATTAAATACTGAAAGCTGTAAATAAACAAGCAAGATACAATCTTCTAAACAGTAAATTGCAGAAAGTAACGAGTGAAAAGTAAAGACGTGGATGACACATGGCTGATGATGATTGTCGGCAATATGTGATGGTGACACGTGGCACAGCGTACGTTAGCAGATTTGTTGTGATGTCGACACGTGACAGGCGCACGTTAGCAGATTCGGCGTACGTTAGCGGTCGGTGTATTTTAGCAAAACTTCTATTGATTGGTCCACGTGTCCCGATGCACGTTAGTAGACTTCGGCGCACGTTAGCGGTCGCGACGCTCCATTCATGTCGCGACGCGCGAATGGCCATTTTTCCATTTTTTGTCATTTTTCACTGTTTTGGTCCCCAATCACCTCCAGAGAGTCCTGAAACTTTATTTATCTACAAAATAATACAAAACACATCAAAATATTCACAAAACTCAAGAAACTATACAAAATATTAAGTCAAATGAGTGAGAAATAATGATATATTTACCACTCATCACACCCTCAAACCTAACATTTTGCTAATCCTCGAGCAAAACAACAAAATAAAATAACATAAACATCTTTAAAATAAAATTAAACTAAGCCACTTTCGTAGGGATCACAGTTGCATTTAGCGTATGCAACAAGACTTTAAACCCCTAGGTGTCCCTAGTGGACGAGTTGTAGTCTCGTGAGGGCTTACAACAACGATACCCACAAACGTTTGATAAAAGTAAAAAGATAGTAAAACTAATACAAACAAAAGCAAAAAGACAAGAGAAAAGAGAATAAACAAGTTAGTGATTAAACATGTGAAACTTCTTATCCAAGTTAAGAGTTTTTTTCTTCTTTCTAAATTACCGAATAAGTAAATTCTTCGATTATTTTTACCATTCTCCATATACACAGCAAAATATTAATCAACTCGTTTTGCCCACAATAGTCACAAGTGTAGTTGAGAAGAGAGTAATACTTTTTTCCTAAAGTTATATCAGAATTCACACCTTTTTTAGCAATGGAATATTTTTCTGATTTTTCTGATTTTTTTTTATTTATATACAATATCATTCATCCAGGTAACGAGCTTTGGGCCAGTGACTCCCAAACCAGTTGGCTTTAGGGCACCATGTGTTAAGACACCCCTAAGGACTTAATAACTCGGATTTCATATATATATATTTTTCTAACATCTTCGATCCATGTAGCGAGCTTTGGGTTAGTGACTCCCAAACCAGTTGGTTTTAGGGCACTAGGTGTTAAAACACCCACAGGGACTTAATAACTCGAATCTCAGACGGTTTTTTTTAATCCCATCGCATTTTATAGATGATTCTTCCAATTAAACTATAGCACTGAATATTACAAACTCGTCAATTACTACTCATGTCCGTATGTTACCATGTATGTTGATAATACATGTCAACTGAGCATATGAAGATTCATTTTAATAAGTTTTATGGAGAATTCACAAATTAAATATTTCAAAAGAAAATAAACAAAAATTAACTTGTTCCGAAATAGGTTGAGATACGTCTCAGGAGTGAAAATTCCTTACACAACTATCTCACACCAATTTCACCCAGTTAATCAAATAAAAAACACAAAAATAAAATATTTTTTTAATTTTTGTAAAATTTTTCATTTTTTTGAATTTTTCAAAAATTTTGAACTAAAAATAACAACATAAAAATAAAATACTACAACTATTCCCCACCCACAAACCTAAATGAGACATTATCCCCAATGTCTTTAAAAGTAGAAGATGAGTTTCGAAGATAGTACATGGTTAGCTGAAATTCTACATCTAAAATGAAAATTAGAGGTTAAGATCCAGATTTATCCGACGCTTTTTACCACGATCATTATCAGACCAGTTAATCTTGGAAAGGATAGGGTCAATTTGTGGTTCAAAGGTTAAGATTTGGTCAATTAAATCTGAGACAGTTCTGGCAGTGAAGAAGAGTTCTTTTACAGGTTTTGATACGAACCCATTTCTTCGGGCATCATCAAGAAACACACAAAGAAAATCATAAAATCCATCAGCATTAAACAGTCAAAGCGGTTTCTGGTGTATGTTCAAGTTCGCCCAAGATAGTACTGTAAAAATTTCCTCCATCGTGCCCAAGCCACATGGCAAAGCAATAAAAGCATCAGCACGGTTAATCATTTCCACCAGTCTTTCAGACATACCTGGCACAATTAGTTCCTCTATGTTTGATGGTCCTATAAGATTTAATTCCGCCAAAGGTTTTGGGATGATTCCCAAGACTTGACTGCCTCCTTCCTGTACGGCCTTTGAAACGATCCCCATTAGTCCAAGATTGCCACCGCCATATACTAGGTGCATATTCCTTTCAGCTAAGACTCGACCCAATTCCTGTGATGCCGCTACGTATTGTGGCTTAGTACCAACACTAGTACCACAAAAGACACAGATATCTACAACTCGTCTTCTTGAAGTGGCTTCCATTTTTATCTGGATGCCTTCAAAAATGCAATGATGAGTTGAATTTATAACACCTGAAAAAGGATGAGTAATAATAGCACTAATATCTTCCAAAGGACGATTAGTAGCAAAATAGTAAATCGTGAAAGGTCAAAAAGTATGGATCCTGCCAATCGGACTCGTGCTTCAATAATCCAACGAATGTCATTAGGAATACCTTTGATCATCAGAAGTCTCATCCGTTCCAAGCGAGCTTTGTAGACTTTCATTAGAGAGTTTTGAGGGAGAGAAAGAAATTGCTTGTGAAGATTTACGAGAACTTCTTCCATCCTGAAATGTGACTTCACCTACACAAATTAAACACACCAAATCTCAATATATATAAAAATTGCATGGGTTGCCTCCTTGCTAGCGTTAAGTTTAACGTCGTTAGCTAGACATGACTGCTCGAACGTTAGTATGGATCTGAAAGTGTGACATTTTCTTTTTGTCGCTCAATTGATTCTCCCTAGTAGTGCTTGACACGCTTGTTTTTAACCTTGAATGTTTTGTTGGAGTTGGGATCATGTATCTCAACGGCTCTATCTGGTAAAACTTTGGTGATTAAGAATGGACCCAACCACCGTGATTTTGGCTTCCATGGGAAGAGTTTCAACCTTGCTTTGTTTAACAGTACCCTCTGCCCTGGTTTTAGTTGTATGCGCACTAACTTCTCATCATGTCTCTTCTTGGCCTTTTCTTTGTACAGTTTAGCATTCTCAAAAGGCTGTATATGAAATTCCTCCAATTCATTGAGCTGGTGGAACTGTTTCTCTTCTGTTGCTTGTAGTGCAAGAATAAGCTTCTTCAGTGCGCAGTACGTTTTTATCACTGAAAAGTAAATACTGAAAAGTAAATGCTGGAAATTAAAAATGTAAAAATACAATAAAAGAAAATGCTAGAGTAAAAGAATCCACTTTTATCACAACTATTTTAGATATCTCACATATTATAATATATAAACTTTGCGTGATAATTACTAACCAGCCATATAGGCGGTATCCTGATTAAATCAAATTAATAATAAATTACCAACCGACCAACCAGGCGGTATCCAGTTTAGTCAAGTTTAAAACCAATTTCAAATAATTACCAACAAACCAATAAAGCAGTATCCTCATTAAGTCAGATTTTAAATAGTTTATATATTATAAATAAGGGAGATTAATCTAAATATTAGTAATAAAAGCTTTACCTTTTACCCCAGTAGGGGGAGTTACCTCCTCATTTCTGAAAAGTAAAAAATGAAAAGTAAAGAAAGGAAAATACTGTGTGTAAAAGTAAATTTCAGAAAGTAAAGACTGAAAAGTAAAGAAAAGAAAGTGTGAAATCTGAAATTAAATACTGAAAGCTGTAAATAAACAAGCAAGATACAATCTTCTTAGTATTCTTAAGGAATTACATAGAACAAGGTATGAATTCAAATCTGAAAATTCGGCCTCAATTTATAGACTTTTTTTGGTGCCACGAGTCGCGACGCGCTGACATGGCACGTGTTAATTGGATGCTTTGATCTCTTATATGTTTTCGTGGCGATGATGAGTATGTCGGCCCAATAAAATATTAAAACGTGGCAGATTTGGATGATTAGCTCAATAATTATGATGATGTGGCGATGACATGGCGATGTGGATTGTCGGCAGCATGTGATGGTGACACGTGGTATAATTTGATTTGTTGATGATGACGTGGATGACACGTGGCGCAATGACTCGGCATGCTGCTGATGTGGTGATGATGTGGCAGACACGTGGATGACACATGGCTGATGATGATTGTCGGCAACATGTGATGGTGACATGTGGCACGACGCACGTTAGCAGATTTGTTGTGATGTCGACACGTGGCAGGCGCCTGTTAGCAGATTCGGCCCACGTTAGCGGTCGGCGCATTTTAGCAAAACTTCTCTTGATTGGTCCACGTGTCTCGACGTACGTTAGCAGACTTCGGCGCACGTTAGCGATCGTGACGTTCCATTCGTGTCACGACGCGCGAAATGACCATTTTTCCTTTTTTGTCCTTTTTCACTATTTTGTCCCCGACTCACCTCCAGAGAGTCCTGAAACTTTATTTATCTACAAAATAACACAAAACACATCAAAATATTCACAAAACTCAAGAAACTATACAAAATATTAAGTCAGATGAGTGGAAAATAATGATATATTTACCACTCATCAAACCTCCTATTAAAAGATGCAACATTTGAATGGACAGAATAATGCCAAAAATCATTCGAAAAAATTATCAGTCTTTTGACTTCTGCTCCTATTACGCAATCCCCTGATTGGTCATCGCCTTTTGATATAATGTGTGATGCTAGTGATTATGCAGTTGGTGCAGTGCTAGGACAGAGAAATGAAGGTAAGCCGCATGTAATATATTACGCAAGTAGAACTTTAAACAGTGCACAAATTAATTACACTACCACAGAAAAAGAACTACTTTCTGTAATATTTGCATTGTATAAATTTCGATCATATTTAATTGGTTCTTCAACCATTGTCTATTCTGATCATGCTGCTGTTAGATATTTGATGTCTAAACATGATAAAAAGCCAAGATTAATACGGTGGATTTTGTTGCTTCAAGAATTCAATCTCACAATAAAAAACAAGAAATGGGTAGAGAACGTGGTTGGAGATCATTTATCGAGGCTCATAAATGAGTCACTAATTGATACAACTCCCATCAATGACTCCTTTTCTGATGAGTTTTTATTCTCTATAAACATAATGCCTTGTTATGCTAATATCGTGAATTTTCTTGCAACATGAAAGATACCTCCAGACTGGAGCCATCAAGACGTGAGAGAATTTTTGATTGAAGTCAGAAGATTCTATTGGGATGATCTATATCTGTTTAAGTGTTGCTCTGATTAGATTTTCTGACGATGCATACCAGACAGTGAGATAAATGGTGTTATTCTATTTTGTCATTCAATAGCATGTGTAGGTCATTTTTCATCTAAGAAAACCGTTGTAAAAATCTTACAGTGTGGATTTTATTGGCCCACCATTTTTAAAAGATACATACTCTTTCTGCAAAACTTGTGAAAATTGGCAAAAGTTGTTATCCATTTCAAAAAGAAACATGATGCCTTTAAATCCCATCTTTGTCATCAAAATCTTTGATTGTTGGGGGATAGATTTCATGGGCCCATATCCACCATCATTTGGATTTTTATATATTTTAGTTACAGTCGATTAAATCACAAAATGGGTTGAGGCGATTCCTTCACGAAACAATGATCACACAACTGTGATCAAATTTTTAAAAGAAAATATTTTTAGTCGATTTGGAATCCCTTGGGCCATCATAAGTGATGGATGAAAACACTTTTGTAACAGACCCTTTTGAGTCGTTAATGAAAAAGTATGGAGTCACACATAAATTTTCCACCTCCTATCACCATCAAATGAATGGTCAAGTTGAACTAGCGAATAGGGAAATTAAATAAATTTTAGAAAAAACGGTTAACCCAAATCGCAAAGATTGGTCTCTTCGACTAACTGATGCACTTTGGGCATACTGAATAGCTTTCAAAACGTCTTTGGGAATGTCACCCTATCGTCTAGTTTATGGAAAACCTTGTCATTTTCCAATAGAAATTGAGCATAAAGCATATTGGGCTAATAAAACATTTAATTCAAACCTTGAAAATGCCAGTCATGAACATAAATTGTAATTAAATGAACTTGAAGAGTTAAGGAATGATTCATATGAGAATAAACAAATTCTTAAAACTAAAACTAAGGCCTTTTCACGATAGTTGAATTTCACGAAAAATATTTGAAGTCAATCAAAAGGTTTTGCTTTATAATTCTCGTCTTCATTTATTTCCTGGAAAATTGAAATCCAAATGGAGTGGCCCATTTATTGTGAAACACGTTTATCCATACGGGGCTATTGACATTAAGAATCATAGGGATTGTGATGTATTTAAAGTGGATGGACAACGTCTGAAACCATTTTTGGAGTGTTCAAATTTTCAAGAGTCTTTTCTCATTTCAAACCCAGGATACTGTGATTGATGTAGTTTCTTTTCTTTTCTGTTTAATATTTGTCTAAATTTTCATTTTCTCTTGAGTTTTGCAGCATTTTTATATTTTCTCTTTTTAGTCTCACACCCCGGTTAAGCAGCGGATAATGGTACTCCGTGACTCAAAGTCGGTTATTTTAGTCTCCTAAAATTACTGATGCCTATAATAGAGGCATGGAAGAAACTCTCGCAAAACTCCACATCCATTTTCTTTCTCTTCCCCAAAATTCTCTGACAAAAATTTACAAAGCACGCACAGAAAGAATGAGGCTTCTTATGATTCATGGTATTCCTAGTGATATTCGTTGGGTAATTGAAGCAAAAGTTCGCTTGGCAGGTGAGTCATCTGACTATTTCATTTCTTACATGTCTGGTTTAGGGAAAAACACATATGCTAAAAAACGAAGAGCTAAACAATTAGGTGTTTGTTATGAATGTGCATGTTGCACGTGCAATACTCGTTGTCGTTCTTTAGGAATGATGTCTGATAATTGCGAAGATAAAATTCAATTCATTAGAGATGGCTTGAGTAAGGAGTCTTTAAATGATATATCATTGACTCTTGAGATGCATCCTAGTGGATATGTTCATTGAGAGATTCACAAGTTACATACACAATTTCAAAAAGAAAGACAATAATACAGTCTCAGGAATCTGACTTTAAAAGACCTAGTTTGTCAATTTATAAGAAAATTGGATGCGAAGCCTATCCCCGACCCATAGAGGGCGTTCAAGCTGTTACTGGACGTAAAACCATTTGAAGATGTGAGCCACAATCACAACTACCAGTACATATTGTTTTAAATTATTACTTTGATTTCTTTTACTTTAAATTACTGTTTTGATTTAATTTAATTTTTTCGACAATATCTAAACTTTTTAACTTTCACGATCTATTTTCCTAATAATTATCATTTTGTAGGTATTAGTGCATTATTACATTTATTACTCATCGTTTTTAGTATCTTTAAATTCAGCTCGTCACATCTCTCTTTTCAACACATCTAGCTAAGAGAGATAGCACAAATAGAGACAAATTCACAACGGCGAGTCACTAATATATGTGTGTTTTGTGGAACTAGCTTTGGAACTAAACCATAATTTATTGAGGCTACAAAAGAATTGGGTAGAGTTATGGTAAACAGAAACACGTACTTAGTATATGGCGGTGGAAATCTTGGATTGATGGGGTATGTTTTAAAGGTTGTATAAGAAGGTGGCAGTCAGGTCTTGGGGATCATTCCAAAACCCTTAACAGATGATAACATCATCAGAAAAATCAAATGGAAAAGAATGTATTGTCCCAGGTATGTCTAAAATACTCACTGAAATGATCAATCATGCTGACATTTTTATTGCTTTACCAGGTGGGCTAGGAACGTTGGAAGAAATATTCACAGTTGCGTCATGGGCAAACTTGAATATTCATCAAAAACCCATTGGGCTGTTTAATGTTAAAGGATTTTTCGATTTTCTTTTTGTATTTCTTGAAGATGCCAAAATAAATGGATTTATTTCAAAACCAGTAAGAGATATCTTCCTAACTGTAAGAAAATATGATGATTTAATTGACCAACTCTTAGCTTATGAACCAAAAATCGACCCTATCCTTTCCAAATTGAACTGGTCTGGTAACGATCATGGTAAAAAGCGCAGAGTAAACCTGGACCTTAATCTGTATCTTTAGTCGTAGATGCAATTGTCAATTCCGCACTAAACAAGTGACATTTTCTAAACTCTACTTCTCTTTCCTTTAAACATTGGGGACAATGTCTCATTTTGGTTGGGGGAAGAGATAGTTTATAAAGATAATTTTCATTTTTCGCTGCTGTTTTTTTTATTCAAAGAAAAATTAATTTTGTTGTTATTTTGTGTGTAAAAATATATTTCCATATATATACACACAAACTAACAACAAATTGTTTTCTAAACCAAGTGGAATTGATATTCGGAGGTGGCTGTGTAAGGAGTTTTCGCTCCTGAGACGCATCTCAAAATAATTCGTAACAAGTTATTTGTTGTTCCTTTCTTTTAAAATCATTTAAATTTGTGAATTCTCCATAATATTGATTGACTTTGATCTTTTTATGCTCATTTGATAGATATTATCAGCAACATGGTAACATATGCTTATAGGTAGTAAGTGAAAATTTTGTAATATTCAGTTCTCTAGTTTGTTGGAGGTAACACCTAAAGGCACTGAAATTTGTGTTTATATATAGGGGTGAGCAAAACCGGTTTCGGTTCCGGTTCCGCATAGAACCGGAACCTACCCGGAAAAATTCGGTTCCGCACTAAGTGGAACCGGAACCTACCCAATTAAACAGGGTACCCTATTATTCGGTTACAATCTGGTTCCGGTCCGGTTCCGAATTACCCTATTGACATGACACATTATGAATCTATTTGGCATTACTGATAGCTACTAGCTAGTAACTACTGTAACTGTAATTCTATTCCCGTGTATTAAAATTTAATGGACCTTAATCGGTTAATCCCAAACATACTCTCAAGTCTTAAATGTTTTTACTTACAAAATGTAATGTATTGAGATTTGAGAGCAGCAGATTAAATGACTGTGATGGCAATCAATTAATTAAATTAAATTTAGACCACTTCTGGTTGTTCTAGTGATTATTAGAAGAGATTTCAACATTTCTGGTGGCTGAGTTTTCTAAGCAATTTTAGGCCCCCTCTCTTTAAAATTCTCCAGAATTTTCCAGAGGAAAATGACCCGAGGAGCAGCTATTAGCTCAAAAACGGATAAATAAAGAAACAGAACAGAAGCAATGAGAGATGTTATGTTAAAAAGGAAAGATATTTTCAAAGTTCTCAATCCAAAATTATGAGGTATCTATTCCATTATAAAACAAATGATCTGGTTCTCAAATACGGTTCCGGTTCCGGTTCTATAGTCCGGTTCCGGTTCCGATTATTCTGGAACCGGAACCGGACCGGTTACAACCGGTTCCATATTTTTGGAACCGGAACCGGACCGGTTACAACCGGTTCCGGTTCCAAACCCGGATTTCCGGTCCGGTTCCAACCGGTTTCGGGTAGACCCGGAACCGATGCTCACCCCTATTTATATATATATATATATATATAAATAAAAAATAAAAAAATAACTAATCATGCCTCAGCAAGCATTGATTGTTCGCGTAAAACGATAAAGCTTGATTTAGTTTAATAAAAAATATAATAAAGCTTTTACTCAGTAACCGGACATCTTACCTCAGCAAACATTGATTGTTCGCGTAAAACGGTAGAGCTTGTTATAATAATAATAAAAAAAATTGGAGTTTGAATAATTTCGTTTTCGTAGCCTTTTTAAATATATCAATTAAGTTTGTTGGGGTGTCTTAACACTTAGTGCCCTAAGGCCAACTGGTCTGGGAGTCACTGGCCCAAAACTCTTTACTAGGGTTAAGAAGAAAGCTTAGAGAAATCAGACATATTTTTTTAAATATCTGAGATCCAAACAATTAAGTTCGTAGGGGTGTCTCAACACCTAGTGCCCTAAGGCCAACTAGTTTGGGAGTCACTGGCCCAAAACTCGATACAAGGATTGGAGATGTATTTGTAAATAAACTTTCATTACCAATAGGTGCGAACTCTAAAGTAACCTTAGGACAAAAATATTACTCTATTTTCAACAAATACATGTGAATATTGTGGGCACAATCAATTGATTAATACCTTGTTTTATTAGTGTATGAAAGAATGGTAAAAAGAACAAGATAATTTATTTATTTTATCATTTAGAAAGAAAGAAAATAATTATTAACTTGGTTAAGAATTTTTCTTTCAGTTTTCGCTTGAATTACTAGGGACTAGTAATAAGCTGGTTGGGGGTATGATGAACATTAAAAAGTGCATATCTATTATACGCAAAATCAATCGTTTTACACTCGTAGTTTCACTAATCCCCTTAATTTAGCACATATGTGAAATAATATTCAAGTTATGTTTTTTTATATTTTTATTGTGTATTTTTGTTATTTGGTAGGTAAAATACTGCTCGGAAGCTCGACATGAAAAACCAGCCTTGAAAAATGGCAAAAACAAAATTTCAGCATGCGCGTCGCGACATGCAATACCTCAGCGTCGCGACGCGCCTAATAAGGACAACAACACCACGGGCACCGCCTTTCGCGTTGTGACACGCATAACTTTAGCGTCGCGATGCGCTAATCTTTCGACACGTGTACACAGTTGGCATCCACGTCGTGACGGGCACAGCTTTGTTGTCGCAACATGTGGATAAAATTTTACCTATAAATTAAATCTTTCCGCATAAGAAATTTTCATACTTTCTTTCCGATTTCTCTATAGATTTTGGGAGAGAGTGTTTTGTGTGTTTATTTATTTAAACTTTTTGTAATGTCTTTTTCTTTCAGTAATAAAATTACGAGTGTTTTAATTACAAAATGAGTAGCTAATTTCTTTTCGTTGGGGTAAAGGGTGAAGATTTTATAATGAAAACTTAGATCAATTTCGCTTATATTATAATAAATAAATTGAAATGTAATGATTAAACTTGATTTAAATCTGGATTAGTTATTGACATATCTTACTACCGCTTATATGGCTGGTTTTATATGACTACCATATGTATGGCTGAATTTACATGTTTTGGCATAACTAAGTATCTAACTGGACTTGTTATCAACATAAATGAAAACCACCTATATGGATGGTTTTATATAATTTGCAATAATTAATTCATGAGATAAATTAATTGGGTAAAAAAGACAATTTATATATTATAATAAAGCGAGATTTCTAGATTTGAATTATTAAAAGTGGATCCCCTAATTCTAGCATTTTATTTTATTATTGCTTTTTAACCTAAAAGTTTCCAACAACTTAAGAAATCAAACTTTTTTTCTTTTCGCTCTACTTATCATTCTATTTTACTAAATCTATTCCTTGTGGATCGACCCCGGACTTACCGGGTTATTTTATTACTTCGACGCTCTTATACTTGGGAGTAAAGAACCACTTTTTGAGCGTGTCAAACATCATCAAGAACAAAGGAGAATATATTTCTCAAGTAGAGTATTCAAGAGTCATTGGAAGTCTAATATACCTGATGAGTTATACAAGACTATGCATATCTTACACAATTAGTAAACTTAGTAGTTACACGAGTAATCCTAGAGCTGACCACTGAAAAGTGATAACAAGAATAGTCAAGTATTTACGGAATATTCGTAGCTATGAGTTGTACTATACTAGATATGTAGTTGTGTTAGAAGGATACATTTGTTGGGGTAAATTCGGCAGAAGCGCGACAACGGACGAAACCAACTTTTAAAATATTTTTTAAAATTTAGATAAATTAGCATGTATCATATACCGCTAATTTGTCCATAGTTCACCCTAGTTACTCGTCGATATCCAATATCATTGTGTAATAATGCATTAAAGACTCAGGGCAATATTCGTAGAAATATTTTATGCGGTTACATGTGAACTAGTTTATCGGTTCAACAAACCGGGCTATCAGGAAAACAAGACAATTGGTTCAACCGTGGAACCAAACTTGGTTATTTCTACAGTGATCCGGTCACTGTATCAATGTCTAATCAACTTAATAATTTTACAAAATTACGATTCTGCCCTCGAGTCATATTTTAACGGTTTTGCGAAAAAATCCCAAAACGATTCTTAAAGCTTCCAGAATAATTTCAAAAATCCTGAGAATTTTTCTTATGCATTGTAACATACCCAATTTCATCCATAATATCTCTATTTTGCAAATTAAGTATTTTTGAATTAATTACACAATTAAGTAAATCAACTACAAAATTAATTCCAAATCATGCAATTTCAAATCCAAATTTTCAAATTGAGAGTTCACCACCGTAAAAGTCATGCTAGACCAATTTTAGTTCACCATGGAGTGTCATTAGCAACCCTAAAATGGCAGTTGGATGTCACACATCCTAATTATGCCTAATTACACTTAGACTAATTAATTTACACATGCATATACTATGTTCCTATTTGACTATCAAACACATAAATCCAACTCCAAATATGAAAGAAAAATATTATACATCATATGTAATAGTATGGAACAATAGAAATAATTTTTCTAAATCAAAAGAATGAATAAAGATTACATTAGTTTATATTTACTGCTTTGATTTTTTGCTCCATCTAATTTCCTTAACACTCTCAATTTTAGTGTAATTTTTGATAACTCAAGAACCCTAAAATTAGCCCTCTTTTGAGCTATTTCAAAGCTTAAAAGCCAAAACCAAAAATGAAAATGATTTCCCATTCTCTATATCAATGGAAAAAAATAACTTGTATATAGGAAGATGTATTTTTTTCATTTTAGACAATTAGAATACATGGCCAAAATTAAGTCAAATATTACTTTAATATATGGTTATAATTTTACCAAATATTAAATTTATCTTATAAGCTTTTTAAAAGAATATTCCATTGAATATCCTTTTAAAAAATAATAATTATTAAATTAATTAAGTAATCTTAATTTTTTGTATATGTGTCAAAATTCTAATGTGTATCTAATCAAACTATGTATCATATACACATACACATTAGATACAAAAATACCCCGACATGTGTAACGTGACAAATAATCCGTCTATTCGCAATTAATCACCCTATTGCTCTACTTCAGGTGTATCTATCACGAAAATTATTTTTGTGGATGAATTCTCGCATATTATGACAATCATAGATAATCATGTTGAACCATACATGTTGAGGTCCATGCATACGTATAATCCTTATGTCATCAAATATCCGAGTTAAACAGGAGATAAAGATAAAACTGTCGAATCTCATATTTGTTCAACTCTGCAACTATTTTATATTCCCAAAAATAACTAAGGGAAAAAATTTCAAAGGTTAACTCCGACCATAGATTTAGGGAATACGATCCCATAGATCAAAATCTCATAGATTAGGATATATATCCCTCTTACGAGGGATGACAGATCCCCGTACGCGTGAACACCAACACTACATAAGCATCAGACCATACCCATCGATGACCAGCTATCATGCCATGAAAGGTCTGTGACATATATAAAATAAAAACATGGTGGATCACTCACAAGTACTGTTTCCTCCACGATAATAAGGATCATGTATACTACTTGACTCAGGGAGACTACCCCATGATAGATAGACAAAGTATGATATCAGGTGTCTTCCAGTGAGGCATTTGATGCTCATCAAATGAACACTACTTATCTATATACAAGTATCCTAAGACTCTTGGATCATTAGGATAAACCATTGGATACAAATCTTGATATATGACATATATTGGTCTCGACGAATTTTACCAACCACTCGTGTTAACAAATCTTGACTAAGAACTTTATTTGAGAATATACCACTAATAGTGATACTTCCCAATATCGATTAGAAATATCATTGTAACTGTGTGATTACTGTATATTCTCAGTTAGTTTCGATCTAAACTGAATTAGATCGAATATGTACATAAAGACAAGAGGGAATACAATTTATTGGGTAATATTATAGAAAAGGTAATTTATCATATTCATGAACATGTCATAAATACGATACAAATTGACGCTTAGAGCACCAACCTAATAATTTCTCTCACTTGATATAGTGTCAATCATTGGTATCATACACGAATCCCGATGTGTATCATATACTCATGGACCTTAAAAGCTCATCTGACACTTAAAAGATATGCATAAAAGTGTATGACCACCATATTACATTGAGTTTATCAGACAAAACCAAATGTCCACCTTAGTCAGTATCCCTCATACTATGTATAACTTAATTTATATATTGACAGTCCTCAGATACGATAATAATATTATGCTTCAGCTATTAAGTTATTCAATTATTTAAGGATCGAGTCCACAATACTCTGAAAACAACCGCAAACACAACATTAATGTTAATACTCATAATCTATAAGGTCACTTTGTAACTTCATAAGTTAATACTTCATAAGTTGCATCTAATTACACTTGTATAGTGGAATCAGTTGTGACACTCCGACTATATCTTTTCTGACTCATTACGACGTAGAACACCTACCATCATTATTAGACTCAAAGACTAATCTCAATGACCCTAATGATTACAGATTATAATCTCCGTGAATTAGAAACTCATCATTAATATCTCAAAGATATCACATGATATATTTTAAGATCATCCCATGGTCTATACCATATAAAATAGTTAGTACTGTTTCAACTAAATTGATATCTATAATCGTACACAATACAATATTTATTATGTAATCAAAATAAAGACTACATTTTTAGAAAATTCCTTTGTGCCTACAAATAAACTCCATAAACTGATATACCAAAATGTGATTTCAACATAACACAAAATCCAAGGTTGTTCCACAATGGATCTCTTCTACTAAAAAATCCATTTAGGAACATCATTTTGCAATCTTTAGCTAAAATACATAATCTAATATTAAAACAATAACAGAAAATTATTGATTGTTCTACTAGTATGACTAGAAAAAGGTTTTCTCAAAATCTACTATAAATTCTTTAGTGTAACTTCTCATATGTAGTCAGACTATAAAGGTCAAACCTTTAGTCAGCTCACTTAATTTCTTTTGCGCAAACCATTTACATCTTTTATGAATAATTCATACTAAAACTCAATCAAGTTCAAAATTTTATTGTAATAAGCTGAGAATGATTTCAGATCTATGGTTCCATGCTTTGTTCCATAATCGATATCAAGTATCGCTCCCACTATAAGTTATAGGATAATTTTCTTCGATAAGAAAACATCAAAATCACTAAATATCAAATACTTTGCAAATGGTTCTGATATCCTATTAAACTTATATGTAAGATGTCTAAGGGTCTCTTTATCTAATTAATTATGTGATTCCATTTTATAGTTTATCATTATCATAATTAACTACAATAAATCAAGCCTTTTCTACAATCATTAACATCCGATATGACATACCAAGTAACAAAAATATTTGGTCACTCGGTATCGTATAAAGTATATTCTATCAAATAGAATATATGATCACATTAAATAGAATAAATGATAAACTTTTACTTGTACCACATAGGTGCAAATACTTTCAATCGTATAACCATTATACAAATAGAAGTGTCCAAATATTAAACTTTTCAAGATTTGGATTTCTACCAATACATATCATATATATCATTATATAAATAATGAAACCTAAATAAAAAAGATGAATTATGTAATATCCAAGAATTTGGAAACTCTTCCGGAAGGATTTTGTATTGCAGATCGGGTCTTGGAATGAGACTATATCGGAGAATAAAGGTTTAAGAGTTGAAATATAGCTCGAAATATTTTAAAATAGAGATTTGATACATTGGAAATCGCGTGACATTAAAGAACTGCTTACGCGATTTATGTATAATATTTTATATGAATGAAGTTTATTGGTTCGGCTATAGATATAGCAAACGAACTCTGATTGAGCTAATTTTTGAATCATCAGACTCATTTTTTTGAGACGAACACCTTTTGTATTGAACACGTTTCGAAATTTGCAGCATAAGGGCTTTGAAAATATAAATTTATGTGAAACCCCATGACATGAGCCTGATTGTAATTTTAAGAGGTCAGAATATAATTTTTTGAATTGTCTATAAATACTCCATAGTTTTCAAAAATTGCCAAAATGGAAAAATTTCTAAAACTCTCAAACTCGACCCTCATCCCCAAAAATTCTCTCTGCTCGTTTCTGCTTGCGCCAGCCACACCCCGGCCACCGCCAACAGGTGCACCACCCCAGAAAGATGCGCCGGAGCTCCCCCATTCTCCAGCTACCGGCGGCAACGTAGAAAACACTGGCAACATCGAGAAACAGAGGTGAAGACACATGCACATGGGTTTATCGATCCCGACTCACCGCTTTGTTTCACGACCCGAGCCACCCGCCAAATCGAATCTCTCGGAGAGTACTACAAGTTGGCAATGACAGATTTTCCGATCAGTGCTCGGTTGCACGCAAAACAAGGAAGGAAGATTCATATGAATATTGACCCACAGTGAACAGTAGCTCCGATCGGAATTCCATCGATTCCAGAGCGTTTGTGGGATCGTTTGGAGTCCGTATATGGCCTCAAAATCTCGATGTGGTTAGGACCTGGAGTGCTCGCGAAGCCAGGTTCATATTGGACTTAAAGAGCTAGAAGATTCTTGAGGCGTTTTGCAGATAACGGATCCCCCCGATACAGTCAAGTTGGTCTTGTGACGTTGTATGGTTCTGAGATGTGTTATTGGGCTCCCACAACTATAGTTTTATTTATTTGCATCATATATATAATTTTAATCGTGCGGAGCACGTAGGTGTTTATAGTTATTCTGTCTAATATCAGGCCGAAGACCTATTTCCTTATGAGTTGAGATTATGTCAGGCTAGAAGCCTATTTGCTTATGAGTTGAGAATAGTTGTTTGTATTTAATATCAGGACACCTCGATTGGTGGACTTTGATCCAGGTTTCATGATTTTTAGCAGAGGTCATGCCGAAATTTTAGTAGCATCAGGGCTTATGGAGATGGTTTTTTTCTATCTCCTGCCGGTAGCATCTTGGCACTAGGTGGGATATTACAAATTATTGTTTGGAGCATAACCCCAAGAGTATCAAAATAATTCGATAATGCTCAATATTGATAATTGTAACAGTGTCAGATCAGCTTTATAATTTGAAAAAAATAATGATTTTACCCCAAGTCACATTTTAACAGTTTTACGGAAAAAATCGAAAAATGCTTCGTAAGGCTTTCGGAATAATTTCGTAAATTCTGGGACTTTTTCCTATGTATTATAACATACCTAATTTCATCCATATAATCGCAATTTCTAAATTAAGTCTTTTTGAATTAATTACATAATTAATCAAATTAACCATAAAATTAATTCCAAATTCATGCAATTTCGAATCCAAAATTTTCAATTGAGAGTTCACCACATTAAAGTCACTCTAAAAAAATTATAGGTCTCCATGGAGTGGCATTAGCAACTCTAGAATAACAATTGGATGTTACACGTCCTAATTAGGCCTAATTACACTAATTAGCCTAATTAATTTACACATGCATATACAACGTTCCTATTTGACTATCAAACACATAAAGTCAACACCAAATATGAAAGAAAAATATTCCACATCATATGCAAAATAATGAAATAATAGAAATAAATTTTCTACATCAAAAGAATGAATAAAGATTACCTTATAAGTTATTAATTATTTTGTGTTATGTTAACTCGTTTATTAAATGGATCGTATTTGCTTAAATTTGACGTGATACAATACAATAATATTATGCATAATTTATATTAGAAGTGATGTATAGGTAAGAGAGTGTACAAATCTAAATATATATTCAACCATTTACCTCCCCTAAATCTTAAACTCGAATGACAAACTTTTTATTAAGACGTACGATCTTGGACTTATGTTCCCCATATTACTGACAAATATGTATCACTCTATAGTATTCGACTATCATAACTTTTTCCAACTGGATTAGGCTCTTAGGATTATATTCTCCATATAAACTTATGAATATGCATCCCTCAGTCGTATTTGCCTATCATAACTTCTCTGTTGTTATAAATTGAAACTGAAATACAATTAATATACAGAATATACTAATATAGCAACTGGATTATCCAACTACTATGCTTGGGCCATATGGATTTGAATTGGGCTACGTTGACCCTGATAATGTTATAAAATAGTTTTCGTTCTTTCCAAACTTGAAACGGGCTTCAGTGGGCTTGAGAGTTTTCAATAAACTAACTAATCATATTCTGATAAAACATAATTTAACATGATAAGAAACTGCTTAAAAAATTTATTGTCAGACCCATCGTAAGATCACTTTTTTACAAAATGAACATGAGTTGAAAGCCTGTACACGGACACATATATATATATATATATAATTTAATAAGATAAGAGAATGACAAGCTTAACCCATTATATCTCCCAAGACTTTAACCCGAATGGTAAATTTTTTGTTAATATATTTGAAAACTAATTCCACAATACTTTACGGCCGGTAGATGACTAATTCACAGTACAAACTTGTTATTTTGTATTGCAATCCCGTATAAGGTTAAGGAACATGTTGCCGAGTGCCGACGGCCTTTCACCAACATTGATGTTGAAGTCCTACCAAAATAAATAAAAACGCAACCTTCAAGTCAAGATTTGAACTTCATTGTAACGTACGATAATTAAAACCCTAATTAATGAACAACAGACGACTTCAATAGTCGTATGCAGCTCAGTACTGTAATCCTTCATGTGGTCCAAAGTAGTTTCTTTTGAGATATGAACATGAAAAAAAAAGATTACATAATCTTTTTGTTATATCACATCAAACAAAGTTACAAAATTTCCTGTTTGTTCGTTATCACTTCCTTTCCGACAGTTTTCATAATACTATTAATGTTAAAATTTAACAAAAAAATTAGTTGTGTTGACGGCTGATTTTGGTCTCAGGGCAATATGGGAATATTACTCCCGAGACAATCCTCCCTCAATAGTGAATTTGTTTGGTTATGGGGGACCAAAAGCAAACTTAGCAAAAGACAAATAATACACCAATCGACAAGGAGATTTAACGTGGTTCGGTGGATTTGGATCCGACCTACGTCCACGGGCACAAACAAGATGATACTTTTATTATTCAAATGCGCTTCTCAGACCGTTCTTTGTGTTTTACAAGTCAGAGATCCCACCTGATTAATCGGCTCGGGGCTGGATTCGTTCCGCCGAGGCCACTTGATTAATCGGCTCGGGGCTGGATTCGTTCCGCCAAGGCCACTTGGTTGATCGGCTCGGGCTGGATTCGTTCCGCCGAGGCCACTTGATTATTCGGCTCGGGGCTGGATTTCGTTCCGCCAAGGCCAATTAGTTATTCGACTCAGGGTCGGGTTATGTCCCACCGATCAGCCTTTTGGACTGGGGACGTAACATTCCCCCAAGTCCAAGTGCCTTTCTCACCTCGGGGTCGGGGTGCGTCCCACCGAGTCAGCCCTTCGGACTGGGGACGTAACATTCCCCCAGGTCCAAGTGCCTCTCTTCATTCGGGGTCGGGTTACGTCCCACCGAATCAGCCATTCGGACTGGGGACATAACATTCCGCCAGGTCCAAGCGCCTCTCTTCATTCGGGGTCGGGCTACGTCCCACCGAGTCTACCTCTTGGGACTGGGGACGTTACATTCCCACAGGTCCAAGTGCCTTTCTCAGCTCGGGGTCGGGGTACGTCCCACCGAGTCAGCTCTTGGGACTGGGGACGTAACATTCCCCCAGGTCCAAGTGCCTTTCTCAGCTCGGGGTCGGGGTACGTCCCACCGAGTCAGCCCTTTGGACTGGGGACGTAACATTCCCCCAGGTCCAAGTGCCTTTCTCAGCTCGGGGTCGGGGTACGTCCCACGAGTCAGCCCTTTGGACTGGGGACGTAACATTCCCCCAGGTCCAAGTGTCTTTCTCAGTTCGGGGTCGGGGTACGTCCCACCGAGTCAGCCCTTCGGACTGGGGACGTAACATTCCCCCAGGTCCAAGTGCCTCTCTTCATTCGGGGTCGGGTTGCGTCCCACCGAATCAGCCATTCGGACTGGGGACGTAACATTCCCCCAGGTCCAAGTGCCTCTCTTCATTCGAGGTCGGATCGCGTCCCACCGAATCAACCCTTCGGACTGGGGACGTAACATTCCCCCAGGTCCAAGTGCCTCCCTTCATTCGGGGTCCTGTTGCGTCCCACCGAATCAGCCATTCGAACTGGGGACGTAACATTCCCCCCGGTCCAAGTGCCTCTCTTCATTCGGGGTCGGGTTACGTCCCACCGAGTCTACCTCTTTGGACTGGGGACGTAACATTCCCCCAGGTCCAAGTGCCTTTCTCAGCTCGGGGTCGGGGTACATCCCACGGAGTCAGCCCTTCGGACTGGGGACGTAACATTCCCCCAGGTCCAAGTGCCTCTCTTCATTCGGGGTCGGGTTGCGTCCCACCGAGTCAGTCCTTCGGACTGGGGACGTAAAATTCCCCCAGGTCCGAGCATCTCTCACGGCTCGAGACAGGATCACATGCCACCGAGCACATCATCGTTAGCTCAGAGGCAAAATTTTCTCCTCACAATCGAGATTGGATCAGTCAGGGGTCAGGACCTCTAAATCTTTGGTATAGATATTACAGAGGAGTCATTTTTAGTTTGGACAACAAGAGGAACTTCATCTCCTGATGGAACGACCCAAGTAAGCAATTTGCTTTGAGGTGGAAAATCGTTCTGAATAGGGTCAGCATCTTCAATAACCGAGGATATGAAGATAGAAACAGAAGACTTAGTTGATGGCGAAGGCAATTTCTCTGTGATTTCTGGAGCGACCACCAGTAAGGCGATCAGCACACCATCTTTATATAGTTCCCGGCACCAACTTGCATACTCGTTGGAACCGAGAACTAGGGGACAGATGTTGATGGTGTTTTCAGGCACTATGTTATTTAAGCAGCACGACAGGGGTAAAAAAGGTAATTCAATTCTCAGTCAAGATCATTAATGATAACCCGACCACTAAGTGCCAAACAGTAAATGACCGAGCACTTTATGATCGGTAACCGAGCACTTGGGTTCAGATGACCAGGCAATTATTAGATCGGTAGCAGCATTTTTAGTTCTAAATACCATTGTGACCGACCTCATGAAGACCGAGCACATGACGAGGCGTGTTCAGGAAGATAAGGCATCATGTTTTTACGGATAAGATGACAAGTTATCCTACTTTCATGGGGTAAACTAGTAAGTCAATGTCCTAGTATGATAAAGGAAGTAAATGTAGTTTTTGACTAGGAATCCTTATGGGAAAGGGAAATTGTTTCAACTAGGAAACCCTTGTAAAAGAAGGAATCTGATTTCTGCACTATTATAAATAGGAGGGTAGAGTATGCTTAAGGGGGAGAATAAAAAAGAGAACCAATATCATCATCAGAATCACCAAACTCTGACTTGTAAAACACAAAGAACGGTCTGAGAAGCGCATTTGAATAATAAAAGTATCATCTTGTTTGTGCCCGTGGACGTAGGTCGGATCCAAATCCACCGAACCACGTTAAATCTCCTTGTCGATTGGTGTATTATTTGTCTTTTTCTAAGTTTGCTTTTGGTCCCCCATAACCAAACAAATTCACTATTGAGGGAGGATTATCTCGGGAGTAATATTCCCATATTGCCCTGAGACCAAAATCAGCCGTCAACAGTTGGCGCCGTCTGTGGGGATCTCAACAAAAAGCGGTTCGCGTAGTAAGACAATGGCAGAAGACGGATATCACCAATCGTCGAGGAATCCGGCCATAGATTGGATGAAGAAGATAGAAGAAAGCATAAGGAAGGACATGGAGGATAGTCAGGCCCTCCTAAAAACCATGATCGACCGACTGGAGAGAATGGAAAGGGGGAACTGCGAGAAGCCCGAAACCAGAGCTAATCAAATAAGAGGAGAGATAGCAGATGGAAAAAGGGTGGTAGATACAAGTGAAGACGATGGACCCATGAGGAGGGGCCCCTATGGGATAAAATCCGTAGTTGTAGAAAAAGACTCACAAACAGAGGACACGTGGGAAGAAGAAGAAGAAGGAAGACCATCACCGGATCCCTCCTATGACAGTCTCCACGACTTCAGAAGAGAGGACATGGAGCATAGCGAAAGTGTGCGGGAAATTCCAAGGGATGAGGAACGCCGCACCCGGGGCAATAGACACACGGAGGGGCACAAGATACGACATGGCGGCACAAGCAGTGAAATAAAGTCTTGGTTAAAAAAGGAGATGACCAAGTGGGGAGTAGGCCTCAAGACAGATGCAGGGGATGCCCGGGATAGTGAGGAAGAATCTCCCCTCACTGAAAAAATAAGGTCGGCAAAATTCCCAAAGCGATTCAGCATGCCGACCATGGCACCCTACAAAGGCCACTCCGACGATTGGAGAATTAAGACTTAAGACTTATGAAGCAAGAAGATGACGAGCCCCTTAAATTTTTTATTGAAAGATACCACAATTTGGTGCTCGAGGTCGAAGCGTACGAGTCATCGGAAGCGCTAGAAAGTCTCAAGGGAGGTTTGAAGGTCGGGAAGTTGTGGACTCATCTAAGAATCCAGGACACACCGGATTATGCCACCGCTCTAGAGGTAGCCCAAAAATTTGTCTTAGTAGAAAGCGAAGAAAAGATCTCCCGAAGGGGGACGGCCATTCGGGAAAGAACAGCAAGAACAGAGGCCCCCCGACGAGCAGACAGGGAGCCCAAAAAACCACCCCCAAAGCACAAGGAATTCAAGCCGATACCTCGGAACAACCAGGAGAGAGGAACCCCAACGTAAAGCTTTTTCCCGAAATATCACATAGAAGAACTGTAAGGAGGGCAGTATGTCCCCAAATATGAATAAAACCTTCTCTTTTCAAAAGAAAGAATTTTTTTCCATCCGCTTTCTTAAAACAAAGTTGAAAGCCATATAAAAAAAATGGGGGACATACTCAACGCCCATTACAGAGGACAGTTGGCGCCGAGGCCCCTTCAACAATCGGCTCGGGGCTGGAGTTCGTTCCGCCGAGGCCCCTTCGACAATCGGCTCGGGGCTGGATCTCGTTCCGCCGAGGCTGCTATACTATTCGGCTCGGGGTCGGGTTACGTCCCACAGAGTCATGCTCTTTGGTCTGGGGACGGGACATTCCCCCAGAACCAAGTGTCTCTGTTAGCTCGGGGTCCTCGGAATATTCAGGGACATACTCGATGCATAGGATCCGTGAGAAGCATAGCACGGGGAGGGATGATACCCCCGTAGCGATTGCTTACTCCAGTGTTACCGAACATAAGGAGGAATGTGCCCTTAATGTTTCGAACACTCTATGATCCACACATACCCGATGTAATGGATTCGTGGGAAAGCATAACACGGGGGATGATGATGCCCCCGTGACGATTGCTAACTCCAGTGATGCCGGACCTAAGGAGGAATATACCCTTAGTATCCCGGACACTCTTTGATCCATTCATCATTTGGATCCAAGAGAGGCGCAGCACGGGGATGCGTTACGCCCCTGTAGCGTGTGCCTGCTCCAGCGTGGTAAGGAGGAGCCCTCGTACAATACACAGGCTCCACAGTGACCCGACGTATATAGGATTTGCCCTTACCATTCAAACGCTCTCCTGATCCAAATCCTGGTTCGCCGGGACACTGAATTGAAAGATTCAGAATTGTGTTTTGGAGGCCTCGGACAGGACGCTGTTTTGAGGCATCCGTGCTGTTGTTTACATTTGTAAAAAGTTTGATTTTGGGACAAGCGCTAAGTCGCCCCCGCCCTTTAATTTTATTTTTCAGAGTTTTGTTTTCGTTTTCCGCTGGTCTGGTAGGGGGATGCCCGTGCCAGACTCAGTAGGGCTTCAAAAGGTTGATTCAATTCCCTTCTGAATAAATCCCACCTGATTAATCGGCTCGGGGCTGGATTCGTTCCGCCGAGGCCACTTGATTAATCGGCTCGGGGCTGGATTCGTTCCGCCAAGGCCACTTGGTTGATCGGCTCGGGCTGGATTCGTTCCGCCGAGGCCACTTGATTATTCGGCTCGGGGCTGGATTTCGTTCCGCCAAGGCCAATTAGTTATTCGACTCAGGGTCGGGTTATGTCCCACCGAGTCAGCCCTTTGGACTGGGGACATAACATTCCCCCAGGTCCAAGTGCCTTTCTCACCTCGGGGTCGGGGTACGTCCCACCGAGTCAGCCCTTCGGACTGGGGACGTAACATTCCCCCAGGTCCAAGTGCCTCTCTTCATTCGGGGTCGGGTTACGTCCCACCGAGTCTACCTCTTGGGACTGGGGACGTAACATTCCCCCAGGTCCAAGTGCCTTTCTCAGCTCGGGGTCGAGGTACGTCCCACCGAGTCAGCTCTTGGGACTGGGGACGTAACATTCCCCCAGGTCCAAGTGCCTTTCTCAGCTCGGGGTCGGGGTACGTCCCACCGAGTCAGCCCTTTGGACTGGGGACGTAACATTCCCCCAGGTCCAAGTGCCTTTCTCAGCTCGGGGTCGGGGTACGTCCCACCGAGTCAGCCCTTTGGACTGGGGACGTAACATTTCCCCAGGTCCAAGTGTCTTTCTCAGCTCGGGGTCGGGGTACGTCCCACCGAGTCAGCCCTTCGGACTGGGGACGTAACATTCCCCTAGGTTCAAGTGCCTCTCTTCATTCGGGGTCGGGTTGCGTCCCACCGAATCAGCCTTTCGGACTGGGGACGTAACATTCCCTCAGGTCCAAGTGCCACTCTTCATTCGGGGTCGAGTTACGTCCCACCGAGTCAGCCCTTCGGACTGGGGACGTAACATTCCCCCATGTCCAAGTGCCTCTCTTCATTCGGGGTCGGATCGCGTCCCACCGAATCAGCCCTTCGGACTGGGGACGTAACATTCCCCCAGGTCCAAGTGCCTCCCTTCATTCGGGGTCGTGTTGCGTCCCACCGAATCAGCCCTTCGAACTGGGGACATAACATTCTCCCAGGTCCAAGTGCCTCTCTTCATTCGGGGTCAGGTTACGTCCCACCGAGTCTACCTCTTTAGACTGGGGACGTAACATTCCCCCAGGTCCAAGTGCCTTTCTCAGCTCGGGGTCGGGGTACATCCCACGGAGTCAGCCCTTCGGACTGGGGACGTAACATTCCCCCAGGTCCAAGTACCTCTCTTCATTCGGGGTCGGGTTGCGTCCCACCGAGTCAGTCTTTCGGACTGGGGACGTAAAATTCCCCCAGGTCCGAGCATCTCTCACGGCTCGAGACAGGATCACATGCCACCGAGCACATCATCGTTAGCTCAGAGGCAAAATTTTCTCCTTACAATCGAGATTGGATCAGTCAGGGGTCAGGACCTCTAAATCTTTGGTATAGATATTACAGAGGAGTCATTTTTAGTTTGGACAACAAGAGGAACTTCATCTCCTGATGGAACGACCCAAGTAAGCAATTTGCTTTGAGGTGGAAAATCGTTCTGAATAGGGTCAGCATCTCCAATAACCGAGGATATGAAGATAGAAACAGAAGACTTAGTTGATGGCGAAGGCAATTTCTCTGTGATTTCTGGAGCGACCACCAGTAAGGCGATTAGCACACCATCTTTATATAGTTCCCGGCACCAACTTGCATACTCCTTGGAACCGAGAACTAGAGGACAAATGTTGATGGTGTTTTCAGGCACTATGTTATTTAAGCAGCACGACAGGGGTAAAAAAGGTAATTCAATTCTCAGTCAAGATCATTAATGATAACCCGACCACTAAGAGCCAAACAGTAAGTGACCGAGTACTTTATGATCGGTAACCGAGCACTTGGGTTCAGATGACCGGGAAATTATTAGATCGGTAGCAGCATTCTTAGTTCTAAATACCATTGTGACCGACCTCATGAAGACCGAGCACATGGCGAGGCGTGCTCAGGTTGATAAGGCATCATGTTTTTACGGATAAGATGACAAGTTATCCTACTTTCATGGGGTAAACTAGTAAGTCAATGTCCTAGTATGATAAAGGAAGTAAATATAGTTTTTGACTAGGAATCCTTATGGGAAAGGGAAATTGTTTCAACTAGGAAACCCTTGTAAAAGAAGGAATCTGATTTCTGCACTATTATAAATATGAGGGTAGAGTATGCTTAAGGGGGGGAATAAAAAAGAGAACCAATATCATCATCAGATTCACCAAGCTCTGACTTGTAGAAAACAAAAAGAGACCCGAAAAGAGTTTTTAAGTAATAAAAGTATCATCTTGTTTGTGTCCGTGGACGTAGGTCGGATCCAAATCCACCGAACCACGTTAAATCTCCTTGTTGATTGTTGTGTTTATCTGTTTTTTGCTAAGTTTGCTTTTGGTCCCCTATAACCAAACAAATTCACTATTGAAGGAGGATTCCCTCGGAGGTGAAATTCCCGTATTACCCTGAGACCAAAATCCACCGTCAACAAGTTGTATTGTGTTGGAATCATAGATAGCCAATGCACAGTACCAGCAACCCCAACAAAGTAAAGTGAAAGTGTTAGAGTCCCCTAATAGGTAGGGTTGGCAAGGGATGGTATTTGTCAATTTTGGTCCCATATTATTATTTTTTCGAAAACAAAAAAATCGTCATGTCCTCCATCATATTAAATTATGTTCCGTCTCACTAAAAACTTAAGGACATTTTTTTAATCTCATACGTTCCATGTCGTTTTCCAATCGGGATAAGAAAATATGTCATAAATCCCATCCCGAAGGTATTTTGGGCTATGGCGAGAGCTTCGGAATTGGGTCACCCTGGTACCTGAACAAAATCATGAGAGATCAAGTTGCTAGGCCAATCATTGGGTTACTAAGCGATTCTTCACAAATGACATCAAAATCATCTTCCAATCCGAAGTGTGCTAAGGATTATAAAACCTCACATTGCAGGGATGCTGGTGATGTTCTTATCATCCAGTAGATATATTTTTGGCCAAGGTTTCGGAATTAAGTCACCTTGATACCAAATCAAATTATGAGAAGTTAGGAGGCGATGTTGCTAGACAAATTTCTAGACTATCAAGACTGGCAAGATTTAAGTAATTGGGAAGATCATCACAAATAAAAGTTCCATTCTCCTGGAAAAGTAATTAGTCGCGCTCTGTGTTATCAAGTTGTCTTCCTCTTTCGGCTGCTGAATTTGATATATATGTTGTATTTTTCTGGAGGATCAATATTCGTAATCTTGAGACATATGTATAGGAGTCTTTATCACCATTTATAATGACATGACAGATTGTTTGTTTTCTAGGGATTATCTAAAAACGCTTTTTAATATCTGTATCTGTAGCAACATTGATGCTTTGTATTTTAGCAAAATTTATGAAGTCATGTCACAATTTTTTGAGGCAGATATCAAAATTCATTCCACTATCCATTAAATTAAGTCTATCAATCCAGTATAATCTGACAAATTTTGATGAGCTGGATTGTGGAATGAATTTTCAATCTATGTTTGTTAAATTAAAGTAGTTGTTATACCGTTTGCAATATTTTTTTTTGACTTCGTAGTAAAAGGTTTATAAGTTGATTGTCGGGTTTTAAATTCGAATAAAGTGGTGTATTTCTTACAAGAACGTGCGACAATTGAGGATTTTACCTGTTTAATTTAAGCTCGGATCGGATGATTTGACAGCAGACTTTAAAAAAAAAAAAGGTTACAGATTACAACATAACAAGACATATCTAATTTGTCAGAGAATTCATTATAAAATTCTTATGTTTATAGATGCTATCACACGCAATATCATACTCAATTCGATGGAATGGAGAAAGACACATTTAGATTCTTGATATTTCTCACTTTTACTACTTAAGGCACTAATTTATTATTATTATTATTTGATAAATTATTAAAATAAAGGAAAATCACCGGCTCACAAAAATTGAAATTGTGGAAGATACATAAAGTATGCACACTACAACTAGCAACAGCTAGCTAGCTATTCTTCAAAAATATAAGAAAAACCAAAAATCATATATCATGAAAGAGCCTAGGATTTTACATAATCCTGGAAGAAAGCAATAATTCGTATAAGAAGGCGCTAATTTATTTAATTATTCATTTCATTCTTAATGTTAATTAAAACTGTAACAAAGTATATTCGATCTTTTAATATTATAACCTAATGGTTGGTATAATAAGATGATTTTATCTATATATAGGTATGAAAGGATCTATATATTAAAAATTTACTTTTATCATTCAAAAAATAAAATTAAAACATTAAGGGGCTGCTACTTTAGCTATTGAAAAAGCTTATGCTTGGCTATTGAATATTTTTAATTTTTTTTTTCATTTTTAAAAATTTCGAAAAATAATTATTTTATTTTAAAAAAATCATAACCCGACCTGAGTCCGACATGTTGCCACTCTTACCAGTAGCAAAACCTCATTGGAGGCTTATGAACATGTGTGCTAATTGCAAGATACAACTTAATGGCATGTGTTTTAAAGTTACTCGTACTTAATGTAAAGCAACTCTATTGCTCTATTGCTAATTAATACTTTTACGAATTTGGGTTTGATTCATTTTGATGAGATACATCCCATACGGCTGTTCAAGCTCAAAATACTCGAGATTTTTGGTTTTCATATATATTGTTTCTGTTAGAAGATGGGTGAGAGATTGTTAAGGCAATTTTGTTTTACTTGTTGTATAGTATTTTGGTTGGAGGCCACCATTCTTTTCTTTCCTGAAATTTTTCCTTTGGTTTTTTATGAATTGGTTTAATGAGGCTGGTATCATCATTTACATAGTTTCTTTTCTCTATTTTGTATTAAACTCTTTATTTATTAATTTTTATAAAACACTCTTGACTGGACCATTAACACATGATTAGACGAGTGTTTGGATGACAGCCTAATTGGGATGCAATAGTTATTATTTTGAAGCTTCTATCAAACACCTTTAATATTAGAAAATGTGATTAAATATGAGTGTTTTTTTTTTTTTTAATTGAAGATTTGATATTACTATTGATTATCCATTGACAAAATGATTTGACCAAATATGAATTTGTTCTTTGCAGCTAGCATTGGTAGACTGAATTGAAATGTGATTTTTATTTTCTTTTTCCATATGTAAAATGTTCATGCATGTCCTCATTTCGCCACTTACTATGTAGTCAACAACAATTTTAGGCAGTTTTAGCTTTTAAATGCTAAACACATGTTCAATATATATAAATTGTTTGGTAAATATTTACGGATCTATTGTTGTTGAATCCAGCTGCATACATGGTTCATGTCAATTTTGAGCATACCAACAACCTGTTCATGTCCAGACGAGCAAGGTGACAATTTTTGGTGATCAAACAAAGCAACAGGGACGCCGCACGGGCCACACACTCCTTCCAGAGTGTTGTCCACGTGCCGCCACGCGCCGCACGCGCTCTGAAGGTTGTAGACGACACACGTGTCAGTCAGTAGTTCCGGTGCAGTCATCAGCCACATCAGCGACACATCAGCAATTCTTATACAAACATCAGACATGTTAGCAGTTCCGGCAGAGTCATCTCACACATAGGCGTCAAGTCATCAGTTCCGGTACAGTCAACGGTCACGACACCATTTCTGATACAGTCAGCTGCCACGTCAGATTTTCCAATACTGTCGTCTGCCACGTCAGATTTACGTAGTTTATTTTCTCTATTTTGTATCAAACTATTTATTTATTAGTTTTTGTAAAATACTCTTGACTGGACCATTAGCACATGATTAAACAAGTGTTTGGATGCCAGCTTAATTGGGATGCAATAGTTCTTATTTTGATGTTTCCATCAAATACCTTTAATATTAGAAAATGTGATTAAATATGTGTGTTTTTTTTAATTGAAGATTTGATATTACTATTGATTTGAAGATGTATAAAATATCCATTGACAAAAGGATTTGACCAAATATGAATTTGTTCTTTGCAGCTAGCATTGGTAGACTGAATTGAAATGTTATTTTTATTTTCTTTTTCCATATGTAAAATGTTCATGCATGTCCTCATTTGGCCACATACTATATAGTCAACAACAATTTTAGGCAGTTTTAGCTTTTAAACGCTAAACATCTGTTCAATATATGTAAATTGTTTGGTAAATATTTATGAATGCTTTTGTTTTATAAAAACCTAAGATATTATTATTTTTAGTCAACATTTAACAGTTTTATTTACCAAGCACTATCAGCTTTTATTTCGGAATTTGAGCTTTCACAATAACAATAGTTAAAAGCTACACCACCAAAATATTAAATGGATATCTTTGACATGATATATAAAATTTTGAGAGAAAAATTTACTAGCTTGTTTATTCATAGGAATCTGTCTGTAATTTATACAAGGGAAGAGTCGTCTGATTGTAAACATTTGATGACAGGAAATTGTATCATTGCCTTGTTGGCTAATGAGGTTTGAGCCATAATCGTTGACAACTAATTAAACTAGCCCCAATGGGTGTGGCTTGGTGGTGAAGGGTCCAGAATTTCACCTTGAGGTTCTGGGTTCGAATCCAGGGGGTGCAACTTCTTGTAAGAGCCTGGGACAGCCGGGGGTTTTACCTGCGCCGCGGCCTAGAATGGGTGGTTTGGTGGCGGGGTTTTAACGATTTAAAAAAAAAAAAAAAAACTAATTAAACCAGTACTCTTTTGTTCATATAACCAACTAATAATCGAATTTCAAAATGAATGAAGCATATAGATTAGACTTTAAAGCACCGTCATGATGTGAAGTAATCAATCATTAGTGATCAATTTCAATTTCAATAATCACTAGCATAAACTGAGGATCGAGTACTTTATATGTCCCTCTACGTAATGTGCTACTGCTTCTTCTGTTCTTTATATTGTTACACGATTGGATTTGTGTATGTGGTGAACTAATTCAGGAACTAGTCTTCTTATAAGTCATCAATAAGGGACGTGATTTGGTGGTGTAGGTTTCAGGATCTCATCTTGAGGTCTTGTGTTTCGAATTTAATGAGTGTTTCTCGTAAGAGTCAGAGACAGCCAAAGATTTTACGTGGGAGGTTCCCCACGATTTCAAAAAAAAATATAGTGGGGGACCACACTTCATGGTCTTTAGATAGACTGAGACTGAGACTGAGGGGGTGCTCGTCTATCTCTATATGTATGTATTCTGAAAAGATACTTCAAATCTATAGGATGAACAGAAGAAGATCTATATCAAACTCCAATGACAATGAATGATCGATGCTTTATTTAATTTCTCTTCTTTCATTTCATGAACAGAAACCCTAGTTAGATACTAACTGAATCGTACTTTGGTATCCTACTATGGTAATAGCCAATAAGGTACAGACACGTATGCCCTAATTTTCATGTTTCTGTTGATGCCTAATCTCCATTAAATGCATCGAACAGAGAATCATAGCGTCGTTATGTGTACTTTCAGGATGAAGTGACTGATGGACATTTTCTACGTTCAAGTTTCAAACTATGCATGCACGTTTTGCTCGCTTTTATTAAATGTGTGAGTGCTCATTTATAATTATGTATTCGGAATATTGAGTATTTGATTTTCATAAAAAAAAAAAAAATAAATATTTTTAATTTTAACCATGTAAAATAAAATTATCTGCTCACCTGTATGTAGTTCTCCACTGTACATATGTATTTCCATATACATTGCAACCACCTTCATTTGTTTAATTTTTTCTTTATTTTATCCACCTTCTGTGTAATTCATTCAAAGCAGCTAACAGGATATGATGAAGAACCTTCTTGATGATGAGCTGCCATGGCTGATTGAATGATATTAATGAAAATGAAAATGAAAATGAAAAAGCAATACGTGAAATTGATATAAACTAGTTATATATACATCATCTCTTTTTAAAATTTTTTTTTTTCTATTTCACACTTCAGCATTTTGAGAATTTTATAATGTAATTGTAGATATTGCAGGGGAAAAAATGAGTTAGTTGATCTCAAAGTATATTCTCGACTTTCATATGAATTTTTGTCATGCATGTATTGATTTTGTATGGTAAAAATTCAATTAATAAATATTTTGATGGGGCTAAATAATAATTTATAAATGTATGGGGGTTGTTTTGTTAAAGAGAATTTTATATGAAAATAATTTTAAAAACATATAAAATATTTTGAATTTATTAGAAAACAAAAACTTCTTATTCACTTAAAAATTTTGACGTGGAAATGTTTTCTTTTTATATTCTCTCTTATTTATTTATTTATTTATGAATGCATTAATTTTATTACTTAAGAAAAATTAAAGATTACAAAAAATAGAAGAATTAGACCCAAAATGAGCAGTGAAAGAGGCTGGGACAGTCCTAAATTGTCTTGAATTTTATAGTCCTAGGCGAATTATTAAAATTGAGCCCTTGTTGATAAAAATAAATAAAAATAAATAAATCGTATTATATAGTAAAAATGAAATTTCTCTATATTAAGGATCCTAATTTTGAGTTAAATTTAGAGTTCTCAACCGATTACTGTGTTGATTCCCCCCAATGTCATTTCTGGAATGAGAGGATGCTTAAACATAATTGAGATTAGAAAACTCCGAACATCCTTGTATAAGTTCTTACAAAAAACAATAAGAGGGTCTAGACATGACCACCGGTTCGGTTCCAGTTTTATTTAATTAATTTAAAATTTTAATTTGTTTTTTAAAAAAAAATGGGATTTCAAATTTATTTAAAATTATTAATTTGAATTTATATTACATTAAATTAAAAAAAGAGTTTGAACTTAATTTTTTAAAAACTTAAGTTGACTATGTATCCTCTATGAGTGATATGAATCAAAGCTCACGTAGTTCCACTATATTTTTAGATAGTTCACCATTACAATTATTTACTCATTATCATTATATGTGCATGTTGTTGATTCTTCAGCTCCCGTTCCGCTTACACTTGCAGATGCATTATCGAACAAGTCTTCAAAGTCATCGGGGGAATCTTCTTATTGTCTCAGATCAGCTCGGGTCCAATCATCCACACATGTTGTTGCTTCTAAAGTGATTGGATGTAATGAAGACCGTCTCACTTCCAAAATATTACCTCATAAGCCGAAGATTTGTTCATCCGCGGGTGGAAACAGATTCCTGCCAGTATTTCGTTAACAATAATTGATAAAACATTATAGATATTTTGATGTCAGTTTCACCAGTCAAGTACTTGAAAATTTTTACTTACTAAACTTTCAGAAGGAAACTCGAAATTGATAGATAAATAATTATCTAATTCCAGGTTGTTAGTCGTGTTATCCCTCTATTTTTTATTTCATTGTAGTAACCAACGATCACCTACGCTAAGTCTTGAATGTATTACGGGTCACTACTAGATTGTCTCGATGATTGCAAGTTATATATACTAACATAAACATTAAATAAATCTATTAAATTAATTTTTATTCCATCTATTATTTTTCTAATATTAATTTCATCATATGTTCCTAAAAATGCATAGTAAGTTTGTAAGCCAATATTCAAACCTTCTAATTTAAATTTAGGCTAAAAAATAATGACAATAAGATAAAACAATGGAATATATTTAAAATAAGTAAATCATTTTCTCTTTGTAACAACAATATCTTCAATTAAAATAATATCATTAATATTTGAACTTTCAGCATGCTCATATAGAGTACCAAAAATATTCAAATATTCAAACATTCAACAAAATCAATTGAAGATATTGCTGGTATAAAGATATCATTAATAATATCATTAATATTTGAACTTTCAGCATACTCATATAGTCTGATGATTACATATAGATATCACAACTTGTTTTATCCTCAAGACGTTATGTTCTTAGGAGAAATCATTTGTACCACGAGGTCTGGTCTCTCTATCAGACCTCATCCATTTTCTGGGCCATTGGGCTTTTTGCCATTTCAATTTTGACTGTATAATCTCCACTCTATCCCTCCTCGGTATTTGAACCTTCCTCGAGGTAATAGCTTTTAAAAAATACCATAAATTGATATCAATAAGTTTACGAGTTGATGTCGGAAACTTAATAAAATATGGTGGTGCAGGTAAATAAGGACCGACCCCTCAATATCCTCGGGCTGTGGTCCATTGAGAATTTTATATCACCTCTGCTCTTCCCAGGTTCATCCTCTTCGGGATGGGATGCTCTATATATTGCCAAATATACCATTTTCTAATGATTGTCTTTCTTTCACCGTCGTGCGAAAAGGTGCTCATAGGGTTCTAAAATATCTCTAAGAGTACATAATGGTCTTCTTTAAATGCCTATCACATCCATCAAGTCTATTTTTCATTTCGTCTCCTCGGCGTGCCAAGTGTCAGCCATCCACGACTTGCCTGCTAAAACTTGGACAACTGAGATTAACTGAGCATGTGGCTCTTATTCGAGCCATTGATTTGAATTCAACGGTTGTGATCGACCCGACACGTGTCATCCATCCATCACTCCCATTCTAAACCAACGATCAAAATCAGTCCGAGTAGCCTATATAAAGACCACTTCTGTTCATTTTACAATATTTACAACTCTTATCCATTTCAAATGCTGTCAAACTTCAAGTACTCATGCGATTTCAAGCTCATTCAACAACCTTCAACTTCAATCATCATCTATATTCTTCATCATACAAGTAAATGCTCATCAACCTCTCTCTTTACATTTTCACACTGAGCATGTTATATATTTTCCAACTATGCGAGATGGCCATGATGAATGCGTAACATGTTTCTGGATTTTTGTGGGTTTATGAGACTGAGGCTTGTATTTTTGGGTTTCTTGGCGTTTGTGTTTGTGTTGAATGCTTCATTTTTGGGTTTCGGTTCTTGTTATATGCATGCGTTTATGGGATTTATAATGTGTTTAGACTCACATGAATAGGTCGGATCGGTTTTTTGTGTTTGGCTATACTTTTATTTTGTAAAAATTTATCATTTCACCTTTCTAGGGTATCTAAATTTTTCTAGGGTTAGATACTCGGTAGGGATGACATAATAACCCTAGGTATATAATAGGCTAATACAATTTATAGATAAGGCATAGTTTAACTTGACTAACCTTTCCCATCGGGTCGTCTTACTCTAGGAATGTCAGAATCTGAAGCCTCTTCTACAACTCCCCCCGTTATTCTATCTCACGACGCACATGCCTCATGTCCAACCGAGCCGATTGTCGTAGAAAGCTCAAGATTAGTAGGATCCAGTGACCTTGACACCACTCCAACCCCCTCAAAAGAAGAAAATCAATAATTCTTAATAAGAGTACCCTTCCCCGACCCAGCACATTCCTCTTGGACTTTATCAATCTTGACATGGACATAGCTTCCACCATAACCCATGTCGAACTGGATCAGCTTATGGAGAGATTTGGCATTTTTAAGGAAATCAACTTGGACGTTCCTCGGGGAGGAGATTAAGCAAGCTGATCGTGTAATGGCCAAGTCATTTTCTTTATTATTTTTTTCGATATGGGTCTGCGTCTGCCATCCAAATTAACTTTGCCAAGATGCTTGTATCAATGAGCTTAGCCCCATGTCAACTCAATCTGAACATGTGGAGGGTTCTCGCCATTCTCTCACTAACTGACGTCCAATGTCAGCGTGCTTGAATGCCACTGTGGGACTCTTTTATGAGGGCTCTAATACAATCTGTGTCCAACTATGATTAGCATACTCGAACTAAGAATACGAAACATGTTTATGGATGTCGTGAATGCATGTACATATTGTATACGTGCTGACGTAGCTTATCGTGATGGCTTGAGATGTTTACTTAACATCTGAAGTAATACTGATATGTTGCTTAACTTGACTATACTGCTAATACTACATGATGTGCCCATGACAAGACATGTTGTGCTCGTGACATGACGTGCATGTGACATACTGATGGGATATCTCAACGTAATCGATTCGGCTAATCGAAATGCCTAAATTTAACTAGCGGCCAAAACCCACAATTGGCCTAACATGCTCGGCAACTCCAATTTGCCCCAAAATAGTAACTACAACCATTCGGACATAACCCGAGCCATTTCTAACTCTATTGCATGCATCTCTAATTTTGCTATTTACTAACATGGCCAAACCACCCAAAATTTAGGTCTAAACCACTCATTCTCATGGTGGTTTATCTACAACTAAATCCATGCATGAATCGTGTCTTTAACATCCTTTAAAACTGGATGAGTATACAGATTATGCATAATGAACCCCACTAACGAAATGCCCAAATCAGAGGTTTTGATGAATTCATGAAATAATGAAAAATAAATGCTAGAAATAGAAATAAGAGACTTACATGAGCTCCATAATGCGTGAAATGCATGAAAAACTCAAGGTTTAGGCTGAAAATGGGCGAAAATCCGTGCCATATGAGAGAAGAACCAAAACTAAAATAAATAAGACTCTTCTGGTTTTTATAAACTTGGTGGGATAGGTATGTCGGCTTATAGACTAGTATGATAGTCTTCACGAGAAGATAAGAAGGTTCTCGACACTGATGATCAGATTAATGATCTGTATGCATGATGTGTCACTGATATACATGTGACTAAGACTGGTATGGAGACCATTATGATATGTGCCAGATCCAGTAATGGTGTTTTAGATGCAGAGGCATCGATATATCGATATACCGACCGATATACCCGTCCCAAAACTGAAACATGGCCTAAATGAATGAAAAATACTTTTGATATCCGTATTATTGGATTGTCGCCGAGATCGACATGGATAATAATTATACGAGCGATAAGTTTCGCATACATGACCTACAAGGCTATGATATCCATGACCTACATTACTATACATGCTAAAATCCAGGGTGTTATATTCTCCCACTTAAATAGGATTCGTCCCCGAATTCTACCTGCGTGCAATTCATGCAACTTTCATGACATGCTCTAACTGCCACATGCAATACTATCACGATTTTCAAATGCAAGTGATATTCCAATCTATCACATGAAATGATTACAATGTTATGTAAATGAATAAAAGGACTTACTTGGAGTTGATAGAGCGACATCATTCATTACACTTAAACCCTTTGCTTTGATACCAACTTGTCACACCTGAAAAATCCGTGTTAGTGTCCTACACATGCCACAAGATCACTAAGATGATTTGTGTGTGAATACATCAAGAAGTTTGCGGAAAAAAACTTACAATGATCAGATGAGTTTCAAAACTTTCCATGGATGTAGGTGGAAGCTCCAAGCTTTCTTGAGTGTTTCCAACACTTGGGTGAGTTTCCCTATCACCTTGATTCACTCTTTTAAGTGCTAGTTTGAAAAAAATTTGAAAGAAAATTTTCTCCTCCAAGGAGTGTAAGGTTCGACCAAGAGAGGTGAGATAGAGAGAGTTTGCGTTTTTGTGTATTTTGTTTCCAAAACAATTACAATTACCAAAGTCAAACTCTAAAAAATGTGTATACACTTTTCCAAAAAGAAATACAAAGTGTGTTGGACAAGTTTCCAACAAAAGCCATCAATCACTTTCATCACCAAAAGTTGATTAATGATGTAAATGAAGTGGGCCCCACTTTAAATTCAAAATTCAAGTGGGCTTGCTCAACACATTTCGGGCTCGGGTTCGTTTAATCTGATTAAACGAATTTTCCGTCGCGACGTAATTAAATCCAATTCAATTAAATAATAATGCCTCGCAAAATTATTACGGAAGTCGCTTACGAATTAATTCCAAATTAATTCATTCGCTTGAATTAAAATCCAATTTTAATTCCGTGCTGAAATCCGATTTCAATTAATATATACAATATATTATTTTAGCCCAAATAAATAAATAAAATAGAAAAATATAATTTAACTATTAAATTTATTTTACCGCTTAATTCCAAATTAATCACGTTCTCTCTTCTTGTCGAATTAATCCCAGATTAATTCTTGACGCAATTAATCCTAGATTAATTTTCTCTCTGTTAATTAATCCTAGATTAATTCTTGCTGTAATTAATCTCATATTAATTTTCTCTCTCATAATTAATCCCAGATTAATTCTTTGTTCGAGTCAAATCTCATCGGTGAATCATTGAGAAGCGACCCAAGAGATCCCTGGATATGTTGGCAGTAAATCTGGTTGTCAGACTATCCGAACATGTGCGTACCCGGTACCACGTTCTTACCGATTTACAAGACATGGTTTGCTTCTAGTAAAGCACCATGCCTACCCACTTTTCCAGAAATATTCAACAAAGAATATACAATCTTTATCAGGCGTAGTATACAGTGTATTGCGTATTACGATCCAGTATCGGATGTCACATGCTAGGCCTGGGACTGGAATTGTGTCTGCCCCGTACGAAGCATATATCAGATCACTAGCAAGTAGTCTCTGTAATCAGATAATCATGACCTAGTCATATTATCTCGATAGCTGCAGCATTTAAGAGTACTAGTTCTGTATCCCTGCGTGATCATCATCTCCATATGACTGAAGTGATACTTCCATCTTGACATCACACCCAATACACTACGATTCTCAGTATACCCAACAGAGGCGTACACAGAACCTGTTAAAGCCCCAGATGACCAAAACCAAAGTATACTGATTATCGCAAGTATTAGCGATGTAAGTCTCAGGTTAACACCAAATACACCTACCCTGATTCAGATTCCCATAGACACATAGTCATACTACTAATGGGATTCCGATGGGTCTATCCAGAGCGAATCTCTTCCCGTACCATCGGCAAACAGAACCTCCTATCACACTTGTATAAGTATTCAATACTTAAATATATGAGAACTATGTCGTTTCGCTTCCATAACGTGCACAAGTGCAATACTGGCCTATTCTGCATTATCGATGTCCAGTCTCGATAATACTACGACTAGGGATATTTAATGATTAAACCTTTCGTGGATTAATATTGTCTCATATCTTATTAATCTGGTACTAATCATATGGACTTTTATCATTTATAAATCCAAGTAATCCAATTATAAATGATAAAAGAGCAATTTCCTTTGTCACATAGTTAATTTTTTACAAGAACACCATGTCATTTACAAAATAGTGATGCTATGGGTCATAATTGTCCAACAATCTCCCACTTGGCCTATAGCCAATCACTTAAGTGTCCAACACCTGAAATATGTACGGGTCGCTCATGCTTATACTGAGATATCACTTTCGTCAGCGGATATGCAAGGTTATCATCTGAAACGATCTTTTGATCTTGACATCGTCACGATGAATGATCTCACGGATCAGATGAAACCATCGAAGTACATACTTGGATCAATGATGAGACCGTAATTCCTTAGCCTGCGTTGTAGTCTAGCAAAGCTGCTAACAGAACTACTCCTAATCCAATTAGGATTTTATAGATCCAAAATGCTTCTTTTGCTGCCTCAGCCGCATGAATATAATCTGTTTTTGTTGAATCGGCAACAATATCTTGCTAGGAAGTTTTCAGGTCACTGTTTCGTTATTCAAATAAAATATGTACCCTGATCGCGACTTACAGTCGTCTTTATCGGTTTGGAAACTTGCAACGGTGAACCCAGTCACCTCAAGTTCTCCTTCTCCATAAATTAAGAAAGCATCCTTAGTTCGTCTAAGATACTCAAGGATGTTCTTTACATCAATCTAGTGACCATCACATGGATCGGCCTGATTGTGACTCTATATGCTCAAAACATATGAGACATCAGGTCGTGTATATGTTTGTCACAGTATGAGCTATTGGAGAGTGCCAACAACTTTTAGATCTATCCTAGTAGATCCTTATTCCTAGAATAAAGGTTGCTTCTCCCAAGTATTTCATGGAGAATTTTAATGAAAGCCAAGCTTTCACCGATTGTTAATATGTGAATGTTATTTCCAAGAAATAATACATCATCAATGTATAGGACATCCAATGTCAGTGTGCTCCCATTAACCTTCTTATATACACAAGAATCTTCTTCGTTTTTAATGAAACCATATTCCATTATGAGCTCATCAAAACGTCAATTACAAGAATACAATGCTTGCTTCAATCCATAAATGGATTGATTTAACTTGCAAACCTTTTTTGCAATCTTTGGTATGACAAAACCGTTAGGCTGTTGTATAAAACATCCTCCAAAAGGTTTCCTTTAAGGAAAGCGGTTTTGACAACCATTTGCCATATTTCATTATGAAATATGCAGCAATAGCAAGCATTATCCGAATGGATTTAATCATGGCAACATGTAAAAGGTTTCGTCGTAATCGACACCATGTTGATGAAGATACCATTTCGCTACAAGCCTAGCTTTGTACGTTTGTATGTTACCATATTTCATGTATCTCTTCACCATGAAGACTCATTTGCTACCAATAGGCATAATGTCTTCTGGTACATCAACCAATGTCCAAACTTGGTTGGTATACATGGAATCCATTTCGGACTTCATGGCACTTTACCATAAACCGGAGTCGATACCTTGTATAATTTCCTCATACGTAGTCAGTTTGTCTTCCTCAATGAGATTGTTATCTATATGAGGTGAGATCAGAAACCCATACCTCTTAGGTTATTTTCTGAATCTCTCCGACTTACATGGTTCTTGTGTATTAGAAGATTGTGGAACAGTATCATCTCTGATGAACTGTTCATGTTCCGTGAGGTATCACTCTGATTTTCATCGAGTTCTGCTTTTCTCCCAATTACCACTGCATATAGGAATTCCTATTCAAGGAAAACGGCATGGAGAGCAATAAATATATTTATTCTCTTGTGAGTTGTGGAATTGGTTTCCCTAGGATAACCAATTACAAATAGACACTTATCCGATTTGGGTTCTAGTTTGGTACCATGCAAACATATGCCCAGCATTCCCAAATCTTCAGGAATGAGAAACCCAGTTTCTTTCCTGTCCATATTTCATAAGGAGTCTGTCCAACAAACTTTGATGGAACCTTATTCAAAATAAGTGTTGCACTGTTCAATGCATATCCCGTGAAGGAAATTGGTAGCTCAGTGCGACTCATTATTAACCTAACCATGTCCAACAAAGTCTGATTTCTCCATACGGACACACCACTCAATTGAGGTGTTCCGAGAGGAGTCTACTGTGAAAGAACACTATACTCTTTCGAGTAATCGAGAAACTTATTGCTCAAGTATTTTCTACCACGGTCCGACCGTAATGTTTTAATACTTTTGTCAGTCTATTTTTCTACTTCGTGTCGAAACTCTTTGAATATATCAAAAGTTTCTGATTTGTGTGTCATAAGATACACATAACCATAACGTGATGCAAAATCCATAAAGGTTACGAAGTATTCATATCCACCTCTAGCTTGGCTAGATATGGGCCCACTACGTCACCATGAACGAGGGCTAACAGCTCGGTGGCACGTACACCTTTACTGCTAAAAGGTGTTTTAAGCACTTTGCCTAATAAACAAGATTCGCAGACATCATTTGAATTAGGATCAAATCCGTCCAAGTATCCACTCTTCGAAAGTGTGGATATATGAGTCTTGTTAATGTGTCCCAGACAATAATGCCACAAATAAGTCTCATCTGATTAATTCAGTTTGAGCCATTTGTTTGTCATGTTATATGTTTGAGATTTGTTTATATTCAAAATATAAATACTGTTATTCACATCTAATGTGTATTACAATATCATCTTTATAAACAAAACACCCAGTGTTCTGGAACATAAAGGTATACCCGCAACAAGTTAAACTAGATATAGGGATAATGTTTCTAGTCAAACTAGGTACATTATAACAGTTTCCTAATTTAAGTACATGCCCAAAGGGCAGTTCTAAAACTTATGATCCAACGGCCAAAACAGCGACTCTCGTCTCGTTTCTGACTCGTAGGTCGATCTCATATGAAGTCAGTCTTCTGCTAATCAGAAGATCCCGCACATCAGTACATATGTATGTACCACATACCGTATCAAAAATCCAATTTTTAAAACCAATAGTGGACACGTTTATTACAATAACAAACATACCTGAAGTCGGAGTCTTGCCCGTCTTCACTTCCTTCAACTCCGCCTTGTACTCACGGCAGTCATGCTTCCAGTGACCCTGTTTGCTACAATGTAGGCAGACGTCTTGGGATATGTCTTTAGTCTTCCCAGAAGACTTTGATGATTTTTCCTTTGCCCTTTTCACACCCCCAGAAGCCTTCGAGCAAGCCTTGGCCTTCTAGGATGTAGAAGTAAGATGCGACTTGCGCTTCTTGCCCTTTTCAGAAGCTCTGGCTCTACCTCATTGAGCACAGCCATTAACTCTCCAAGAGTTTTCTCTTGGTTCATGACGAACCCGCCCCAGCAATCGGGCAGAGATTGTAAGATCAAATCTATGGAAGTCTCGGCCTCGAAGTTAATGCCCAGCTAACCTAGCTGTTCGATGTCAGCAATCATCTGCGACACCTAGTGCTTGACAGATGTACCTTCTCACATACGCGAGCGAAAGAGCTTCTTTTGCAATTTGTACTTCTAAGATCTAAGATTAGATCTATGAAGATCCTTCAATTTCAACATCATACTCTAAGGATCCAATCCTTTGTTCTGACGATGAAATTGAGGAGTCATTGCGGTAAGCATAACAGATTGGGCACTAAAGTTATTATCACGATGAGACTTCCCAAGCTCATGCTCTACTATTTGCTCAACTCCTGGTTCAGGCCCCGAGAGGTTTCTCTATCCAATAGAGTAACTTCTCAGCTCCCAGGACTATCCTGAGATTCATTTCCCAATATGGAAAATTAAAGCCGTTAAAGACATTGTCTCTTAGGATTATGTCATTTGACGCTAATCTTTCCAGTTATATTGATTGCTATAGTCCAACTATCTAATTTATGATTTCGGGTACTATTAAATGTAATGATTACTATAGTCCAACTATATAATCAACTACAAATGATCGGTTATATTCAAATGTAATGATTATTGTAGTCTAACTATATAATCAACTACAAATGAAGTTGTTTGAATACAATCCAACTATTTAAAGAAAGCAATATATCATATTAGTCCAACTAATATATATTTATTACAACGATAAATTAAAAATAAAAGAGCGCGTATTGGCTAGTATCTAAACGAAATTGTAAATTTAATACTAGCCTCCCACTATTTTTTGGCGAGCCTCTAACCCTCTGTGGAGTACTCGGGAAACCTAGTTTCCTAGTGGGCTAAGATCCCGTTAAATAACACACAACTTTATCTTTGGCCAACAAGCTGTATGAAACTTAACTAGGTAGATCTCTAAGATCAATTGGATCCCATCCAATTTCTAGGTCCGGTAGGTGGACCTCCAAGTCCGAAACATATATCCAATATATTTCCTAACCTTTTCTTTTGAATCAACTAAGCCTTGGCTTTGGCTCAACAAGCTTAATGATTCCAATTAAGCGTGACCCATTGACAGTAGGATAGCTTCGTAATCCACGTCGATGAACTAGAAGTGACATTGACTTTGGCCAACAAGTCACAACCGCCCAAGACATGTTATATAGAACAAAGCTTTCGTGGTTCAAACACATTCGCGATGGACATTGATCTTGACTTTGGCCAACAAACCAATGCCAATCTTGGATCTTGAGAGAGAACCACTCAATGGAAGGAAAAACGCTTAATATTTGATGAAGGTTTTTCGAGTAAATTGGCAACCAATTTATTATCTTTGATTAGGTCTCATCATACACCCTTAAGCATGCATTTTAAAAGCATAATAAGGCGCGAAATAAATTAATAATGATATGCGGATGGATATATAAAATAATTTGTTCCTAGAACAAATCTCTCCATTTCCTCTCTCCCGCTAGCACTATTCATTCTTCTACCCAATTACATAACACTAAAAGAAACCTCATTTGTATTGAGGGAAATTGGTGAGAAGAGAAATACAAAGAGAATAGAGATAATAGACTGGAAACGCATGTCCAATTTAAATAAATTCTAAATTTATTACAACAATTTCCAAAATTGCCCTCACCCATCTAATATCCATCTGATATACATTATTCATACAATACATCCAAGTATTCACACATAGCATGTTATTCAATCAATCTAATCCAATCAATTAATCTTTGAATTAATGATCATCCAATGTTCAAACAACGATTTGATTTGCGCGAGTCCAACTCGTTTAAGAATAAGTACTCAAAGTGTGTATTCTTGAATTATATCGAACTATAATTTTAAATCCAATTTAAATTGTATCCAATACTAATTCATATTTAATTCCAAATTAAATAATTACACTTTTAATAGTGTCTTTTAGACTTGGATTCCAAATCCAATCCTAATGGGTCTCAAAGGCCCAATTAGTATCCAATACTATTCAATTAAAGTCCAATGGGCTTTCAATTAATTCTTAAGGCATGGGCTTTGGCAATGATGGATCAAACCCAAGATGCCAAGGCCCAATAAGGAATCACCCTTTGCCCAAAATCAATTTTGGCCCATTTTAAATTATTAAAGGCCCAATAATCATATTTGGACTTTATGGAAATGGTTTTAGGCACAATTGGATCCAACCCAATTGTCCAAAACCAAACTTGGCCCAACCAAGCCCATTAAGCCCAATTACAACAATTAAATTAATACATTTTTCCAAATTACATATTAATTTAATTAAGGTGCAATTGACATAATTAATCAACTAATCTAATGTTTCCAAAACACTAATTAATCCAATTAATCATGCTCAACATTTCCAATTCATGTCCAACACAAATTGAAGCAAAATCAATTCTTCCTAACATGCTCCATTCACGGCAATAAGTAAGAAATCAACATTCAATTTTGATTTCAATCCAATTAAATCAATAATCAACATTCAATTTCATGCAATTAACATATCCAATTGTTAAATTTTCAAAAATCACCATGAATCTTCTAGGGCATATTTTCGGCCATGAGGTAGGAATTAGGGAAAATTAATCTAATCAATTTTACACAATTCCAAAGATGTACAAATCCAATTCAACATCATCCAAACATAACCAAACAACTAATTTAGGCAAATCATGCTCCAAACACAAAATCCCCAAATTAAAGTCATGAACCATAGATTTTCAAATCAAACTTAGGATGGCTCAGATACCATTGTTAGTGTCTTACACATGCCACAAGATCACTAAGATGATTTGTGTGTGAATACATCAAGAAGTTTGAGGAAAAAACTTACAATGATCGGATGAGTTTCAAAACTTTCCATGGATGTAGGTGGAAGCTCCAAGCTTTCTTGAGTGTTTCCAACACTTGGGTGAGTTTCCCTATCACCTTGATTCACTCCTTTAAGTGCTAGCTTGAACAAAATTTGAAAGAAAATTTTCTCCTCCAAGGAGTGTAAGGTTCGGCCAAGAGAGGTGAGGAAGAGAGAGTTTGTGTTTTTGTGTATTTTGTTTCCAAAACAATTACAATTACCAAAGTCAAACTCTAAAAAATGTGTATATACTTTTCCAAAAAGAAATACAAAGTGTGTTGGACAAGTTTCCAACAAAAGCCATCAATCCCTTCCATCGCCAAAAGTTGATTAATGATGTAAGTGAAGTGGGCCCCACTTTAAATTCAAAATTCAAGTGGGCTTGCTCAACACACTTCGGGCTCGGGTTCGTTTAATCCGATTAAACGAATTTTCCATCGCGACGTAATTAAATCCAATTCAATTAAATAATAATGCCTCACAAAATTATTACGGAAGTCGTTTACGAATTAATTCCAAATTAATTCATTCGCTTGAATCTAAATCCAATTTTAATTCAGTGTTGAAATCCGATTTCAATTAATATATACAATATATTATTTTAGCCCAAATAAATAAATTAAATAGAAAAATCTAATTTAACTATTAAATTTATTTTACCGATTAATTCCAAATTAATCGCGTTCTCTCTTCTTGTCGAATTAATCCCAGATTAATTCTTGACGTAATTAATCCCAGATTAATTTTCTCTCTGTTAATTAATCCTAAATTAATTCTTGCCGTAATTAATCCCAGATTAATTTTCTCTCTCATAATTAATCCTAGATTAATTCTCTGTTCTAGTCAAATCTCATCGGTGAATCTTTGGGAAGCGACCCAAAAGATCCCTGGATATGTTGGCAGTAAATCCGGTTGTCGGACTATCCGAACACGTGCGTACCCGGTACCATGTTCTTACCGATTTACAAGACATGGTTGGCTTCTAGCAAAACACCGTGCCTACCCAATTCTCCAGAAATATTCAACAAAGAATATACAATCTTTATCAAGCGTAGTATACAGTGTATTACATATTATGATCCAGTATCGGATGTCACATGCTATGCCTGGGGCTGGAATTGTGTCTGCCCCATACGAAGCATATATCGGATCACTAGCAAATAGTCTCTGTAATCGAATAATCATGACCTAGTCATATTATCCCGATAGCTGCAGCATTTAAGAGTACCCGTTAGGTATCCCTACGTGATCATCATCTCCATGTGACTGAAGTGATACTTCTATCTTGACATTACACCCAATATACTACGATTCTCAGTATACCCAGAAGAGGCGTACACAGAACCTGTTAAAGTCCGGACGACCAAAACCAAAGTATACTAATTGTCGCAAGTATTAGCGATGCAAGTCTCAGGTTAAGACCAAATACACCTACCCTGATTCGGATTCCCATATACACATAGTCATACTACCAATTGGATTCAGAGGGGTCTATCTAGAGCGAAGCTGTTCCCGTACCATCGGCAAACATAACCTCCTATCACACTTGCATAAATATCCAATACTTAAATATATGATAACTATGCCGTTACGCTTCCATAACGTGCACAAGTGCAATACTATCCTATTCCGTATTATCGATGTCCAGTCTCGATAATATTATGACTAGGGATATTTAATGATTAAACCTTTCATGGATTAATACTGTCTCATATCTTATTAATCTGGTACTAGTCATATGGACTTTTATCATTTATATATCCAAGTAATCCAATTACAAATGATACAAGAGCAATTTCCTTTGTCACATGGTTAATTTTTTACAAGTTTACCATGTCCTTTACAAAATAGTGATGTTATGGGTCATAATTGTCCAACAATCCGGGCATGTGACCGGCCGGAGATAGAATAGCCATCTCCATAGGCCTTATGACATGCACATACTAGACATGCAGACTGACTAATAAAATGCATGGCTGTCATACATACGTGAAAATGAGCTTTATAAATATACTAAACCCGACATGATCATTACCTGCGTTCATAACTTGTCTTACTACTTGTGAAACACATGCTAACATAACTTGAACATAAACATGCAAACACGACTTGCTAACTATGAAATATATATACATGTATCACATAATTATATATATATACATAACTTGACTTAACAAACACCTAACTACTGGGTCCGACATTGACTCTATCGACTGTGATGTTAATGACTGTCGCTGGGCCTCGTCTCCTCCAAAGCTTGTTCTCCAAATGTCTGATCATAAAACCTACATACAAAACTAGAGAGTGAGGTGGGTCAGATCTTTTGAAAGACCTGGTGAGTGAATACCAAATTATAAAAATATAAAACCTGAAACATAGAGGCATGAAAGAACTTGAAAGCTGGACTACAAAACATGAGCAAAGAATTGAGAAGTAACGAAATGGCTAGATACCAGGTTCATACTTGGAAAAACAAAAGGTATAACATGGCTGATAATTGACTGAACATCAACCTGAAAACTAAAAATGACAACATGAACTACAAACGTAAACATGACTTGGGAATTCATAAACATGACATGGAGCTGACATGAACTACATGAAATAATTGCCGACTCATCCTGAAATGTTGTTATGATCCTAATGACATGATAACCTGAGCAGAACCTGAATATATGAACTTGACATTAATGACTGAAAACTACATGATCTAGCTGGAAACATAACATGACATGCATACAAACATGACTTGCATAATGCATGATCCTGACATGAACTACATAAACTGAAATCTGAAAACCGAGAACAAGACATGGTAGCATGATCTAAACCTGCATAACCTATCCAGAAACTACATGACACGCGTGATTGAAAACTCTGATCTGACATGACATGAAAACTTAAAATCATCAATAAACTTGTAAACAAAGACATAACGTATAGTTGGAAAATAATCTGCGTGCTGAAAACATATAATTTATATTATGAAAACATAACATGATCTAAGTTTGTAAACCATAAACGTGTCTAAGAAATTTATCATATGAAAACACACACCAACATAGTAATTTAGGGGGTGAGAAACCTACATAGCGGGACATGGCACTGCGTAGGCAGATGAAACTGAATACTAAACATAATAGGCCTATGAAGGTGATCAGTGCCCCGTGAGGCTAATTGAGCGAATCCGGGATGCTAAAGTTGAGGGAACAACACTAAATTGGTGGTTTTAAAATACATACATATACTTATAAAAAAATTTTCTAAATCATGAACTAAATTTCATAAACCCATTTTTGAAATCATAAACATAATCATATAATCTGAAAAACATAACTTAAAAACTAACATGTATGATACGTGACTGACTTGGAACTGATATGAAAAAATGAACTGGGAACCTGTGACCTGAACTAACATGCATAACATGACTTGAAGAACATAAAAGACATGTCTAAACTGAATCTTGTAGATGTTGGGTTTTCTAGGTCAAACCAAGATCAAATTAAGCAAGAAATCATGTGAATACAACAAAGTAAGAATGCTGAAAATACTCACTTTGATCGGATTTTGGATGCGTTGAACACAAAAATTTACTCCTTGAAGTTTCGGCCAAGCTCCTTAGAAGTGTTGAATCCAAGCTCCAAGCTTTGATTTGAGATTCCAAGCTCAAAGGTTGGTTTCCCTAACACCTCAGATGATTCCTTGAATGTGCTAGCAATGGAGAAAATTGCAACAAAAATCCCCTTGATCTTCCTAGTGACTCTCGACCAAAGGAAAAAATAGAGAGAAAAAAATGGCTCAAAGCCTTGAGGGAGAGAGAGAGTGAAGAAATTGTGTTCACTTGTGTTGTTTGATTTCTAAAATCAAAATAAAAGATATACCAAAATATCTAAAATTAGGTAATAGTCTTTCATTCCATCAACTTGTGTGTTTTACAAGTTATCAACCACCCACCTAAATCCATCACCAAAAAGTTAGGCAAAGTGACTAGTTGATGTGACTTATGGGCCCCACTTGAATTCAAAATCCGAGTGGGCCCGCAAACACTCTCGGGCTCAGGTTCGTTAATTCCGAATTAACAAACTTTCGTTGCGACGTAATTAAATCAAATTTAATTAAATAATTATGCCTAGCAAAATTACTATTCACGTCGCTCGCGAATTAATTCTAAATTAATTCGTTCGCCCGAATTAAAATCTAATTTTAATTCCGTTATGAAATCTAATTTCATTTAATATATCGAATATATTATTTTATCGATTAATTCCAAATTAATCGCTCTCTCTCTATTAATTAGTATTTTATCCCAATAAAATCTCTCCGTAATTAATCTCAGATTAATTATGTTCGAATCATACGTCATCGGTGAATCTTCGGGAAGCGACCCATGAGATCCTTGGATATGTTGGCATTAAATTCAGTCGTCGGACTATCCGAACACGTACGTACCTCGTACTACATTTTTACCGATTTACAAGACATGGTTGGCTTCTAGCAAAGCACCGTGCCTACCTAATTCTCTAGAAATATTCTTAAAGGAATATGTAATCTATGTCAGGCATAATATACATAGCATTGCGTATTGCGATCCAGTATCAAATGTCACATGCTAGGCCTGTGGCTGGAATTGTGTCTGACCCATACGAAGCATATATCGGATCTCTGGTAACTAGTCTCTATAATCGGATAATCATGACCTAGTCATATCATCCTGATGACTGCAGTACTAAAGAGTACTAGTTCCGTATCCTGCATGATCATCATCTCCATATGACTGAAGTGATACTTCCATCTTGACATCACACCCAATACACTATGATTCTCAGTATACCCAGAAGAGGCGTACACAGAACCTGTTAAAGCCCTGGACGACCAAAACCAAAGTATATTGATTGTCGCAAGTATTAGCGATGCAAGTCTCAGGTTAAGACCAAATACACCTACCCTGATTTAGACTTCCATAGACACATAGTCATACTACCAATGAAATTCCGAGGGGTCTATCCAGAGCGAAGCTGTTTCCGTACCATCGGTAAACACAACCTCCTATTACACTTGCATGAGTATCCAATACCCAAATATATGAGAACTATGCCGTTATGCTCCCACAACGCGCACAAGTGCAATACTAGTCTATTCCGCATTATCGATGTCCAATCTCGATAATACTACGACTAGGGATATTTAATGATTAAATCTTAGTGGATTAATACTGTCTCATATCTTATTAATCTGGAACTAATCATATGGACTTTTATCATTTATATATCCCGGTAATCCAATTACTAATGATAAAAGAGCAATTTCCTTTGTCACAAAGTTAGTTTGTACAACAACACCATGTTCTATACAAATAGTGATGTTATGGGTCATAATTGTCCAACAGTAGATGAACTGGAATACCGAATACATGATCTAAAAGGCTATACATTAACAAAAAAAAGATGACTGTCGCATGATGAAACATGAATCAGAGACATATAATACATAACGTGAACTGAAAATAAGTTAGAAAATTAAATTATGAATTAATAATATGAACTAGAAATATAACTTAATACCTAAACTGAATACATAAGCTACTGTGGATGCTGGTCTTCGCTTGAAGTCCATAATCGAGAATATGAATTTTAGGGGGCACTAGCGATCCTGTAAAACGTGGGATGTCCTGAAATGGTAGATTAAATGGATAAGTTATGTGTCTGTGTATTTCTCCTGATCTGATAACTGTCAAGTCTACAGGTCATTTTGGTCAAGTTATTTATGGATTTGGGCTTGTCGGATATCTCTGGTTCCACAACCAATTTGGGCTTTGTTAGATGGTTTTGGGTTTTTAGCTTTATGGTTGACCTGGTAGTGAAATGTTGATTTTACCCTTGGGCCCAAATTTGGCCCGTACAGTTTGTCCCATACTTTCTAAATCCACAAGTCCTTGACTTGGAGAGTATTTTTGTGCATGTTGAATGATACAAGACGTGGGGTATCTGCTAACTGAACCTGACAAAGGCCCAATGTTAATTCGTACGACATTATCATACAGACTAAGGGAAATGCATGTCTTCAATTTGACTCGACATGAGTCCTCCGGTCGATCGAACCAGATGAAGGTTCAGGAGCTAAATTCTCACGACGATGTCGTATGGACTGAGGGAAGTCCAAGTCTTCAATTGACTCGACATGGGTCCTCGGGGAATATCCCTGGTCGTCTGAATTAGTTGAAGGTTCAGGAATTATTTCACACCATATTTTCGTATGGACTGAGGGAAGTCCATGTCTTCACTTGACTCGACATGAGTCATTGGGGGATGTCTCCGGTCGACTGAACCAGATGATGTTCAGGAATTATTTCACACGACATTGTTGTATGGACTGAGGGAAGTCCATGTCTTCACTTGACTCGACATGAGTCCTTAGGGGATGTCCCCGGTCGACTGAACCAGATGAAGTTCAGGAATCATTTCACACGACATGAGCCTTCAGACAGTGTCACATCATGTCTCACCGTGGGGGCTCTTAATTTCTTTCAGTCGACATCTCTGAAAGATTCCCTTGTGGCATGATGGGACTTAACTAATTTCTAGGTTCTTCTTCACTCATTTAATATAACCCTAGCCCGAGTTTCGAGGCATTTTTGGTTGGAATTCGAGGCGCCAATAAGGATGGTATAGAAGAGAGTTTTGAGAGCTCATTTGCCTCATTCACAAAATCTCGCTTCAGCCATCAAGTAGAGAGAAGTCTCAAGCTCTTCAAGGTATTCTTCAAAACCTATTTTCTGTTCTTCAACATCTTTAAACATTCATTGTGTAGATTCGAGATGTTCTTAGGTCAAATAGGCTATTTGAACTTTTAAAACGTAGATTTATTATAGAAATTATGTTTGTGGTTTAGATTATAGTTTGATCTTTATGGAATAGATTTTTAAGGAATCTAGTGTTTGTATGCTTGTCGTTTGGAAGATGTCAAGTGAAGAAACCTTAGGCAGTTTAGGAGCTGAGACTGATAGGTTTGTCGAATCAAGTTCTAGTGAATCGGAGGAGAAAGAAGTATATAGAGATTGGTCGTATCAGGATCTAATCGAGACATGGTTAATAACCATAGCTGAGTTATCTGAAAAGGTTCCTACTGAAACTATACCACTTAGGACTTTGCCAGCAATTGGAGAGTCGAGTGAAGCTCTTAGCACTAGTGAACCAAAAAACTTGTCAACAAAGAACCCTGCTAGTCGAGTGATTGAGAAATCATTGAGGGAAATCAGGTGTAAGTATAGATTTCCTGATTCTTTAAAACTAAGGCTACCTCTGCCGAGTGAAAGAATTGATTACAAAGTCCCAGGATGGATTGGGTTCTACGAGCGACCTTTTGCTGATGGGTTGAGATTTCCAATACCGAGGTTAGTTTGGGAGGTTCTGGATCATTTTCAGATCGCTCATTCTTAGTTGATGCCTAATACTTGAAGGATCCTATTGTCGATTGAATGCATGGCCTTCGAATTAGGAGTGTTCTTTGAAGTGAGGGATGTGTTATCCATATACTACCTAAAGGAACACATGACTGAGAAGGGAAGGTACACCTTGTATCTCCGGCAGAGGAAGAAACTATTAGTTACTGGACTACCAACATATGATATGGGGAATTGGTATTTCTTTGTGAGGGGTGAGAATATATTCGGGTCGACTGAAGCTGGTCGAATCCAGGAATATTGGAGTTTGTAGAGTGAGTAATATATTTTCATCATGCATTCTCTTTGAATACACTTAATAATAATAGGACTAACCCTTTAATCGTTTTTGCAGGTCCTTTGCGAAACAGGTTGTTTGAAACAACAAGTCGAACCGTCTCCAACACGAAAGCAATCTTAGTTTTACCTCTTGATGAGAGAGATTGGAGAGTCATATTGGAAGAGAAAAAGTTGAGGGCGACTCCGTTGTGGAAGGAGATTCATAATCGTGAAGGTACCATTTTGGCCATCTACAAACATATTTTGGCTGTGTTATATTGTAGTTGGTCGTGTCGAGAGACTTTTGGAGAGCCAAAGTTTTTAAAGCCTTTAACTCCCGAAGAACTTTTATGCGCAGAAGATATAATGTCAGGGCCCTTCAAAGTATCTTCTATTGACGAAATGAATAGTCGAAGGAAAGCCAAGAAAGTAAATGGGGTGGAGCCGAAAGTTGCAAAGGTTGAAGCTCCTAAACTCAAAGAAGTTGTACCGGATGAGGCTGTTAAGGCGAATGGAAAGTCGACTGAAATGATTACAGCTGGGAAGAAAAGGAAAACCCTTACTGAGGTGGAGGAAGATTTAGATAACGTGATTATAAGGATTCCTCACAGGTCGACTACAATTTCGGATCCTTCCAGTATTAACACATTCGTGAATGGACTTCTTCTGGAAGAGGATGAAAGCAGGCTAACAAAGATAGGCCCAGTTGAAGCAATGAATAAAGCAACAACCTTAAGCTATCAAGTTTGTATACCCAAGATTATTTTTTTTTATATTTCCTCAATTATTGGTCGAATGATTTCTAACTTTGAGTTTTTCAGACATTGGAATGTAGTCTGTACATGTAAAAAAATGCCGACTCGAGTCAAAGAAGGATCAGGGAATTGGAGAAAACCTTGTCTGTTGTGAGGAAGGAAGCATCAAAGTTGAAGTCCGGGTTGGACGCTTCTGAGAGGAAGGGGAAGAGACTAGAGAAGGAGTTGAAGGAGACCAAAGCTACGCTCAAAATGGAGAAAGAAATGTCTGAAGCATCAATTGAAGCCTACAAGCAAGGTTTTGATAATGTAAAGAAAGAAAATGAGCAGCTACTTGAACAGTTGGAGGGGATTGCCTTTGAATCCATGATGAAAGATAGAAGTGATTTGATGAAGGAATATCTTGCTAGGAAGCACGTCGAATGGAAGCCAGATAAATGGATTCGAGAGTACGAAAGATTTATGCTGGGCTTTCTTTGTGACTGAAGATGGTGAAGAAGAAAAATGTGAATAAGTCGAGTCAAATAAAGATGAGGTTAAAGAAGTGGCAGTTCCCAAAGTTGAAATGGAAGTGACCGAATATCAGGTGGAGGAAAGAGGGGTTATGGAGGTCGTAGTTCCTGAAGTTGAAATGGTAATGACCGACGGTCAGGTGGAGGAAGAAAGTGACGTTGGACCGGCGAGAGTCGAGCCTGATGTTCGGGAAGAAGATGTTCCTGCCAGTACTCTCGTGGCGGCTGAAGAACAATCAGCCAGTGCTCCAGAAGTTTAAGAACATTGCTAATCTAATGCACTTTTGTTTGTTGTTTTTAATATTTTGTATAAGACTACTGTTTGTCGAATGGAAAATACGTTCTTAATCTATGAATGCATTTTATTTCCAAGTCGAATGAACTTTTTCATATAACAAACCATTTATTTCATACTCGAAAGACAACTAAGTAAGCACATATGTATTACCAGTAGAATCGCTTAAGATGAATGGCGTTCCAACTGTTTCGGATGGGTGTTCCCTATATGGTCTGTAGTTTGTATGCCCATCTCCCAACGATTTTTGTGATGAGATATGGACCTTCCCAGTTCGGTACCAGCTTGTCATCTCCAGCCTCCTTGGTGTTCTGGAAAACTCTGCGTATGACCCAATCTCCTTCCTTAAAAGTTCTGCTCCCAACATTTTTGTCAAAATATCTGGCCATCCTGTGTTGATGGGCTGCTAGTCGAATGGAAGCCTGATCCCTTACTTCATCAATTGTATCGAGACTATAATTCATAAGTAGTCAATTTGATTCCTCGTTGAGCTATTGGTAGCATGAGGATGTGATGATTTCTTTAGTTGGTAATACTGCTTCCGTACCAAACGCCAGAGAAAATGGGGTTTCTCCAGTAGATGACTGTGACGTTGTTCTGTAAGACCACAATACTCCCAGGAGTTCATCTGCCCAAACACCTTTAGCTTTCTCCAATATCTTCTTCAAAGTGTTCAGTATTGTTTTGTTTGACGACTCGGTCTGGCCGTTAGCTTGCGGGAAGCGTGGGGTTGAAAAGCTTAACTTTTTACCCCAATTTTTGCAGAAATCCTGGAAATGATGGCTGATGAACTATGAACCATTATCAGTCACAATCTCTTTAGGAATCCCGAATTGACATATGATGTTCTTCCAGATGAAAGTTTATGCCCCTTTGTCGCGTATCCTGGCGAATGGTTCCGCTTCGATCCACTTTGAGAAGTAATCCGTAAGTACGAGCAAGTAGACTCGCTATCCTGATGCAGTTGGAAGTTTCCCGACGATGTCCATGTTAGGGATATGCCCTATACCCAACTTGTGGATGGGCTATATGTACATGTATTTGCAATATTTTTATTAATTAATAAAATGAAAATCTTTATTATACGTGTCTTACATAAATTATATGAATCATCAAACACTGTAATAAAGCCCTTGGAGTAATAAGAAGATAGATTCCACGCTTTATGAGAATCATTACTCTCAAACATTCCTAGTCATAGTTTTGTGAATAATCTGGGCGTTCACAAAGCGGAGAGACTAGCATGATGATATGATCCGCCCTTAAGTGGGGTAGCTGATCTCATATGCTACTAGCGGAGATCCGTCGGTTGGTGCATCACATGGATGCATGAGTTGCTCGTGTCCATTGAACTGACCGCCGAAATTTTTCACATGGAGTGTTTATCCCATGTGTCTATGAGAACTTTCATGTATCGATTGTATTACTAGTCCTTAGACTTGAGGTCTTTACAATCTTATGTGTGGATCAAATGACTTTGACATTCTCTTTCCCCGGTTCAAAAGATCTGGTCATAAGGGTATGATTGGGTCATTTGTTGAAACACATGAAGTTTGTAAAGATACAACAGATAATCGCCACTCTCTAGGATAATATTTTCTTATAAGAGTAGTATTCCAGTTCGCGGGTTGATATGTGTGATCAGTGCCTGAGACTGTGGCCGCAGCGGAAGAATCATGTGAGATTCTTGGGTTAACACGATTCATGACACTATCAACATCATACCTTTGACTATATGGGTAGACACTTTCCATACTCTAGGTCAAACGGTGGGGATACAGTGAGGCGATGGACCGTATCATATGCAAATCGCATACATAATAGATATATATCTTTCCTTCCCATTTGGGGGCCTTGGCATGTTGCTAGATGTCAACCTTGGTCATTGAAATCGAACGACCATTTGATCGAAGGATAATTTATGTTCGATTAAATTATCACAATTAATTTCATGTCCAACTTGAGGGGAACCCAAAAGGTCACACACAACAAAGTCGAAATCAATGGTTAACAGTGCACAGTACAAATTTAACAACATATATGATTGCTGTAGGAATTGTTCATAAATGGTTCAGTATGTTTAATTATTGGACTGATCATTTATGAGGTTCCAAAGTGGTTTAGGGATTGGTGAATGACGATAGGGGCATTTTGGGAATTGGAAAAATGAATAAGAAAATAAATAAATAAATAAATCTGCGTTTTTTTATTTTATTTGTTTTGAATTCCAATTCGGCCCAAACTCTTATTAGGATTTTATAATCTCATTAAACCACTATATTAAGATCCAATGGCTAAGATTTAATTAGCATTTATCCCACATCGGATTCTAAATTAATTTTGTTGTCTTTGGAGCACTTATATAAACCCAAAGAAATCTTTACAAATTTTTACACCAAAACCTTTCGTATCTTGGGTTTATATAAGTTAGCAACTCTAAATTTTAAGAGTAAGCCACTGATTTTGAGGATCCTTAAGTCTAATTGACTAGAGGAATCTCAAGTTAAAAGTTTTGGAGTATTTGCCTAGGCTAGCACCAAGGGCAAAATACCCGTGCACTCAAGGCGTAGTCTTGCCGTTGAGTTTTGGCTGTGTTGTGTGCACCTTTGTGTTGGTCTACTCAAAGCTTCCCAAGATCATTTATCAAGTATGAAGCAAGTGTAAATACAATCATATGAGGTGCAGAATAACTCACAATGATCGGTAGAGATGCTACGAAGAACAAAAACGAACTTCAACTTTCTGTCTTCTCCAAGCTCGGCAGTGGGCTGCTCGGTGTGGGGACTGCTCGGTAGTGGCCTGTCTTCCTCCTCCAAGAATCAGCCATGGATGTCCTTTGAAGCTCCAAGCTTTGTGACAAACTGCCATGTTCACGAACTCACTGCCCTATCACCTTGGTATGCCTCCTATGGTGTGCTAGCACTTTAGATCTTGCAACAAAATCATTTGCTTCTCCATTGTTGCTCGGTCAAACCAGAAAACAGAGGAGAAGAGGCGTGAGAGAGAAGAAGAAGTTTTGGCTCCAAAATATTGTGAAACCGTGAAGCAGGAGAGAGAGAGGAAAAAGAAAAATGTATTAGGTTTTTATATTTCCAAAAATTAATAAACCATTTACTTTTACAATTTCAAAAAGCAAAGCATTTAATGCTTTCTTTCTTCTCAAATCAACTCACATCAATCTATCAAATGTCACATCACTCAAAGTGACATGTGATTTGACGCTTGATGTAACTTGCGATTTGATGCTTGAATTGACTTTCGTGCCGCACTCGAATTCGAAATGCGAATGAGCTCGCAAATAATCTCGGGCTCGGGTTCGCTAATTCCAAATTAACGAATCTTCCGTTGCGTCGTAATTAAACGATTACGCCTAGCGAAATCACTATTCACATCGCTAACGAATTAATTCTAAATTAATTCGTTCGCCAGAATTAAAATCTAATTTTAATTCCGCGTCGAAATCCAATTTCGTATAATATATCAAATATATTATTTTATCGATTAATTCCAAATTAATCGTTCTCTCTCTTTAATTGATATTTTATCCCAGATAAAATATCTCTGTAATTAATCCCAGATTAATTTTCTCTCTTATTAAATTAATCCCAGATTAATTAAAGTGCGAGTCATACGTCATCGGTGAATCTTCGGGAAGCGACCCATGAGATCCCCGGATATGTTGGCAGTAAATCGGGTCGTCGGACTATCCGAACACGTAAGTACCTAGTACTACGTTTATACCGATTTACAAGACAAGGTTGGCCTCTAGCAAAGCGCCATGCCTACCCAATTCTCCGGAAACATGCTTACAAGAATAAGCGATCTATATCAGGCGTAGTATACGTAGTATTGTGTATTTTTGTCCAGTATTGGATGATCAAGTGCTAGGCCTGGGGCTGGAATCTTGTCTGCCACGTACGAAGCACATGTCGGATGTCTGGTAACTAGTCTCTATAATCGGATAACTATGACCTGGTCATATTATCCCGATGACTGCAGTACTTAAGAGAACCAGTACCGTATACTACGTGACCATCATCTCCATATGACTAGAGTGACACTTCCGTCTTGACATCAAACCCAACACACTACGATTCTCAATATACCCAGCATTGGCATACATAGAACCTGTTAAAGCCCTGGACGACCGTAACTAAATTATATTGATTGTCGCAAGTATTAGCGGTGCAAGTCTCAGGTTAAGACCAAATACACCTACCCTGATTTCAGACTTCCATAGACACATAGTCATACTTCCAATGGAATTCCGAGGGGGTCTATCCAGAGCGAAGCTGTTTCCGTACCATCGGTAAAAAAAACCTCATATTACATTTTCATGAGTATCCTATACCCAAATATATGAGAACTATGTCGTTGTGCCCTCACAACGCGCACAAGTGTAATACTAGTCTTTTACGTATTTATCGATGTCAAATCTCGATAATACTCTGAATATGGATATTTAATGATTTATCCTTCGTGGACTGATACTGTCTCATATCATTCTCTGTCCAGGAACAAATCATAGGGACCTCTCATCATTTATACATCTAGGTGATCTAATCGCAAATGATAAGAGTGCAATCTCCTTTGTCACATAGTTAATTTGTACAACAACACAATGATCTGTACAAATAGTGACGTTATGGGTCATAATTGTCCAACAATCTCCCACTTGGCCTATAGCCAGTCACTCGAGTGTCTTACACCCGAACTATGTATGGTTGGCTTAATTGTTGAGAAATGCTTTCGTCAGCGGATTTGCATGACTATCGTCTGATGCGATTTATTCGATCATCTCATCGCCACGATGTATGATCCGAACGAATCAGATGATTATCGAAGTATGTATCTGGATCATTGATGAGACCGTTAATTCTTTAGCTTGTGCTCGAGCCTAGCTCAGCTATTAACAAAATTATATCTAATATAATTAGATTTGTTTATCGACCCAGAAGGCTTCTATTGCCGCTTTAGCTGCAGCAATAACCCGCATTTGTTGTTTATATACGGTAACAGTATCTTGCTTGGAAGATTTCCAGCTTACTGGCCCCTTTATTCAAACTGTATAGTACCATTTGCGACTTATAGTCATTTTTATCGGTTTGGAAACTTGCTACTACAACAGTGATCCCATCACTTCAAGTTCTCATTCTCCATAGTCTAAGAATGTATCCTTAGTTCTCTAAGAAACTAATGGATGTTCTTAACATCAATCCAGTGACTATCACTTGGATTGGCCTGTTTGTGAATCCATATACTCAAAGCGTATGAGACACCAGGTAACGTACATTTTTCAATGTACGAGTTTCTCGGAAGTTTTCTCTCGAAAGCCAAGCTTTCGCCGATTATTATTATGGGAATATCATTTCCAAGAAATGACATATTATCATTATTTTATAGGACAGCCACTGTCAGTGCCTCCCACTAACCCTCTTATATACACAAGAATCTTTTCGTTTTGAATTAAATCATAAACTATTATGATTACATCAAAACGATAATTCCAAGAACCTATGCATGCTTCAATCCAAACATGGATCGAATAACCTGCAAACCTTGTTTGCTAGTTTTGGTACGAAAAAACCGATAGGATGTTGTAAACATCCTCCAAAAGGTTTCCTTTTCAGAAGCGATTTTCCCGCTCAGCTGTCATATTTCATCTAATGAGAAATGCAGTATTAGCAAGCATTATCCAAATGGATTTCCATGGCACATTCAAAGGTTGAATCGTAATCAACACATGTTGATAACGATACATTTCCACTAAAATCCTAGCTTTATACGTTGGTATGGTGCCATCCATGTACGTCTTCCTTGAAGACTTATAGAGTACCAATAGGCACAATGCCTTGCGGTACATCAACTAGTATCCAAACTTGTTGATATAAATGGAATCCATTTCGAATTCATGACACTTTGTCATAATAGGGAGTCGATACCTTGTATCATTTCCTCCTATACGTAGTCAGTTGGTATACCTCAATAAGATTGACATCTTCATGAGGTGAGATCAGAAACCTATACCTCAGGTTGTTTTCTGAATCTCTCAGACATACGCGGTTCTTGTGTATTCGAAGATTATTGGTAATAGTTTCATCCTTGACGAACTATTTATGTTCCATTAAGGAATAGGTGCCTTGAATAGTATTACTCTGATTTTCATCGAGTTTTACTATCCTCCCACTTACCACTGCATATCGGTATTCCTCTTAGGAAAACAACATGGTGAGCAACAATCTAATTGTTCCCATGTGAGATGTATAAGTACAATATTTATGGTATCACTAGGATAACCTACAATTGGAACTTATCCAATTTGGGTTTTAGTTTGGTATCATTCAAACGTATGCCTAGCATACCCAAATTTCTAAGAATGAGAAACCCGATTTCTTTTCTTGTTCATATCTAATATGAAATCTGTCAAACAGATTTTAATGGAACCTTATTCAAAATAAGTTCTTGCACTGTTTAAAGCTTATCCGTTGAAGGAAATGGTAGCTCAGAGCGACTCATGATTAACCTTATCATGTCCAACAAAATTTGGTTACTCAGTTCAGACACACCGTCAACTTGACGTGTTCCGGGAGGAGTCCTCATTTGAAAGAATACTTTACTCTTTCAAGTATATTCAAAGCTTATTGCTTAAGTATTTTCCATTACGGTCTTACCGTGACTGTATAATACTATAGCCGATCTGTATGTCTATTTCGTGTCGAAACTGTAAAAGTTTCCGATTTGTGTTCTTCAAAAGTAACACATAACCATAACGAGATGCCACATCCGTATAGGTCACGAAATATTCATATCCACCTCTAGCCTAGCTAGACATGGGCCCACTTGCTTCACTATGAACTAGGGCTATCAAATCGATGGCATTTACACTTTTACCAAGTAAATAGTGTTTTAGGCATTTTGCCCAATAAACTAGATTCGCAGACTTTATTTGAATGAGATCAAATTAGTCCTGGTACCCGCTCTTCAAAAGTGCGGATATACGATTCATGTTTAATTGTGTCCCAGACAACAATGCCACAATTAGTTTCTTCTGATCAAATCAGTTTGAGCTATTTGTTTTTCATGTTATATATTCGAGATTTATTTATATTCAAAATATAAATTCTGTTATTCACATCTAATGTGTTTATCTCAATATCATCTTTATATAATGAAACACTTTAGTGTTCTAGAATATAAAGGTTCACCCGCAGCGGGTCAAACACTGATATAGAGATAATGTTTATAGTAAAACTAGTTACATTATAACAGTTTCATAATTTAAGTACATACCCGAAGGTAGTTCCTAAACTTAGGTATCTACGGTTAAAACAGCGACTTTCGTCCCGTTTCCAATACACATATTAATCTCTATTGAAGTCAGTATCATGTTCATAACAGATTCTGAACATCAATATATATATATATCACACTAAGTATCTAAAATCCAATTTTAAATAATAGTAATGAATATATTTATGACAATCACATTTGAAGTCAGAGCCTTGCTCGTCTTCTATTCCTTCATGTCTGCTTTATCCAAACGGCAGTCACGATTCTGTGATTCCGTTTGCCATATTTAAGGCAGACATTTTGGGATATGTCTTTATCTTCCTAGAAGATTATAATGATTTTGCCTTTGCCCTTTTCAACATCTCAGTAGCCTTTGGCCAAGTCTCGGGTTTCTAGAATATCGAAGTAAGGTGCGCCTTGCGCTACTTGCCTAATTGCAAAGTTTGACTTTTATCTCCTTGAGAATACTCATTAACTCTCCAAGAGTTATCATTTGTAATTTTAGTACTAATAAAATCTAAACAAAATTTATGAATATCCTTCAATTTCGTCATCATACTTTTAAGGATCTAATCCTTAGTTCTGATTCAGAAATTAAGGAGTCTACTGCGACAAGCTTAATGGATTAAGCACTTAAGTTATCATTATATTAATCTTCCAAAGATTATGCTCTACTATTTGCTTAACTCTGGGCTTAGGCTTAATATATTATTTTATCAATAAAATAACTTATTATTTTTCCAGGACCGTCCTGAAATTTTATTCCCAATTTGAAAATTATAGTCGTTTAAATACATTTTCACATAGGATTATGTTTTAAACACTAATCTTTCATTTATCTTGATTCTAATAATCCAACTATTTAATCAACGATTTGTGATACTATTTATTATAATGATTATTATAGTCCAACTATATAATCAAATATAATTTAAATTAATTAACCTCAATTACATTGATTACTATAATCCAATTATAAAATCAACTGTAAATTGAAATTAATTAATTCAAATATATTGATTACAATAATCCAATTATATAATCAACTATAATACAGTCCAACTGCTTTAATTAAAACAACAATTAAATATTAGTCCAACTAAGATTTAATTTATATGACAAATGATATTTGAATGAGCGCATATGGCAAGTAATTAAACGAATATTGCAAATTAAATTCTTGCCTCCCACTATTTTTCGGCGAGCCTCTAACTCTCTGTCGAGTACTCGGGAAACCGTGTTTCCTAGTGGGCTAGGATCCCGTTAAATATCACACAATCTTGACTTTGGCCAACAAATTGTATGATAATTAACTAGGTAGATCTCTAAGATCAATTGGATCCAATCCAATTCCTAGATCCGGTAGGGGGACATCCAAGTCCGAAACATATATCTTATATATGCCAATACATCCAATGTATTACCTAACGTTTTTCCTCTGAATCAACTAAGCCTTGGCTTTGGCACAACAAACTTAGTGATCCCAGTTAAGCGCGACCCATTGACCATGGAAAGCTTCGTAATCAATGTCGATGGACAAGAAGTGGTCTTGACTTTGGCCAACAAACCACAACTTGGACAAGACATTGATATGGAACAAAGCCCTAGTGATTCAAACACATCCTCGACGGACAAAGGCCTTGACTTTGGCCAATAAGCCAATGCCAGTCTCGGATCTTGAGTGAGAATCACTCAATGGAAGGAAAAACGCTTAATATTATGCGAGGGTTTTTCGAGTGCAAATTGGCAACCAATTTATTATCTTTGTTAAGGTCTCATCATCATACACCCTTAAACATGCATTCTAAACACATAATAAAGCGCATATGAAAAATAATAATGATATGCGGATGAATACTTTACACAATGATCCTAGATCAAATCTCTTCATTTCTCTCTCCCGCTAGCACAAGTATCACTTCTACCTGTTACACTACACTTCTAAAGAAACCTCATTTACATTGAGGGGAATAGGTGAGAAGAGAATACAAAGAATGAGGAGGTAATAAGGCTGGACACGCAGGTTCAATTAATAAATCAATTTATTACAACAATTTCTAAAATTGTCCCACCCATCTCTAATATCCATCCGATATACATTATTCATGCATCGCAACCATGTATTCACACAAGCATGTTATCAATCAATGTTCAAACAACGATTTGATTTTGCTCGAGTCAAACTCGTTTTTGCGAATAAGTACTTAAAGTACATATTCTCGAATTAAATTAACTACATCATTAAATCCAATTTAATATGCATTCAATTCTAATTCGCATATAAATTCCAAATTAAATACTACACTTAATAATGAACTTTTACGACTTAAATTCCAAATTTAATCGCAACGGGTCTCAAAGCTCGATAAACGTCCAACGTCAATTTAATTAAAGTCCAATGGGCTTTTAATTAATTTCTTGAGGCATGGACTTTTGGTCAACTCGGGTCAAACCGATAACCAAAATCCAATCCGGGAGTTACCCCATAAGCCCAGAAATCAATCTTGGCCCATTAGGCCCAATTAAACTTTAAAGGTTCACTAAGTCGCATTTGGGCTTTATGGAAGTGGTTTTGGGCCCAATTGGATCCAATCCATTTGGCCTAAACCCAACTTTGTACAACAAAGCCCAATAAGCCCAATAACAACTTAACAAGCCCAAATCCAATTTTAAGCCCAACTAATTTAATTCAAAAAATTCCAAATTTCTCAATTAAATTACCTTAAGTGTATAGCATTATTAATTACCCAAATCAATATTTCCAAAACAACAAATTTGTACAATTAATGATGCTTATTTACAACAATTAGTGTCCAACACTTTTTGATCAAAATCAAACCCAATTAACATGCATATATGTCTCGGCCAAAGGGGAAAATTATGCCCAAATCAAATTCAATCCAATTAAATTCAATTCAACATTAATCAAAATCCCCAAATGATTTCCAACAATCCAATGATCAAAAATCAAAATCCAAGACAATATAGGGTTCATGTATTTTCGGCCAACACAAGCAAAATTGGGGAAAATTGTTCCAAACACTTTTTCATCAAATTGATCCAATCCATCATCAATTCAACAACATTTAAGCATATTAATTCATCTAATTTCATTAAATAATGCCCAAATTCGTTTTGCCCAATTTTAACCCTAAAATCAATTTCATGCTTTCAAAGGCTCAAGATACCATTGTTGGTCTACTCAAAGCTTCCCAAGATCATTTATCAAGCATGAAACAAGTGTAAATACAATCATAGGAGGTGCGGAATAACTCACAATGATCGGTAGAGATGCTACGAAGAACAAAAACGAACTTCAACTTTCTGTCTACTCCAAGCTCGGCAGTGGGCTGCTCGGTGTGGGGACTGCTCGGCAGTGGCTTGTCTTCCTCCTCCAAGAATCGGCCATGGATGTCCTTTGAAGCTCCAAGCTTTGTGACAAACTTCCATGCTCACGAACTCACTGCCCTATCACCTTGGTATGCCTCCTATGGTGTGCTAGCACTTTAGATCTTGCAACAAAATCATTTGCTTCTCCATTGTTGCTCGGTCAAACCAGAAAACAGAGGAGAAGAGGCGTGAGAGAGAAGAAGAAGTTTTGGCTCCAAAACATTGTGAAACCGTGAAGCAGGAGAGAGAGAGGAAAAAGAAAAATGTATTAGGTTTTTATATTTTCCAAAAATTAATAAACCATTTACTTTTTCAAATTCAAAAAGCAAAGCATTTAATGCTTTCTTTCTTCTCACATCAACTCACATCAATCTATCAAATGTCACATCACTTAAAGTGACATGTGATTTGACGCTTGAAGTGACTTGCGATTTGACGCTTGAATTGACGTACGTGTCCGCACTCGAATTCGAAATACGAATGCGCTCGTAAATAATCTCGGGCTCGGGTTCGCTAATTCCAAATTAACAAATCTTTTATTGCGTCGTAATTAAACGATTACGCCTAGCGAAATCACTATTCACGTCGCTAACGAATTAATTCTAAATTAATTCGTTCGCCAGAATTAAAATCTAATTTTAATTCCGCGTCGAAATCCAATTTCATATAATATATCAAATATATTATTTTATCGATTAATTCCAAATTAATTGTTCTCTCTCTTTAATTGATATTTTATCCCAGATAAAATATCTCCGTAATTAATCCCAGATTAATTTTCTCTCTTATTAAATTAATCCCAGATTAATTAAAGTGCGAGTCATACGTCATCGGTGAATCTTCGGGAAGCGACCCATGAGATCCCCATATATGTTGGCAGTAAATCGGGTCGTCGGACTATCCGAACACGTAAGTACCTAGTACTACGTTTATACCGATTTACAAGACAAGGTTGGCCTATAGCAAAACGCCATGCCTACCCAATTCTCCGGAAACATGCTTACAAGAATAAGCGATCTATCAGGCGTAGTATACGTAGTATTGTGTATTTTGTCCAGTATCGGATGACCACGTGCTAGACCTGGGGCTGGAATTGTGTCTGCCCCGTACGAAGCACATGTCGGATGTCTGGTAACTAGTCTCTATAATCGGATAACTATGACCTATTCATATTATCCCGATGACTGCAGTACTTAAGAGAACTAGTACCGTATCCTACGTGACCATCATTTCCATATGACTGGAGTGACACTTCCGTCTTGACATCACACCCAACCCACTACGATTCTCAATATACCCAGCATTGGCATACACAAAACCTGTTAAAGCCCTGGACGACCGCAACCAAAGTATATATTATTGTCGCAAGTATTAGCGGTGCAAGTCTCAGGTTAAGACCAAATACACCTACCCTGATTTCGGACTTCCATAGACACATAGTCATACTACCAATGGAATTCCGATGGGGTCTATCCAGAGCGAAGCTGTTTCCCGTACCATCGGTAAAACACAACCTCCTATTACACTTGCATGAGTATCCTATACCCAAATATATAAGAACTATGCCGTTGTCCCCTCACAACGCGCACAAGTGTAATACTAGTCTTTTACGTATTTATCGATGTCCAATCTCGATAATACTCTGACTAGGGATATTTAATGATTTATCCTTCGTGGACTGATATTGTCTCATATCATTCTCCGTCCAGGAACAAATCATAGGGACCTCTCATCATTTATACATCTAGGTGATCTAATCGCAAATGATAAGAGTGCAATCTCCTTTGTCACATAGTTAATTTGTACAACAACACAATGATATGTACAAATAGTGACGTTATGGGTCATAATTGTCCAACACTTTGGAGGCCACACACTTGGGTGGCTCTTTGGAACGTGGAAAAGCTTGCTGAGTTCGAGAAAAGCTTGTAGATTAGAGGGAGGACTGGAGGAGTCTTCGGTTCAAGTAAGTCTTTTTCTTTCTTTATTTTTAATTAGAGTTCTTATAATAGTTAGCATGTTTAAGTTTATGTTCTTTGCATGTTTTATGAGTTTTATACTTATAATATATAGTAACATGCCTCGGCTTGAAGAATAATCAAAACAAATGTGTCTTGGGCAAAGGGATAGCGGCATCATAATTTTTTATTTTAATTTTCCGCTGCGCACTCGCGGCCGCTTCCCAACAGTAGTATCAGCGCACTGTTTTTGTTTTGATGAGTTCTCTCTCATTTGAACTCCAAATTTGGTGTGTAAAAGCGTGTTGGAAAGATAACACCCTGAACTTACTTTTAGGCACAAGTTTTGCATGATTTGGTTAAGATTTGAATTGTGAAATTGCATTTAAATTTCACGCATCTGTAAAAAAACATGAATAATAAATTTATTTGAATAAAATAAAATGAAATATCATAATTAAATATTAATCAAAGTTATTTAATACCTAAAATAATTCCAACATATTAAAACTCATATGCTTGATGATTCTATGTATGATTAGAATTGGCATGATTATTTTATGGTGCAAGCATCTAGAGACTTTCTAAGGAAATAGAGAGTGTATTGCTTATCCATTAGCTAAGTAATTATTCCATGATGAACTTAGAGATTTATTACCTTTAAGGCTAATAAATATAAATCACTTGTTTATAATAAAAGACGTTATAAAAGATACAAGTGGGGTGGGACCAAAGCGTTAATAAAACTTTCCAAACTAAAGTTAATTTAACCAAAGGTATTACTAGAGTTAGATAATGATTTGGTGTCTTCCTTAACTCACTACCTTTTTATAGCCAAAATGAAAAGCTGTGAAGACATCTAGATAATCATTTACTCAAGGTTTACCTTAACGCATATTTAAAGTGTTGGACTAATTTGGAGGTTCTATTGTTTATTCATGTCACAAAGGCAATAAGAGCCTAAGAGGTAAGGGTATTTAAGAGAGTTCGCTCCACCCTCCCTCTGGGGAATTTTCAATGGAGGAATCCATTTGACAGTTATTCACTTAAACTTGCTAAAATCCTAAATAATAATTTACGTCTAAAATTTACCTCCCATTGTAAAGTATAGACCCAAATGGCTTAAACCGTATTGGCAGGACTAGGCTTTACCAGACTGACCAATACCAATTTGTCCCTAAATCATACTATTGACAATGGTTTGACTTTTCTGAGTCATAAGACGCAGCGACCCTTAGGTGTGGTCTTATAACTTAGTGGCAAAGATTGGGTGTCCACAAGGACTAACATAAGCTATGGTATGTTTGATTGCCCAACCCAATGATCAAGGAATTGTGATTTATATTATAAATTGGTTGGGAACCTACCTAATTATTGTATTTTATAACGACCGGCCCTAGTCGGAGTTATGAAATGATGATAATGGGATCATTGCCCACAAGAAATCCATCATATTGGGGTTGATGCGATTTACTTAAAATTTTAAAACAATTGACTGGGAGCAACTTCATAATATTAAAAGCCCGTCTTATTATGAAACATTAATGAAAACAGATTCCTAATTTTAACATTATCTCTTAACAGGTGGGTTAAAATATTTCACAAACATTCAAATGGCAAATAGATTATCACTTCGTTCCATTCTTGATGAGCATAAGCTCAAAGGGGACAACTATAATGACTGGTTTAGAAACCTTAAAATTATCTTACAACAAGAAAAGATTTTCTATGTTCTTGAAAGACCATTTCCGCCTGAACCCGTAGAAGATGCTGACCTAAATACATTTGATGCTTGGAAGAAACACGTCGATGATGATGAGCAAGCAGTTTTCATAATGCTTGGCTCTATGTCGGACAAACTTTAGAAAGCTCACGAAGATATGGATGCTCAAACCGTCATCTTTCACTTGAAGGAGTTGTATGCAACTTCCGTTTATACCGTGAGATTCCAAGTGTCATGTGCCTTATTCCAAACAATGTATAAAGAAGGATCTGTTAGTGGACATGTGCTTAAGATGATTGGCCACATTGAAAAATTGGCCAACCTCGGGTTCATCATAGACCATGAGATAGGTCACGATCTAATTCTTCAGTCCTTACCAAAAGACTTCTCTAACTTTATTATGCAGTTTCATATGTCTGATAAAGAAGCTACTTTAGCAGAATTGCACAATCTGATAAAGCAAGCAGATAAGGACTTGAAACCGGAGCTTAAAACCTCCGTCATGCTTACGGGTACAGACCTGAAGCCACGAGGCCCAAAGAAAAATAAGGCCAAGGCCAAGGCTCCAGATCACCTAAAGCCCAATAGTAAGGTGGAGAAGAAAAAGGGAAAATGGGAAATATTTCTTTTGTGGATAGAAGGGTCATTGGAAGAAAGACTACATATCCTTGAAAGCCAAAGAAGCTAGGGAAGCCTAAGAGACCAAGAAGCCCAATGCTTCAGGTATGTTGTATATGATTGAACTATATTCTCAAAACTCTGAACCTTCTACTTGGGTGCTTGACACCGGTTGTGGGACTCACTTATGTAACAATGTGCAGAGCCTGAGAAACAGTAGGAGACTCCATCATGGTGAGGTTGACTTTAGCATGGGTAATGGAGCAAAACTGGCTGTATTGTGCGTGGGGACTTATTCATTAGTTTTGCCGAATGGTTTAGTTTTAGACTTAAAAGATTGTGTTTATGTACATTTTCTAGTAAAAAACATCATTTCAATTTCTTCTTTATGTAATACAGGCTTTTCATGCCTAATAAGTTGTAATGAATGTTCTATTTATTTCAATGAAATAAAATATGGAGATGGTATTTTGAATAATGGTATCTATGTTTTACAAACTAACAAAGAATGTTCAACCTCTAATATATACAATGTTAACTCGATAATCTCAATGAATCACTTCTATGGCACAATCGCTTAGGTCATATCAATGAAACAAAATTAACTAAGCTACATAAGGATGGGTATTTCAGACCCTTCAAATATAAACCTTATGGAACTTGTGAGTCTTGTTTACTTGGTAAAATGACCAAATTACCCTTCAAAGGTAAAGGACAGCGTGCAGCGGAGACATTAGAACAAATACACTCTGATGTATGTGGACCAATGCCAGTCACCGCTAGAGGTGGATTCTCCTACTTCATTACCTTTATCGATGATCACTCGCGATATGGGTATGTGTACCTTATGCGGTACAAATTTGAAGCCTTTGAGAAATTAAAAGTCTTCAAAGCTGAAGTAGAAAACTAGCTTAATAAAAGTATTAAGTCACTAAGGTCTGACCGAGGTGGTGAATACTTAAGCGACGAATTTCAATATTACTTGAGAGAAAATGACATTGTTTCCCAATGGACTCCTCCGGGAACTCCACAGCATAATGGGGTCTCCGAAAGGAGAAATCAGACACTATTAAATATGGTCCGATCAATGATGCCAGGCACGGATCTACCTCTTTAATTTTGGGGTCTTACTTTAGAAACAGCAACACTACTACTAAACCAAGTTCCTTCCAAGACTGTTAGTCAAACACCATATGAGTTATGGTCTGGGAAACATCCTAGTCTTAGTTATCTAAGAGTTTGGGGATGTGACGCATATGTTAAGCTCACACAAACTAACAAATTGGATGATAGGGCAGTTAAATGTAAGTTTGTAGGATATGCCTTGAACTCAAGAGCATACGTGTTCTACGTCCCAAATGAACAAATAATATTTGTCTCACGAAATGCTAAATTTCTAGAGAATGAATTCCTTCTCAAGAAATATAGTGGGAGTAGACTTGACCTCGATGAGGTACGAGAAGAACAAACTAACATAAAACTAAACCCCAGGCCCCTCAAAAGGGCAGCGACGGAACAACCACAAGGTTATGAACTTAGAAGGTCTGGTAGGGAAAGATATGAGCCTGAAAGATATGATTTCTATATTGATGAGGAACATGATCAGGTCATTGATAATGACGATCCTACCAGTTATGATGAAGCAATGTGTGACATTGATTCAGTCAAGTGGCTTGAGGCCATGAAATCCGAAATAGACTCTATGTATCAGAATCAAGTCTCGGACTTAGTGGATGCACCTGAAGGGATAAAACCACTAGGCTGCAAGTGGATTTACAAGCGTAAAACTGATGCAGAAGGCAACATCCAAACCTATAATGCTAGGTTGGTGGCGAAAGGTTATAGACAAATCCAAGGAATTGACTATGACGAAACCTTCTCGTATGTTGCAATGATAAAGTCCATTCGAATTTTACTGGCACTAGCTGTACACTTTGATTAAGACAGTTGGCAGATGGATGTCAAAACATCTTTCCTTAATGGGAACCTCGTAGAGGAAGTCTATATGATACAACCTGAGGGGTTTGCATCTAAGGATGATCATAATAAAGTATGCAAGCTTAAACGATCCATTTATGGACTCAAACAAGCCTGCAGAAGTTGGAATATACGATTTGATGAGACAATCAAAGAATTTGACTTCATTAAAAATGTAGACGAGCCTTGTATTTACAAGAAAAATAGTGAGAATGCTGCTGTATTTCTTGTATTATATGTCGATGAAATATTAATCATCAGGAATGATATTCCCATGATGCAAGCCACCAAGCAATCGTTATCTCAGAATTTCTCCATGAAAGATTTGGGAGAAGCAGCCTACATCCTCGGCATTAAGATCTACCGTAATAGATCTAAGAGGTTGTTAGGACTTTCTCAGTCTACATACATAGATAAAGTTTTGAAAAGATTTAAAATGGAAGATTTCAAAAGAGGTAATTTACCTACTTGTCATGGAATCAAATTATCTAAGGAGCAATGTCCACATACTCATTCAGATAGAGAGCGTATGAGTAGGATTCCTTATGCTTCAGCAATAGGATCGATCATGTACGCCATGCTATGTACAAGACCTAATGTCTCTTATGCTTTTAGCATAACGAGCAGGTATCAGGCAAATCCTGGTGAGCAATACTGGGCAGCTGTCAAAACAATCCTAAAGTATCTGAGAAGAACTAAGGATGTGTTTTTGACATACGGAGATTGTTCTGAGATGAAAGTCATTAGTTACTGTGATGCGAGCTTTCAGACCGATAGGGATGACATCAGATCATAAACAGGATATCTGTTTACTTTGAATGACGGAGCTGTCAGTTGGAAAAGCTCAAAGTATTCAACTACAGCGGAATTCACCACTGAAGCCAAATATATTGCAGCATCTGAGGCAGCTAAAGAAGCAGTCTGGATAAATAACTCATCACGGAGCTGGAAGTGCTTCCCGTGATAAAGAATGGCGTCACGATGTACTGTGACAACACGGGCGCCATTAATCAATCAAAGGAACCAAGGTCCCACCAGAAATCCAAGCATATACTCAGGCGATTTCATCTCATCAGGGAGATTGCTGAGAGAAAATAAGTTATTATAGAGAAAATACCCACATAAGATAATCTTGCAGATTATTTGACTAAATGGCTGACTAAACAAAAGCATGATAGGCACACCCAAGAGTATGGTGTCCAGATTCATACTAGTTGGCTATAGTGCAAGTGGAAGATTGTTAGGGATATTCCCTATACCCAACTTGTGGATGGCCTATATGTACATGTATTTGTAATTTTTTCATTAATTAATAAAATGGCAATCTTTATTATACGTATGTTACATAAATTATATGAATCATCAAACATTGTAATAAAGCCCTTGGAGTAATAAGATGATGGCTTCCACGCCTTATGAGAATCATTACTCTCAAATGTTCCTTGTCATAGTTTTGTGAATAATCTGGGCGTTCACAAAGCGGAGAGACTAACATGATGATATGATCAGCCCTTAAGTGGGGTAGCCGATCTCATAGGCTACTAACGGAGATCCGTCCGCTTGGTGTATCACATGGATGCATGAGTTGCTCGTGTCCATCGAACTGACCGCCGAAAATTTTCACATGGAGTGTTTATCCCATGTGTCTGTGAGAACTTTCATGTATCGATTGTATGACTAGTCCATAGACTTGAGGTCCTTACAATCTTATGTGTGGATCAAATGACTTTGACATTCTCCTTCCCCGGTTCAAAAGATCCGGTCATAAGGGTATGATTGGGCCATTTGTTGAAACACATGAAGTTTGTAAAGATACAACAGAGAATCCTCACTCTCTCGGATAATATTTTCTTGTAAGAGTAGTATTACAGTTCGTGGGTTGATATGTGTGATCAGTGCTTAAGACTGTGGCCGTAACGGAAGAATCATGTGAGATTCTTGGGTTAGCATGATTAATGACACTATCAACATCATACCTTTGACTATATGGGCAGACACTTTCCATACCATAGGTCAAACGGTGGGGATACAGTAAGGCGATGGACCGTATTATATGTAAATCGCATACATAATGGGTATATATCTTTCCTTCTCATTTGGGGGCTTGGCATGTTACTAGATGTCAACCTTGGTCATTGAAATCAAATGACCATCTGATCGGAGGATAATTTATGTTCGATTAAATTATCACAATTCATTTCATGTCCAACTTGAGGGGAACCCAAAAGGTCACACACAACAAAGTCGAAATCAATGGTTAACAATGCACAGTGCAAATTTAACAGCATATATGATTGCTGTAGGAATTGTTCATAAATGGTTCAATATGTTTAATTATTGAACATATCATTTATGAGGTTCCAAAGTGGCTTAGGGATTGGTGAATGACGATAGGGGCACTTTTGGAATTGGAAAAATGAATAATAAAATAAATAAATAAATAAATAAATCTGCGTTATTTTATTTTATTTTATTTTATTTGTTTTGGATTCCAATTCGGCCCAAACTCTTATTATGGTTTTATAATCTCATTAAACCACTATATTAAGATCCAATGGCTAAGATTTAATTAGCATTTATCCCACATCAGATTCTTAATTAATATTGTTATCTTTGGAGCACCTATATAAACCCAAAGAATTCTTTACAAATTTTTACACCAAAACCTTTCATATATTGGGTTTATATAAGTGAGCAACTCTAAAGTTTAAGTGTAAACCACTGATTTTGAGGATCCTTAAGTCTAATTGACTAGAGGAATCTCAAGTTAAAATTTTTGAGGTATTTTCCTAGGCTAACACCAAGGGAAAAATACATGTGTACTCAAGGCGTAGGTTTGCCGTTGAGTTTTGGCTTTGGTGTGTGCACCTTTGGAGGCCACACACTTGGGTGGCTCTTTGGAACGTGGAAGAGCTTGCTGAGTTCGAGAAAAGCGTTTAGATTGGAGGGAGGACTGGAGGAGTCTTCGGTTCAAGTAAGTCTTTTTCTTTCTTTATTTTTAATTAGAGTTCTTATGATAGTTAGCATATTTAAGTTTATGTTATTTGCATGTTCTTTGCATGTTCAAGTAACACACCTCTTCTGGGTTTACTGAGAATCATATTTTATTGGGTGTGATGTCAAGAAGGAAGTATTACTTCAGTCATATGGAGAAGAAGATCACGCAGGGATACAGAACTAGTACTCTAATATGCTACAGCTATCGGGATAGTATGACTAGGTCATGATTATTCGATTAAAGAGACTAGTTGCTAGTGATCCGATATATGCTTCGTACGTGGCAGACACAATTCCAGCCCCAGGCCTAGCATGTGACATTCGATACTGGATCGTAATATGCAATACATAGTATACTATGCCTGATATAGATTATATATTCTTCATTGAATATTTCTGGAGAATTGGGTAGGCACGGTGCTTTGCTAGAAACCAACTATGTCTTGTAAATCAATGAGAACGTGGTACGCGGTACGCACGTGTCGGATAGTCCGACAACCAGATTTACTGCCAACATATCCATGGATCTCTTTGGTCGCTTCCCAAAGATTCACCGATGACATTTGACTCGAACAGAATTAATCTATGATTAATTATAAGAGAGAGAAAATTAATCTACGATTAATTGCGAAAAGAATTTATCTGAGATGAAATTCGAATAGAAGAGAGAACGGGATTAATTTGGAATTAATCGATTAAATAATATATTGGATATATTAATTGAAATCGGATTTCAATGCGGAATTAAAATTGGATTTTAATTCGGGCAAACGAATTAATATAGAATTAATTCGTAAGCTACTTTCGTAATAATTTTGCTAGGCATTATTATTTGATTAAATTGGATTTAATTACGTCGTGATGTAAAATTCATTTAATCGGATTAAACAAATCCGGGCCCAAAGTGTGTTGCGTTACCCAATCAATTTTTGAATTTAAAGTGAGACCCACTTCACTTACATCACTAGTCACTTTTTGGTGATGGAAGTGGTTGAGAGCATTAATTGAATTTTTCCCTCCAACACACTTTGCCTTTTGCTTTTTGGAAAAAGCATATACATTTTTGCTTGTTGACTTTTGGTATTAGGTTTTAGAAACAAAATATCAAAAAAACACAAAAAGCTATCTCCTTCTCCCTTGTCTGACGTGAGCCTATGGTTCTTTTCTCCATTGATTTTGTTTCAAAATCAAACAAAGCTAGCACTTAAAGAGTAAATCAAGGTGATAGGGAAACTCACCATTGGGTTTAAAGATTCAACAAAGCTTGGAGCTTCAACAAATACAAATAAATTTTTTGAATTTCATCCACTCATTGTAAATTTTTCCGCAACTTATTTTTGATTATTCACACACAATATCATGACTTAGAGACATTTGGCATGTCTAGGACACTAACAATGGTATCATGAGCCATATCTAAGCATGATTTATTTTTAGGGTTTATATACTTTATTTGGGGATTGTTTGCTTGGAGTATGATTTTTTCAAAATTGGTTGCTTGGTTGTGCTTTGATGATGATTAATTGGATTTGTGCATCATAAGAATTGAGAAAATTGATTAGATTAATTTTTTCCCAAATTCTTGAGCTTGGCCGAAAATGAACCCTTAAATGGTAATTTTTTGATTTTAGACTATTGGATGAGTTTAAAGCATGAAATAAATCTTGTATGTTGATTTAATTGGATTGAAATCAAATTGAGTATTATTTTGTGCCCTATTGCCGTGGAGTGTGAAGCATGTAATATATTGATTTTGCTTCAATTTGTGTTGGACATGAGTTGGATAATTAAGCATGATTAATTTGATTAATTAATGTTTTGGAAATATTAGATTAATAAATTAATTGTGTTAATTACACTTTAATAGAAAATAATGTGATATTTGGAATATTATGTTAGAATATATTAGTCTTTAAATTTATAATTTATTAAATTGGACTAATTTGTTGTATTTGGGATTAATGGGCTTGGTTGGGCCAAGTTTGGTTTTGGAAAATTGGGTTGGATCTAATTGTGCCCAAAACCATTTCCATAAAGTCCAAATATGACTTTTGGGCCTTTAAATAATTTAATTGGGCCTAATGGGCCTAAATTGATTTTTGGCAAAAGGGTGATTCCTTATTGGGCCTTGGCATCTTGGATTGGATCCATATTGGCCAAAGCCCATGCCTTAAGAATTAATTAAAAGCTCATTGGACTTTAATTAAAATAGTATTGGATACTAATTGGGCATTTGAGACCCATTTATATTAGATTTAGAATCTAAGTCTAAAAAGCACTAAAATAAGTGTAATTATTTAATTTGGAATTAAATACGAATTAGTATTGGATACAAATTAAAATGGATTTAAAATTGTAGTTCGATATAATTCAAGAATACGTACTTTGAGTATTTATTCTTAAAGGAGTTGGACTCGCGCAAATCAAATCGTTGTTTGAACATTGGATGGTCATTAATTCAAAGATTAATTAATTGGATTAGATTGATTGAATAACATTCTTTGTGTGAATACTTGGATGTATTTGTATGAATAATATATATCGGATGGATATTAGAAGGGTGAGGGCAATTTTAGAAATTGTTGTAATAAATTTAGAATTTATTAAATTGGACCTGCGTGTCCAGCCTATTATCTCTTTACTCTTTGTATTTCTCTTCTCACCAATTCCCCTCAATATAAATGAGATTCCTTAAATGTATTATGTAATTGGGTAGAAGTATGAATAATGCTAGCGGGAGAGAGGAAATGGAGAGATTTGTTTTAGGAACAATTTGTTATATATCCATCCGCATATCGTTATTAATTTATTTGCACCTTATTATGCTTTAAGAATGCATGCTTAAGTGTGTATGATGAGACCTAATCAAAGATAATAAATTGGTTGCCAATTTACGCGAAAAACCCTCACTTTAACATTAAGCGTCTTCCTTCCATTGAGTGGTTCTCTCTCAATATCCAAGATTGGCTTTGATTTGTTGGCCAAAGTCAAGATCATTGTCCATCGCGGATGTGTTTGAACCACGAAGGCTCTGTGAAATATCGCATGTATTGGGCAGTTGGGACTTGTTGGCCAAAGTCAAGGTCACTTCTGTACATCGACTTGGATTACGAAGCTTTCCCACTGTCAATGGGTCGCGCTTAACTGGAATCATTAAGCTTGTTGAGTCAAAGCCAAGGTTTAGTTGATTCAGAGGAAAATGTTAGGAAATATATATTGGATATATATTTGGACTTGGAGGTCAACCTACCGGATCTAGGAATTGGATGTGATCCAATTGATCTTAGAGATCTACCTAGTTAAGTTTCATACAGCTTGTTGGCCAAAGTCAACGTTGTGTGTTATTTAACGGGATCCTAGCCCACTAGGAAACTGGGTTTCCCGAGTACTCAACAGAGGGTTAGAGGCTCGCCGAAAAATAGTGGGAGGCCAGTATTAAATTTGCAATTTCGTTTAATACTTGCCAAATACGCGCTTTTAAATTATTTTCGTCGTTATATATTTATATTAGTTGGACTAATATTTTATTATTTTCTTTGAACAGTTGGACTGTACCATAACTTCATTTGTAGTTGATTATATAGTTGGACTATAGTAATCATTACATTTGACTATACCCGATATCGTTGATTGAATAGTTAGACTATTGCAATCAAGATGACTGGAAAGATTAGTGTCAGAGACATCATCATGGGCGATAATGTCTTTAACGGCTCCAATTTTCCAGACTGGGAGATGAATCTCAGGATTGTCCTGGGAGCCGAGAAGTTTCTCTATGTCATAGACAGACCTCTCGGGCCTGAGCCTGGACATGAGCGAGTTGTTGATCATGAGCTTTTGAAGACTCACAATGATGACAACTCAACTGCTCAATATGTCATGCTTGCCGCAATGACCCCTCAATTTCGTCGTCAAAATAAGGGATTGGATCCATACAACATGATGTTGAAATTAAAGGACCTTCATAGATCTAACCTTAGATCTCAGAAGTATGAATTGCAAAAGAAGATCTTTCGCTCTCGCATGTCAGAGGGAACATCTGTCGAGCACTATGTGTCGTAGATGATTGTTGACATCAAAGATCTAGGTCAGCTGGGCATAACCTTTGAGGCTGAGACTTCCATAGATTTGATCTTACAGTCTCTGTCTGACTGCTGGGGCGGGTTCATCATGAACTACAATATGATGAACCAAGAGAAGACTCTTGGAAAGTTGATGACGATGCTGAAAGAGGCAGAGCTAGAGCTTCTGAAAGGCAAGAAGTGCGAGGCGCACTTCACTTCGACATCTCAGAAGGCCAAGGCTTGGCCGAAGGCTTCTGGAGGTGTGAAGAAGAAGAAGAAAAGAAAAGGAAATGACAAATCGTCAAAGTTTTCTGGGAAGGCAAAGGACAAATCCTAAGATGTCTACCTACAGTGTGGCAAACGGGGTCACTGAAGCGTGACTTCCGTGAGTACAAGGCGCACATGAAGGAAGTGAAGGGATCTGCGGATTAGCAGAAGACTGGCCTCGGGCGAGATTGACCTACGAGTTGGAAATGGGACCAGAGTCATTGTTTTAGCTGTAGGGACCTATATTTTGGAACTGCCCTCGAGACATGTACTTTCATTATCAGACGTTTATTATGTACCTAGTTTGACTAGAAACATTATCTATGTATCTTGTTTGACCCAATACGGGTACACTTTTGTATTCCGAAACACTGGGTGTTTTGTTTATAAAGATGATTTTGAGATATGTATTGCTGATGCAAATAATGGTCTTTATATTTTGAATATAAATGAATCTCAAACATATAATATAACAAACAAAAGGCTCAAAATGAGTAAAACAGATGAAACTTATATGTGGTCATCTGGGACACATTAACAAGACTCGCATATCCACGCTTTCGAAGAGTGGATACTTGGACGGATTTGATCCTAATTCATATGATGTATGCGAATCTTATTTATTAGGCAAAACGCCTAAAACGCCTTTCAGCGGTAAAGGTGTTCGTGCCACCAAACTGTTAGCCCTCGTTCATAGTGACGTATGTGGGCCCATGTTTAGCCAGGCTAGAGGTGGATATGAATACTTCATAACCTTTATGGATGATGCATCGCGTTTTGGTTATTTGTATCTTAAGAGACACAAGTCGGAAACTTTTGAGAAATTCAAAGAGTTTCGACTCGAAGTAGAAAAATAGACCAGCAAAAGTATTAAAACATTACGGTCGGACCGTGATGGAGAATACTTGAGCAATGAGTTTCTTGATTACTTGAAAGAGTATGGTATTCTTTCACAGTGGACTCCTCCAGGAACACCTCAACTGAATGGTGTGTCCGAACTGAGAAATCAAACTTTGTTGGACATGGTAAGGTCAATGATGAGTCGCACTGAGCTACCAATTTCCTTATTGGGATACGCATTGAACAATGCAATACTTATTTTGAATAAGGTTCCATCAAATTCTGTAGGACATACTCCATATGTAATATGGACGGGAAAGAAACCGGGTTTCTCATTCCTAAAGATTTGGGGATGCTTGGCATACGTTAAACGTTTGGATGGTACCAAACTAGAAACCAAATCGGATAAGTGCCTATTTGTAAGTTATCCTTGGGAAACCAAAGGATATTACTTCTACAACCTACAAGAGAACAAGGTATTTGTTACTCTCCATGCGGTTTTCCTCGAAAGGAAATTCCTAAATATAGTGGTAAGTGGGAGGAAAGTAGAACTCGATGAAAATTATAGTGATACTGTTCCTGACACAGACTCCCTCACGGAACACGAACAGTTCATCAGGGATGAGACTGTACCACAATCTTCTAATACACAAGAACCGCGTAGGTCGGAGAGAGTCAGAAAACAACCTGAGAGGTATGGGTTTCTGATCTCGCCTCACGTAGATATTAATCTTATTGAGGATAATGAGCCGGCTACGTATGAGGAAGCGATACAAGGTATCGACTCCACTTTATGGCAAGATTCCATGAAGTCCGAAATGGATTCCATGTATACCAACAAAGTCTGGGCACTGGTTGATGCACCAGAAGGCGTTAAGCCGATTGGTTGTAAATGGGTCTTCAAGAAGAAGACGGACATGGATGGCAACATACAAACGTACAAAGCTAGGCTTATAGCGAAAAGGTATCGTCAACGACATGGTGTCGATTACGATGAAACTTTTTCACCTGTTGCCATGATTAAATCCATTCGGATAATGCTTGCTATTGCTGCATATTTCGATTATGAAATATGACAGATGGACGTCAAAATCGCTTTCCTTAACGAAAACCTTTTGAAGGATGTTTATATGCAACAACCTGACGGTTTTGTCGTACCAAAACATGCAAACAAGGTTTGCAAGTTAAATTGATCCATTTATGGATTGAAGCAAGCATCGCGTTATTGGAATCAACGTTTTGATGAGATCATAAAAGAATATGATTTCATTCAAAACGAAGATGATTCTTGTGTATATAAGAAGGTTAGTGGGAGCGCACTGACATTCATTGTCCTTTACGTTGATGATGTATTTCTTATAGGCAATGACATTCCTATGTTACAATCAGTGAAAGCTTGACTTTCATTAAAATTATCCATGAAAGATTTGGGAGAAGCAACCTTTATTCTAGGAATAACGATCTACCAAATATAGATCCAGAAAGCTGCTTGGACTCTCCCAGAGCTCGTACATTGACAAAGTGTTGAAAATATTCAACATGGATCAGTCTAAGAGGGGACTGCTTCCAGTGTCACATGACGTCTCTCTATCTAAGGAAATATGTCCTAAAACTCAAGATGAGAGAGAAAACATGAGCCGGATCCCGTTCGCTTCTGCAGTCGGATCGATCATGTATGTCATGATATGTACACGACCTGATGTCTCATATGCTTTGAGCATGTGCAGTCGCTATCAGGCCGATCCAGGTGATGGTCACTGGTTGCTGTTAAGAACATCCTTAACTATCTTAGACGAACTAATGATGCTTTCTTAATCTATGGAGATGGAGAACTTGACGTGACTGGGTTCATCGATGCAAGTTTCCAAAACGATAAAGACGACTCTAAGTCACAATCTGGGTATATATTTTGTTTGAACAACGGAGCAGTGAGCTGGAAATCTTCCAAGTAAGAGACTGTTGCTGATTCAACAATAGAAGTGGAATATATCGCTGCAGCTGAGGCAGCAAAAGAAGCAGTTTGGATCTGTAAATTCCTAATTGGATTAGGAGTAGTTCCGTTAGCAGCTGAGCCCGTTCCTTTGTATTGTGACAATAACGGGGCTATAGCGCAGGCTAAGGAATCGCGGTCTCATCAATGATCCAAGCATGTACTTCAACGTTTCCATCTGATTCGTGAGATCATACATCGTGGCGATATGAAGATCGAAAAGATCGCTTCAGATGACAACATTGCAGATCCGCTGACGAAAGCTATTTCTCAGTAGAAGTTTGAGTGACACGTACATAGTTCAAGTGTTAGATACTTGAGTGATTGGCTATTAGCCAAATAGGAGATTGTTGGACAATTATGACCCATAGCATCACTATTTGTAAAAGACATTGTGGTTTTTTGTACAAATTAACTAAGTGACAAATGAAATTACTATTTTATCATTTTATAATTGGATTACTTGAATATATATAAATGATAAAAGTCCTTATGATTAGTTCCGGATTAATAAGATATGAGACAGTATTAATCCACGAACGGTTTAATCATTAAATATCCATAGTCGTAGTATTATCGAGACTGGACATCGATAATGCGGAATAAACTAATATTACACTTTGTGTGCATTATGGAAGCTTAACGGCACAGTTCTCATATATTTAAGTATATGATACATATGCAAGTGTGATAGGAGGTTCTGTTAGCCATTGGACCGGGAACAGTTTTTCTATGGATAGACCCCTAGGAATCTCATTGGTAGTATGACTATGTGTCTATAGGAATCCGCATCAGGGTAGGTTTATGTGGTCTTAACCTGAGACTTGCATCGCTAATACTTACGACAATCAATACGCTTTGGTTTTGGTCGTCCGGGGCTTTAACAGGTTCTGTGTACGCCTCTTCTGGGTTTACTGAGAATCGTAGTGTATTGGGTGTGATGTCAAAAATGAAGTATCACTTCAGTCATATGGAGAAGATGATTACGCAGGGATACAGAACTAGTACTCTAATATGCTGCAGCTATTGGGATAGTATGACTAGGTCATGATTATCCGATTAAATAGACTATTTACTAGTGATCCGATATATGCTTCTTACGGGGCAGACACAATTTCAGCCACAGGCTTAGCTTGTGACATCCGATACTAGATCGTAATACGCAATACATATTATACTATGCCTGAATAGATTATATATTCTTCGTTGAATATTTCTGGAGAATTGGGTAGGCACAATGCTTTGATAGAAGCCAACCATGTCTTGTAAATCGGTGAGAACGTGGTTTGCGATACGCACGTGTCGGATAGTCCGACAACCAGATTTACTGCCAACATATCCAGGGATCTCTTGGGTCGTTTCCCAAAGATTCACTGATGACATTTGACTCGAACAGAATTAATCTAGGATTAATTATAAGAGAGAGAAAATTAATATGGGATTAATTGCGGCAAGAATTTATCTGGGATAAAATTCGAATAGAAGAGAGAACATGATTAATTTGGAATTAATCGATTAAATAATATATTGGATATATTAATTGAAATCAGATTTCAATGCAGAATTAAAATTGGATTTTAATTCGGGCGAACGAATTAATTTAGAATTAATTCGTAAGCGACTTTCGTAATAATTTTGCTAGGCATTATTATTTGATTAAATTGGATTTAATTACGTCGCGACGGAAAATTCGTTTAATCGGATTAAACGAATCCGGGCCCAAAATGTGCTGTGTTACCCAATCAAATTTTGAATTTAAAGTGGGACCCACTTCACTTACATCACTAGTCACTTTTTGGTGATGGAAGTGGTTGATAGCATTAATTGAATTTTTCCCTCAAACACACTTTGCCTTTTTCTTTTTGGAAAAAAACATATTCACTTTTGCTTGTTGACTTTTGGTATTAGGCTTAAGAAACAAAATATCAAAAAAACACAAAAAGCTCTCTCCTTCTCCCTTATTTAAAGTGAACATAGGGTTCATTTCTCCATCGATTTTGTTTCAAAATCAAACAAAACTAGCACTTAAATAGTAAATCAAGGTGATAGAGAAACTCACCCTTGGGTTTAAAGATTCAACAAATACAAAAAAAAAGTTTTTGAATTTCATCCACTCATTGTAAGTTTTTCCGTAACTTATTTTTGATTATTCACACACAATATCATGACTTAGATACCTTGGGCATGTCTAGGACATTAACACAGACAACTCCGGTTTATGAAGTATGCTTCTCATTGGGTTCGTGGTGTATACCGTAATTTGGTGCCCCTGAAAGTAGGGTCTAAGCTTCCTTGCAATTGTTTTCAAAGCTAACACAAATTTTTCCATTATGGGATAGCGAGAATCCTCATTGAGCAGTGCTTTAATCACGTAGTTGACTGGGAATTGCGCTCTCTCATCTTCTCTAATCAGGACCACACTGACTGCTTGTTCTGAGACTCCCAGGTAGAGAAAAAGCCTCTCACTGTCGAGTGGTTTCGATAATAGAGGTGGGGAGGTACGATATCATTTGAGTCCTTTCAAAGCTTTTTCACAGGCTGGGGTCCACTCAAAGTTATTTACCTTCTTCAAGGCTAAGAATAATAGAAAGCTTTTGTTTGTAGACTTGGAGATGATCTTGTTAAGTGCTGTTAACCTACCCGCTAGTCGCATGACATCCTTTGGGCTGGAAGGTGAGGGGATTTCAAGGATAGACTTGATCTGTTTTGGGTTCGCTTGTATTCCACGTCGAGTGACAATGTATCCTAAGAATTTCCCTGAAGTAACACCGAAAGTGAATTTTATAGGGTTCAACTTCATCCCATACTTGTCCATTATGTTGAAGGATTCTTCCAGGTGCCTTAGATGTTCCTCAGATTTTGAGGATTTTACCAGCACGTCGTCTATGTACACCTTCATAGTCTTTCCAATCTGCTTTGAAAACATCTTGTTGACCAGACGTTGATATGTGGCTCCGGTATTTTTTAGGCCGAATGGCATAACCTTGTAACAATATATGCCTCGGTTGGTGACAAAGGTTGTCTTCTCTTGGTCGTCTGGATGCATGAGGATTTGATTTTACCCAGAGTATGCATCCATGAAACTCAACAATTCATGTATGGCTGTAGCGTCGACCATCAAATCTATGTGAGGTAGAGAGAATGAATCTTTTGGACAAGTTTTGTTCAAATCTATAAATTCGATGCAGTCTCGCCACTTCCCATTCTTCTTTCTGACGACAACCACGTTGGCGAGCCACTCTGGAAACTGAACTTCTCTGATAGCTTCATTCTGCAGCAATTTTTAAACTTCATCATTGATGATTCGATTTCTTTCTGGGGCGAACTTCCTTCTCTTCTGTCTGATTGAAGAGTAGTCCGGATTCACATGGAGTTCATGAGTAATCAACTCAAGGTCAATTCCCATCATGTCTTTGTGAGACCATGCGAAGCTGTCGTGTCGCCTCTTCAAGAAGTCAATCAAGTCGGCTCATAACTCGGGATCTAAGTTAGCTCCAATCTGAGCCTTATGATCCACATGTTGAGGGTGGATTTAGATCTCGTCAAGCTCTTCAAGATTTGGTAGTGTCGGCTCCGTATTGCGAGACCCATTCTGTAATTACTACGTAGACTGGGTTTTCACCTTCAAAGTCATTTGGTAGCAGCTTATGGACGCGGCTCTGTCTCCTTTTATCTCTTGAATCCACACTTGGTAGGGAACTGTAGAACTTGGTGATAAGTGGAAGATACCGCCCCCATCTCATGAATCCAAGGCCTACCCATAATAAGATTGTAGGCTGAAGGACAATCTAAAATCAAGAACGTAGTCATCTTGTTGACTCCGGCGGCGTAGATTGGGAGCGATATTTCTCCTATGGTGAATTTTTGTTCCCCGCTAAATCCAATCAACATATTCGACCGTCTGTTTATTTTTTCTAGCTCGGCTCCCATGTCCGCAAGGGCTGTGGCGAAAATGATGTTGGCTAAAGATCCCGTGTCGACCAAGACTCGTTTGATTATAAAATTTGCCACCTGCAAGGAAATCACTAGAGCATTATGGTGTGGATTCATGTTGCAAGAGTTGCTATCGTATGGAAATTCCATAGTGAGGTTGGAAAACATCCCCTCGATTGACATCATAGAGTGAGGAGGACTGATCGATGCAGCCCTAGAATACCGTTTGGCTGCTGAATATGACACACCACTAACTTATGATCCTCCCGAAATATAATTAATTGTATTGTTAATCAGAGAATGTGGAACCGGGGCTTCTCATTGGCCATCCCTTCGAGCCAACGTAGCTTTCCCTTTCTCCGTGAGTAAATCTCTTAGAAATCCTTTATTCAACAATTCTAAGACTTCCAATCTTAATGCCACACATTCATATGTAGTATGGCCATAATCTTGATGGAATTCACACCACTTCCTGGTGTCATTCTTCATGGCACTTTCCATGGAGCATGGGGGCCATTTTACCTCATTTCCCATCTTCTTTAGGACCAAGACCAACTCTCCTGGAGAGATTGTAAATTTGTAGTCTGGGAGCCTGGGTCTGCTTACATGCGTTATCTGTTGGGTTTTGTAAGGTCGAGGTCGCATGTCAAAATCTTTGTGGAAAGGTCTACACTCTCTTCTCTGTTGGATCCTCCTTTCTGATGGATGATGAGGGATCATGTTGTGTCGTCTGGGGACACTATGCATCTTGTCACCCTGCTAGCTGGAGGAGTTCTCTATTCTTTTGTTCCTCTTGTCCTCTTCCCACCTTATTTCAACTTGGGCCCGTACCATGACCTGGTCCATCGTGTGGCATCGAAACTCAGTGAGTTTTTTATAGAGTCCGTTTTTGTAGATGAGCCCATTTCGGAAAGCTTCTACTCCAGTCGGTCGGTGGAGATCTGGAATATTTATCCTTTCTTTGTTAAAACGAGCCATGTAACTTTGCAATGACTCTCCTCTCCTTTGTTGGATGGCATTGAGATCATCATTAGTCTTTTCAAGCTTACAAGAGCTTGCAAGATGTTGCACAAACTTGTCTGCTAGTTGTTGGTATGACTCGATGGATCTATACGGCAGGTTGATGAACCAAGTAAGGGCTGGTCATGCCAATGTTTCTCCAAATCCCCTGTACATTCCAGCTTCCCATTGGCTTGGTGCCAAGCCAGTTGACATCATCTTGTACTTGTAGTGTATAACATGGTCGTCTGGGTTCGTGGATCCATCATACAGTTTCATATAGGGTGGGCTAAACTTTCGTGACTGCTTGACAGACGCGATTGTCTCCACGAATGGAGTATCTGAAATCATTCCTGCTATGCTCTTTCTAATCGGTAGCCTCACTCCCGGTAGACGGGACATAACTGCTTATTTGAACTCCATCATTTCTCTTCGTATGGTGGATGTTACTTGCTCAATTTGGTCGAGTGAGGAAGTTTACAGATTCCTCAGGCCATGGTCACTTGGTGGGTTATCGTCAGCCAGTCCGTCAAACGCGGGTGGGACTGCTGGATTGTCGGATTGATATGGGGTGTCGCGACGCTGAGAAGTTGATGAGATCTGATTCAGCTGCTTTTATAGACTCACGTTGGAGTTTCGCATGGTCAGGTTCTCCTCTTCCAATTCTTGTAATCGTTCTTGAAACATGGCCAATTGTGTCGCCATATGGTCTAGCGTCTGCTCATTGCCAGAAGCCATTAGCAATTGTGTTGAAGGGATCGTAGACTGAGAGGTCTTCGTTTGCTATAATTCGCTAAGAGCCCCACGATGGGTGCTAAATTGTGGATGCTGGTCTTCTGGGTCCGTGGATCCATCATACGGCTTCATATCGGGTGGGCTAAATTTTCATGGCAGCTCGACAGACGCGATTGTCTCCACGAATGGAGTATCTGAAATCGTTCACGCTCTGCTCTTTCTAATCGGTAGCCTCACTCCCAGTAGACGGGACATAACTGTTTCTTTGAACTCCATCATTTCCCTTGATATGGTGGATGCTACTTGCTCAGTTTGGTCGAGTGATGAAGTTGGCAGATTCCTCGGGCCATGGTCACTTGGTGGGTTATCGTCAGCCAGTCCGTCAAACACGGGTGGGACGCCTGGATTGTCGGATTGATCTGGGGTGTCGCGTCGCTGAGAAGTTGAGGACATCTGCTCCAGCTAATTTTATAGACTCGCGTTGGAGTTTCGCATGGTCAGGTTCTCCTCTTCCAATGCTTGTAACAGTTCTTGAAGCATGGCTAATTATGTCGCCATAGGGTCTAGCGTCTTCTCATTGCCAGAAGCCATTAGCAATTGTGTTGAAGGGATCATAGACTGAGAGGTCTTCATTTACTACAATTCGCTAAGGGCCCCACAGTGGGTGCTAAATTGTGGATGTTGGTCTTCGCCCGAAGTCCACAATCGAGAATATGAATTTTAGGGGGCACTAGCGATCCTGCAAAATGAAGGTAGAGTGAGCGAGGAGTACTGCCCACTGGTGTGGTGGAATCCGTAGGCTCTCTGACGCCCAAGTCAGTAGTGTGGATGAGAAGAAAGTAGGAAGAACAAGGTTTGGTGTTACCTCAATCTCCGTTTGTTTGCCGTGAGGGCGGGGTGTTGGTGTTTCCGGGGTGAAATACTAGATAACTGAATAATGTAGAATGCCTCTCCCAAGCCAAAACCTTTTCCTTTTATAAGCCATTGGAGGTAGGCTCATTTATTCTTTTGTCCGTTGGATGTACTGAAACGGTAGATTAAATGAAGGAGTTATGTGTCTGTGCGTTTCTCCTGATCTGATAATTGTCAAGTCTACAGGTCATTTTGGTCAAGTTATTTGTGGATTTGGGCTTGCCTGATATCTCTGGGTCCACAACCAATTTGGGCTTTGTTAGAGGGTTTTGGGTTTTTGGCTTTATGGTCGGTCTGGTAGTGAAATGTTGATTTTACCCTTGGGCCCAAATTTGGCCCGTACAACTAATATATAAACTGAAGATATAATATAAATACATATACTGAAATACGCGAAATGAATTCATAAACTAAGAATACAAGCCGAAAGCATAAAATGAAAGTATACACCGGTAACAAGAGCAAGAACATAATCAAATAACGTGAACTGAAAATGCAAACTAAAAACATAAATGGAAATTACAAACTGAATAGAGTCCAACAAACATAAACAACTGAAAATAAAGAGGAAAGAGATAACATCCACTCACTAACTGATGTCCAATGCCAGCGTGTCTGAATGCCACTGTAGGACTCTTGCGTGAAGGCTCTAATGCAACTTGTGTCCATGTATGATTAGCATACTAGAACTAAGAATACGGAACTTGTTTATGAATGTTGTGAATGCATGTACATGTTGTATACGTGCTGACATGACTTATCGTGATAGCTTGATATGTTTACTTAACATCCAAAGCTATACTGACATGCTGTTTAACTTGACAATACTGTTAATGCTACATGATGTGGTCATGACATGACATGTTGTGCTCGTGAGATGTTGTCAGGACATCTCAAAGTAACCAATTCAGCTACTCGAAACGCCCAAATACAACTAGCAGTTAAAACCCCAAATTGGCCTAACATGCTTGGCAAAACTCTGATTTGCCCCAAAACAACAACTATACCCATGCGAACATAACCTGAGCCATTTCTAACTCTATAGCATGCATCTATAATTTCGATAATTACTAACATGGCCAAACCACTAAATCCTAGGCCTAAACCACCTATTCCAGTGGTGGCTTAGCTACAACTAAATCCATGCATTAATCGTGTCTCTAACATCCTGTAAAACTTGTTGAGCATGCAAATCATGCATAATAAACTCCAAAAATGAAATGCCCAAATTGGGGGTTTTGATGAATTCATGAAATAATGAAAAATAAATGTTAGAAATGGAAATATGAGACTTACATGAGCTCCATAATGCATGAAATGCATGAAAAACTCGAGGTTTAGGCTGAAAATAGGGCACAATTTTGTGCCCCATGAGAGAGGAATCGAAACTAAAATGAAGATGGATGTTCTGGTTTTTATAAACTCATTGAGATCGCTATGTCGGCCTTACAGACCGGTATGCCGATCTTCTTGAGAAGACAAGAAGCTCTCGACTTCGATGATCAGATTAATGACCGGTATGCATGATGTGTCACCAGTATGCCTGTGACTAAGACCGGTATGATCTGTGTTGGTTTCAGTAATAGTGTTCTGGGTTCAGAGGCACCGATATACCTATATATCAACCTGTATGTCGGTCCCAGAACTGAAACACAGCCTAAATGAATGAAAATTGCTTGCAAATGCCCTTGATCTTGGACCGTCGTAGCGATCAACATGCATACTGATTATGCGAGTGATAAGTTTCGCATACATGACCATGATGTCCATGACGTGCATTATTGTACATGCTGAAACCCGGAGTGTTACTTCACGGTGGAGAATTCAAATCACCAATGACCTCTAACTTTTACAAAGTATGGCCCACTCAAAATTATGCCATCAAATAGTATATTATCATGCTATTTTTCCAACACTCGCAACCTTAAACCAATTTTTTTATATATAACTTTTGAATTTTTATATTTAAAATTTTCTACTAATATTCCAGGTATCTGAACCCGGTGTGTGTTTAACCCGGGTCGGACTTAAATTTTACAAATCCGAATTTTCACCCAGATCGGATATGAGTACAACTACTCAAGGTCTGGATCCTAGTAGAGAAAACCCAAACCCGCATCTGAAAAATATAATATATAATTATGTTAAGCTCATATCAGAAGAGAAAGTGATCCGCCTTCTTATGAAATGACTATTTGTTTGTCAAGATGGGTCGAAGTTGAAGTGTTTGGTTCGGGCCAAATCGGACGAATTGAATTGGCCAATTGGGTCTCTCTCCGTCTCGGGCCACATTTTATTTTTTATTTTTCCATTAAGGCAATAAAATCAAATGTTGTAGTGGGTTCACACTCCTTTCAAAATCAAATCAGCTACTTCAATCTTTTTTCCTTTCTTTTTTTTTTTGTTTAGTTTTATTCAACAATATTATCAACAATCAGGCACTTCCACGGTTTATTTTCTTACAATATAACTCGATTATTTAACATTGTGGATTATTAATAGAATCTATTCACAACCTATGATGTAAGAAAAAAAAAGAATTTTAATATAATCTCAAAAAATTAAATAGATTTTAACGAATTTCACTAAAAACATGTTTTAAAGATGGGTTCTATATAACTCAATTATTTAATAATATAGATTATTAATAGATTCCACTCACAAAACCTCTCTTATAGAAAAAAAGATTTTCAATTATTAAATAGATTTTAATGAATTTCATTAAAAACACATTTTAAAGGAGAGTTCTACATAAATTGTTAATTACTTTTGACTATGAAAAAAGAGATTGATAGGTGATGAGAACAACCCAAAAATCGAATGGAACATATGTAGATGAGATACACTCTAAATAAATTGTAAAAATCTTTAATCCAACGTGTAATTAGAGGGACTTGAATTATTTGTTACCACAAAGTTGGAAAATAAAAATGAGAATAACACATAACATGAACATCATATTTTAATTTCACACAGAGTAAAAAAAACACCTAAATTTTGAAGGAAAAAAAATAATCACTGTCATGTAATGGATTAAAATTATTATTATTATTTTTTGGAATCGTTGGAAACTTCGTCGTCAAACTATCTCTTCCGGGTTTAAGCGAAGCAGGTAAAGTCATTGATTATCCTATGCTCTTATAAGAAACACACTCCCTAAATTCGAACCAATAATCTTAAAATATGATCCTGAATTCTACACCATGAAATCAATATATGATTGAAGAATTCTCTCTCTATATCTGAAATTCTGAATCAATGACACTTTTATCATTGAAATTGACAGTAAAATAAATAAATATTATTTGGAAAAAGGACATGTTATTTTCTACATCAGAGTAATGAATAAAAGTCTCAGATATGATGATACATGTCTATTAATTATTACCATATTCTTATCATTTCAAAATTTCATCCACACAGAGAGATAGAGAACAGATAAAGACCAGTCAAATGTACTGAAACCTTTTGCATGGAAATGAGTGTTTTTTTTAAAAAAAATAAAAAATAAAGAATTTATTATAATATACAGAGATTATAATTTTGGGTCTAGTTAACATTATAATTCACTCTTAGTAACCAGACTTGTAACTCACACTAAAAATATATATTTATGGTCCCACTAATATTTAAAGAGATATATATCTACAGTACTCATATGTATTAAGAGATATATCTAAGATATGTATTAAACTTTTCATAATCTTCTGATTTGCATATTTTAATGATTCAATTATATTTAAGTCATTATCCAATAATTACTAATAAATTATAAAAAAAAAAACTCAATATAAAATTTAATTGAATACTTAATTGAAGTCTCAACTCGCTAAGCTCTTAACGGCTGCATTGAATATTTTTGCATTTTAGTAGTAAGTAAGCTTCTATTCAATTTCTCTCTCTCCTAAAACTTTATATAAACCATTTGGCCTCATAGGTTTTGTGACAGACCCACTTTTCTTGACCAGCCAAAGGTATCAGCAATAATCTCAGCTCTCTCTCTTTGCAATTTCTCTTCCCATCACTTTCTTGAAAACTAGCAATATTTCCAATTCCAAAGCTTTCAAAATCCAAAAAAAGAAAAAAGAAAAATGGCAGCTTTTTCATACCCACACCACCATCCTCTTCTTCTTCTTGACTCTTCATCAGTTTTGTTGCCAATGGAAGAAGGAAATTATTTCTCTCAATTTTACCCACCAAAATTTCCTACTCTTGATGCTGGAGTTTTTGAAAGTAGCTGTGTTGATCATCATCACAGTGATAATGAGCCTTCTAATAATTCAGCTGTGACCAAAAACCAAAGCACTACTGTGTCTTCAACTGAGCAGGTGACCCATATGGACAAGAAAAGGAAGAACAGAACTAATGTTTCTTCTTTAAATTCTGCTCAATCAAAGGTACAAATTAAATTTTACTATTTGGGTTTGTAGTTTTGTACATAGAGCCTCCAAAATCATGTTAAAAAATGTAAATTTCTCAATGTTAAAATTATTCATAATAAATTCAAAATCGCTACAACACTCTCAAATTCTAATTTGTCCATTTTTTTTTTTACTAGGAAGCGAAAAGCAAGAAGCAAAAGAAAATCAATGATGCCCAAGAAAAGAAAATTCCTAAAGCTGATGAGAAGAAAGCTGCTAAAGAACCTCCAAAAGATTACATTCACGTTAGAGCAAGGAGGGGCCAAGCAACTGACAGCCACAGCTTAGCTGAAAGGGTATGCTACAAATTCAAATATATGACAATTATGCCCACCTAACTATATATAATATTATTTTAATTTTGCCAACATTCATCAAAGTCTAAAGGGTAGTTATGTTCATTATTGGTTTCAGGTAAGAAGAGAGAAAATTAGTGAGAGGATGAAAATGTTGCAAAAACTTGTTCCTGGTTGTGACAAGGTAAGTAATAGTTGAGTTATGTTTCTTGGAACAAATATTGGTGCATTTTTTTAAGTTTTATTATATGTCTGACAAAACTTAATTCATGTGGTTTGGTGTAACATTTAGGTAACTGGAAAGGCCCTCATGTTGGATGAAATTATCAATTATGTACAGTCATTACAAAATCAAGTGGAGGTAATGCTATTAAAAAACTTTTGTTTATATACAGTAATGACTTATTAAACATATATTAATGTTTTTGTTATTTTCTTTTTCAGTTCCTATCAATGAAGCTTGCTTCTGTGAATCCCATGTTCTATGACTTTGGAATGGACCTAGATAATATATTCACAGTCAGACCAGATCAGGTAAAGAAAATATAAAGAAACTTGAGCTTATACAATATTTGTTTTTTAATAAAATGACCTCAGTATGGTAAATCTCAATTAAATTGCACTCAAGATATTGTTTAATCAAATGCTAAACAGATCCAGTCAAGATTGTTGTATTAAATAAAAACTTGAACATATACATAACTATATAGTAAGTTTTATTGAATCAAAGCTAATGAATCATTATCTTTGACATGAAAAATTTCAGAGGTTGAATGGCATAGCTGCTTCATCACCATTGCAAGGCAACCCCACTACCCAGCTCACAACTTTTGCTGATACAACCACCACTGCTGCCTTTTTCCCAGCTGATCATAGTAACTATCCTAATCTTGATACTGCATTTTTACTTCAACAAGGGCAGAGGCCAAATGCATTAATCTCTCAGGTATATTATTCATTTATTTAATAATTGCATGAATATTAAAACCATTTTAGACAATCCAATATCAAAATTAAAAATAATTAAAGTATGGGCACTAAGTATGTGACAAATGTGTCATTTTCAGGATAATGGGAATAGTCTAATGTGGGATATGGAAGACCAAAAACAAAAGATTCTTAACCCATCTGTGTTCACCAACAACTTGTGTTTTTTCCATTAATATGTGACATTAAGCTGCCTTACAAAACATCTTGGTAAGCTTTCATGTCCTGTATCAACTCTCATATTATCAAATAAACCAACTATGTCCACATATATATAGAGAGGTTAGGATTGGGACAAGAAATTGCATTCACTAAATATCAAACTCTTGATTACTCGAACTCAAGTGATCGCCGTCGCAAAACACATTCATATCTAATTGAGCTGGCCAATGCTATGATACCCAAGGGTATCAAATACCTTTGGTTTTAAACATGTAACTTTCAGCATTGAACATGTAACTTTGAGTATTGAATATGCAAATTCTACCAATAAACATGCAACTAATTTTATGTTTTAAAAAGTTTCATGTTTATTGATACAATTTGCATATTTAATACTCTAAGTTACATGTTCAATCCTCAAAGTTACATGTTTGTACTTAAGGATATTTGATACCCTTGGGTATTGTAGACAAGCCTAATTGAGCTACATCCTGAACAAATTGATTATATATGTTTATCATTATTCTTTATTTTAACATTTTTCTTTTCCTTTTTAATATCAGCTTCAACTGAGAGGGGCTTGTTTATCTTCATCAAATAGAGAGTAGAGGGTAAAGGGAGCATCTGGGGCAGCAGCAAAACCAATGGATATGAATGAAGAACATGAAGGACAGAAATACCCCACCAAGTTAATAAAGACCAGATCTTTTAGCAGATCCCTTGTAATTTGTCCATTATTTTGACTCCAAAAGTCGCCCAAGCACAAATTCCTAGACCTTGTGGCTATGGTTGTTAAATACAGACACTAGTTATTACTTCATGTAAAATATTATTATTTTATATTATAATATGAAAAATAGACCATTAGAGTAAAGTAAATTAAATTCTTGTAGTTTCAGTTATTATTTCAGTTATTTTTACCCTAGAAAAAAGCAAAGATACTGTAGTTGACATGACTAGTTATGCATTTATTACAAGTTTTGGTTGGAGTGAATGGTGAAATCTTTTTCTGTTTGGCTGCAAGGAAAATTCATCTGATGAATTCCGCCCGCATCAGCTTTTTTTACGATTCTGAACAAAGTATTTGATTTAATTTGTAGCCACTCCTTTGGTTTTTTTTTTTTTTTTTGGTTGCCTCATACAAGTGGGAAACTTGTCTTTTTTGTTCCCCAACAATGCTGCTTTGTTGGAAAAAATTTGCCTCAATGAAGGTCGTAAATAAAATTCTCATTATAAATAGGATATGAAAAATATTCTCATATACGTAATTTTGTTTATTTATTTTTTATATAGAGATTAGTTTTAGATATGCATGTCATTGAAGTGTATAATTATTCTATTTCTCTTAGAAATTAGCTAATTACGTATATTTCCACAATTTATTGCTTTGAGATATAAATCTCACTAATTATGATGTAATTAGAGGTATTAGGATTTAAAGCATTAATCATACAAACAAAGACCTGAAAAACAAAAGCATTCTCTTACCAATAAAATCAATTGTAACAGTAAACAAGTTATAGTTATTCCAAAGTGTAAATCTAAGTTGTTTAAGTGGTGATTAATCGTCAATTACTCATAAATCGTTATTGGAGCGATCTTATTTAACCGAAAATCATCGATTTAGTTTTTCACTAAAAATTATCGATTTTTGAGTAATTTATTACTGATTAATCATCGACTTCTGATTTTAAATTTTTTACTGATTAATCATCGACTTCTGATTTTCGATTTTTGACCGATTTATAGAAAGACGAATATTCTTCTTCTTTTCCTCATTTTTCATTTTCTTCTTTAAAAATTTTAGTCATTTCTCTTAACTTTATGATTGTTTAATATTTTTCATGATAAATGAATGATTTTTATTAATTTTTGAAGGCAGTTATATGAAATAACAATTTTATCCTTCTCGATTAATTTTTAGATCAATCCCGGAATATTTACAATGAATCACAAATCGTTCTTAAAACAATTTATTATTGATTTTCGATAAAACTACCCACATGTAAATCCACTAACAAGTCAAATTTTTTTTTTATGAAGTTCTAATTAGTAACGGGTGGAGCATCAGAGCTAGAGTCTCACATATCAACAATGTTGGCAAAGCAAAACCTTTCCTAATCATAACTTATGTCCCATAAAAGCCAGTAATTAGATTCATCTATATGACTTCTTTTTGAATGATTGCAACATGATTTGTGAGCTAAAAAGGCAATTAGGAGTGTGATTACATTCCAATAATTACTTTTAAATTTTAATGATTGCTTGTGATTTGATTAAACAAGAAACTGTAAGTCGGCAAAAAGGGACTAAGACCCCGAGCCAGCAACACAATGAGCCATAAACACATTACACTTCAGGTCCCATTTGTCTTCTCATTCAAACAATCAACCAAAGGAAACACACTACTATTATTGAAAGGACAAACCAATTAGTTAATTAGATGAACATCTATCTCATTGGCCTAATCATGTATCATTTCTATCTTCCTTTATCGTAACCATCAAGCATCCATTTATTAAAAAAACATTTTTAAGTTTCGATCGACAGTTGTATAAACAGACAATCCATGTGGCTTTTATGCTCCATCTGTTCTTTAATATGACCCACATGTTGATTTTTCTTTGCCCAATTGGCCAAAAAATGTTATGTAAATTATCCAACAAAGAAAATTCAATCTTCTTTTCAGCAAAGAAGGCTAAAGGGAGATTACATTTACTAGTAAGATGCCAACTGGTTTCATATCTTGGTTTCTTTTAATTTGCTTTTTGATAGTGTTAAAAGTAATCACATAATGTATTGCCATTTGGCTTCAAAATGGATTTGAGAGGATAATGCTTAATTAAAGTTGATTTCATCTTTGAACTAACATGCTATTAGCTTACAACTCAGTAAATGTTGCAAGACGTTTGTAGCTCACCAACTGATCAATCTGTTCTTTAGGGGCCCCCCTTGATTCTTTGTTTTATCATATTTTTATTGGGTCCACGTGTTGATTGATTATGAAACACACATTTATTTTAACAAGTTTCTTCTAGCCAACCTGGCAGATCTTTAGTTAGATAAGCAAGTCCAAGTCAATTTATAATTAATAATGAGTACTTTCTCTTTGGCAATTAAAGGCTAACTTATCCGTGATTTGATGGTGTAAGGCGTAAGATCTCACATTAAGATTCTGGGTTCGAATCCATGTAGTGCGTTTTTTATAAAAGTCTGAGACAGTCGGAGGTTTTACCTACTCCGTTTAAGCCTGGAATGAGTGATTTGACGGTGGGATTTCCAACGATTTAAAAAAAATATATATATTAAAAACTAACTACTTTTTTTAATTGGATCTTTAAAAATATAAAATTACATCCGGAATACTACAGATTTTATATCTGACTTTTAAGAACGTTTTTTTTAACAATAATATTTGGCTCTTAATACCTAAGTATATAAGTTCTTGGGTTCTTCAGTCATTTTGATCTGCATGACTTTAAAATCGGATATATAAGGAGTCGGTTAAGGTTTAGCCTCCCTCTAAATGAGAAAATTACACTTTGATCTCTCTTTGAATATGTTTTTTCCACTTAGTTTCTGATAAAAAATTTAATACCTTATTTCATCATTGACAATTTGACATAGGCAGCGCTAGTTAAGAACTAGAGGGAGCTGAAGCCTCTCTCACTTTTGAAAATAAAAATTTATTTGTTATTACTAGTCTATTTATTGTTTAAATTGTTCTAAAAACTATTTTTATATTATTGAAATTTTAAAAGTATTAATTAAAAAATTTATTGTTTACCTTTTATCTTCATTAATTTTCTTCTTTGATCTATTTATTCTCTCAAAATCCTAATGTTGGAGGAGTTCATCTTATCTCTCTCATGTTTATTAATTTCTTTTTCAAACTAAGATAATTAATGGTAATTTCTTTCTCTACTAAGGGTTTGTTTTAATTATATTTTGATTTTATAGTTTTTGATTGCATATTTACATTGAAACATATATAATCTCATAGAATAAATTAATAATATATTTAATAATTTTAAATAAATTAGATCCAAATAAATTTTTGAAGCTCTCGTTTAAAAAAAAATTGGACTAGATTTAAAATATCTCTATTAAATCTTTTTTATTTCTTGTTGTGAGAATTTGTGAAGAAAATGTGTATTAACATTTGTTTGAATTTAAAAATCACAATGAGAGACATTTATATGGGCATTATACAACTACCATATTAAATGCACAACTATCATATTAAATACACAACAACACAACTATCAACTACACACTACACAACTACCAACTACACAATTAACACAACTAATATCCCCCCTCAAACTCAAGGTGGTTTAGATGAAACCAAATTGAGTTTAGAAAAAAGTGTAGTGTAACGTCTCGGAAGAAAGGATTTGGTTAAGACATCCGCTAACTGATAAGTGGATTGAAGATACACCAAGGAAATAATGCCACGAGCAACGTGTTGGCGAATGGAATGACAATCGATCTCAATGTGTTTGGTGCGCTCATGAAAAACATCATTATGTGCTATTTCAATAGCACTTTTTTTATCGCAGTAAAGGATTAGAGAGATGGTTGAGGGATTCCCATATCTTCTAGGAGCCAAGGTAACCATAGAAGTTCAGCTGTAATTAGGGGTGAGCATCGGTCGGTTCGGTCGGTTAATCCATGATTTTTTAACCATAACCGAAATTTTCGGTTAAATAAAAGTGTGACCGAATTAACCAATTTATGACTCATAACCATTAACCAATTAACCGTTATATTTCGGTCGGTTATGGTTAATTCGGTTATTAACCAATCCAATAAATATAAATTCATCAACTTTCAATAAAGCATTTAACACAATTACACAAATATAAATTCAAATCCATCAAAAAGACATCAAATCATAAATTCATCAAGCATTTTTGAGAAGAAAATCCAGAAAAGGGTTTGCGGATGAATTTGCATGCTTAACATTAGCAACCCAAGTGGTTGAATCAGTCTGGAACGAAAAGGGTTTGCAGCAATTGGGCAGTCGTTTGATGCTTCAAAGAAGGCTGTTTGTAGGATTTCAGGTGATAACTCGGAAGCACAAAGGGTTAAGTTGTTGTAAGAAAATTAAATCTCTCCATCGAATGAAGATTTGCCAATAGAGATACAGGAATTTCCCCACTCAAATTGTTCTGTGACATATCAATGATTCCAAGATTTTTGGCACTCGGTATTAGAATTTGGCCACTAAGATGATTCATGGAAAGATCGAGTGTATGCAAACTACTCAATTGTAAGATTTCACCAGGAATATGACCAATATGGCTAGTTCTAGACAAATTGAGATAATCTAACCCCGAAAGCATCCCAATCTGAGGAAATTCCTGCCTGGTAAATCTATTGTAAGCTAAACTAAGGTGTTTAAGATTCTGAGCTTGACTCAAGTTATGGAAAATCTTTCCACTAAGCTGATTCTCAGATAAGTCTAAATAAACCAAATGAGACCAGTTGTAACTAGAATTGAATTGTACCTGAGAAATATGCCCTTGAAACTGATTCCTGCTCAAGTCGATCACCTCCAATTGAAACTTACAGATGAACAAGACGAGAAGATGAAGACTGCAATTGAAGGCTTGAAGCTGTAATTGGTATAGATGAACAAGGCGAGAAGGATTTTGAGAATTTGCAATTTTATGAATGGCGGCTTGAATTGGTACAGAGTACAGAGATGAGAGAACCTAGGGTTTTTGAATTTTAAGTATTATTTTTAGTTTAGGGTTTTGAAATATATATATATATATAGTTTAATTTCGGTTAATCGGTCCGTTCGGTTAAACGAATCTCATAACCGTAACCGAACCGAATAACCGAAAAAATTAAAAAATTTAACCGCAATAACCGATTTAACCAAATTAACCGAACCGTAATAAAAAAATGGGTCGAAACGGTTCGGTTAATCGGTTAAAACCGATTAATGCACACCCCTAGCTGTAATAGCAGCAACAGCTCTATATTCAGCCTCAATATTCGAGCACGTAACCAATGTCTATTTCTTACTGCGCCAAGAAATAAGTGAGTCACCAAGAAAAATACAATAGCCTGTAGTTGATCGACGATCAGTAGGGTCTTCTGTCTAGTCAGAATCAGAATAGGCTCGAAGAACCAATGATGAAGTAGCAGCAAAATGGTGACCAATAAAGAGAGTTCCTTTAACATAACGAAGAATGCGAAGCACTGCAGCATAGTGAGTAGAACGAGGAGCGGTCATGAACTGGCTGACAATGTGAACTGCATAAGAAATTTCTGGTCGAGTGACTGTAAGATAAATGAGGCTTCCAACCAATTGCCTGTAGAGAGTATGATCATTAAGAGGAGTGTTATCTTCATCCATAGGTGTAAGATGAGTATTGTACTCAATTGGAGTTGGAACCGTCTCACTGTCTGTAAGGCTAGCTCGAGAAAGAAGATCAGAGGCATACTTGGCTTGCGAGAGATGATAACCATCATCAGAACAAATAACCTCAAGGCCTAAAAAATAACTCAGAGAACCAAGATCTTTCATTTCAAATTGTTGTCTAAGAGTCTGTTTGAGATCTACAATGCCTGAAATATCATCTCCAGTAATAATCATATCATCAATATAAAAAAGTAATATCACAATATCCTTTTCGGATTTTCGAAGAAATAAGGCTGAATCATGTGGACTGGAGGTGAACCCAATCTGACTGACAACGGTACTGAATTTGGCAAACCATGCACGAGGAGTTTGCTTCAAACCATATAAGGCACGTCATAGGCGATATACTGTATTTGGTGGATGATTAAGACCAGGAGGAGGCTTCATATAAACTTCTTCAGTGAGATCAACATTGAGAAAAATATTCTTGACATCCATCTGAAATAGACTCCATTACCGAGCAGCAACAATAGCAAGCAAACTGCGAACTGAGGTAAGACGAGCAACATGACGAAGAATGCGAAGCACTGCAGCATAGTGAGTAGAACGAGGAGCGGTCATGAACTGGCTGACAATGTGAACTGCATAAGAAATTCTGGTCGAGTGACTGTAAGATAAATGAGGCTTCCAACCAATTGCCTGTAGAGAGTATGATCATTAAGAGGAGTGTTATCTTCATCCATAGGTGTAAGATGAGTATTGTACTCAATTGGAGTTGGAACCGTCTCACTGTCTGTAAGGCTAGCTCGAGAAAGAAGATCAGAGGCATACTTGGCTTGCGAGAGATGATAACCATCATCAGAACAAATAACCTCAAGGCCTAAAAAATAACTCAGAGAACCAAGATCTTTCATTTCAAATTGTTGTCTAAGAGTCTGTTTGAGATCTACAATGCCTGAAATATCATCTCCAGTAATAATCATATCATCAATATAAAAAAGTAATATCACAATATCCTTTCTTTCGGATTTTCGAAGAAATAAGGCTGAATCATGTGGACTGGAGGTGAACCCAATCTGACTGACAACGGTACTGAATTTGGCAAACCATGCACGAGGAGTTTGCTTCAAACCATATAAGGCACGTCATAGGCGATATACTGTATTTGGTGGATGATTAAGACCAGGAGGAGGCTTCATATAAACTTCTTCAGTGAGATCAACATTGAGAAAAATATTCTTGACATCCATCTGAAATAGACTCCATTACCGAGCAGCAACAATAGCAAGCAAACTGCGAACTGAGGTAAGACGAGCAACATGACGAAGAATGCGAAGCACTGCAGCATAGTGAGTAGAACGAGGAGCGGTCATGAACTGGCTGACAATGTGAACTGCATAAGAAATTTTTGGTCGAGTGACTGTAAGATAAATGAGGCTTCCAACCAATTTCCTGTAGAAAGTAGGATCATCAAGAGGAGTGTTAGCTTCATCCATAGGTGTAAGATGAGTATTGTACTCAATTGGAGTTGGAACCGTCTCACTGTCTGTAAGGCTAGCTCGAGAAAAAAGATCAGAGGCATACTTGGCTTGCGAGAGATGATAACCATCATCAGATCATCAGAACAAATAACCTCAAGGCCTAAAAAATAACTCAGAGAACCAAGATCTTTCATTTCAAATTGTTGACTAAGAGCCTGCTTGAGATCTGCAATGCCTGAAATATCATCTCCAATAATAATCATATCATAAATATAAAAAAGTAATATCACAATATCCTTTTCGGATTTTCGAAGAAATAAGGCTGAATCATGTGGACTGAAGGTGAACCCAATCTGACTGACAACGGTACTGAATTTGGCAAACCATGCACGAGGAGTTTGCTTCAAACCATATAAGGCACGTCTTAGGCGATATACTGTATTTGGTGGATGATCAAGACCAGGAGGAGGCTTCATATAAACTTCTTCAGTGAGATCAACATTGAGAAAAATATTCTTGACATCCATCTGAAATAGACTCCATTACCGAGCAGCAACAATAGCAAGCAAACTGCGAACTGAGGTAAGACGAGCAACATGAGCAAAAGTCTCCTCATAATCAATATCATACTCTTGGGCGAATCCTTTAGCAACAAGACGTGCTTTATAACGCTCAATAGATCCATCTGAATGTGTTTTGAATTTGTAAACCCATTTGCATCCCACTGAGTTTTTTCCAGAAGGAAGATCAACCAAGTCTCAAGTACCGGTCTTTGTCAATGCATGTAATTCATCTTGCATAACTTGCTGCCAATAAGGATCAGAAGAAGCCTCCCTATAGTACTGAGGTTCATGCAAAGAAACAAGAGCATAGAAATAATGATAATTTCAAAGGTAAGGGGGAAGATTTCTTACTGGGTAGGATATGGCGAAGATGAGTCACCAAAGGTCTTTGGTGCAGTATCCGCGGAGGGGCATCATCAGAAACATGCTTTGATGGAGGTTGGAAATCTTTATGCTCATCATGAGTACCTGCATCAAGTGGAAACAACTCGATAGATGGATTAGTGAAAAGTGGAGGTGGATCTGAATGTGACACTGTGAACTTAGAATGAGAGGAGAACATAACGTGTTCCCAGAAAATAAAATGACGAGAGATGCAAAGTTTCTTTGACACAGGATCCCAACAACGATACCATTTGTGTTGAATGCCATAACCTAGGAAACAACAAAGTCCGACACGAGGTTCTAACTTGTGATGCTCTGTGGAAGGAAGAAGAACAAAACAAACACTCCCAAAGACCTTGAGAATATCATAAGGAGGGGAAACACCATAAAGGCACTCATAAGGAGACAAATATTGTTTGGTGATTGAAGAAGGAACACGATTAATAACATAAACAACTGTAAGAGCAGCTTCACCCTAAAAGCGTTCAGGACAAAAAGGATAAAATGAGCATAGATCGAGTGGAATCTAAAAAATGACGAGGTTTTCGTTCGGCTCGTCCATTTTATTGAGAGGTATATGAGCATGATCATTGTGAATTGGTCCTTTGTGCTTTTAAAAATTATTAAATCTTAAAGTCAAGATATTCCTTAGCATTGTCGGTTCTCAATATTTTGATAGTCTTGGAAAACTGTGTTTTGATCATGTTTGCAAAGTCAATATAAATTTGAGGTAGTTCAGAACGCTGTTTCATAAGAAAAATCCATGTAAATCAAGAATAGTCATCAATAAATAAGACAAAATATTTAGATCTTCCAATAGTGGGTGTAGGAGAAGGTCCTCATACATCAGAGTGGACCAAATCAAAGGGGGCAACATATTATGATTATTATGTTGAAAGGATAAAACTGATTGTTTTTCAAGTTGACAAGAGACACAATGGAAAGACTGGTCTTTAACGGAACCTAGTGAACCATTAGAAACTAAAAGACAAAGTTTATTTAACGAGGCATGACCAAGGCGCATATGCCACAAGTGAAGAGAAGATGTAGTAGATATAACACATAACTGGGAAAAATGATTTGAAGGAAGATGCGGAGAGGTGAGTTCAAACAGACATCCAATTCTACGGCCTGTCCTAAGAATCTGTCTCGTCTGCGGATCCTGCACACGACAACCATTAGTGGAGAATATCAATTCTAATCCAAGTTCATATAGTTGACCAACATAAATAAGGTTGGATGTAAGTTTGGGAACAAGAAATGTATTTGGTAAAGTGAGTGTAGATGTTGATATGTGGCCAGACTGACTTACAAGCATTTGTGAACCATCTGCGGTGAAAATTGGAGAACTACTTGTGGTGAGAGAGGTGGAGGAAAATAATGGGGATTGAGAAGTCATATGATTGCAACAACCATAGTCAAAATACCAAGGAGAATTACCTGAAGTGACATACAATGTGGTGGAAGTACTGGAAGGAATTGAGAGTATCTATTTAAGGAGTGTTTCTAAGTTACTAGTAGAGTCAGTAGAGTCATTGACTTTATTGACAACAACAATGGTGGAATTGGCAGACCTTGGGGTCTGATTAGATCTTGGTGGACGAGTGGGACACTGCTCAATGGAATGGCCAGATAGCTTACAGTAACGATATTCTTCCTTATGAGGAAAATTGGAAGCTATGTGTCCATTTTTCTTATATTTGTGACATTTAGTAAAATGACATTCAGACAGGATGTGACCAACCTTGTTACAGGTATAACAAAATTTTTCTCTTTTGCTGGAATTATTGCTTACAGTGACAAACACAACATCATCTTGAGAAGGTTTAAGTAAGTTTAGTTGAGTTTCATCAGATAATAAATGAGAGACAACAACTTCTAATGTAGGCAATGGAGATTGATGTAACAATGAAGCTCGGCAAGATTTAAAGTCATCAGTAAGGGCCATAAGGAATTGAATTAGCCGCATGCGGTCATGGTGTGCCGCATAATTAGTTTCATCAATATTGCAACTAATAGATGGTTCTGACAGAGCAAGTTGGTCTCAAATATTCTCCATTTGAGCAAGAAAATTAGTAAGAGACTGACCTTTCTCTTGTTTCAAAATATGCAACTTTCCACGGTTGATACTGACTAGAGAGATCGGAAGAGGTGTATCTTAATGCAAGCAGATCCCAAACTTCTTTGGCAGTTTCATAGCGGCCAAATTGAATATGAATGGCTGCAACCGAAGTATTCCAGAACCATGTCAGAATTTGGTGATTCTTATTGTCCCAATCTTCGAGATGGTCAGCAAGCTGTCCTTCAGTTTCATCAGTGAGCCGAGTGGGGGACTTGACATCTCCAGTAACATAGCACCATAGTTTCCGACCTTTGAAATTTCTATTATTCTTATAGAAATTTTTTTAAAGTGTTGTTAGAACTCAGCCTATCATGAGTTGAATTTCTGGCTTCGCCACTAATAATTGGAGTTAAAATCGATAAATGAAAAAAAACAAATTAACTTATTTTAATTTGTAAAGGTCTTATGTAATCAATTTATAATTACATGTGAAAATATTGTATTTGTCCTTCAATAATGCATCTTTCTGTGACTGTTTTGACATTTGACATTAAAAATGAAATGAAGTATTATAAAATTGTTGAGGCTTAAATGGTATAAATTTTAAGAGGGATGAAGCAGTCATTCCCCATGAATAATAGTGTTTCGAATTTGACATTCAATATCAATAATGAACAATTAGATGGGTGTCTCCAAACTTGTAAGCAAAAAAATGGTCCACCAAGAGAAACCTGTGGTCTTTCCCAAGATATCGAGTAAAGCAAAAGATCAAATTAAACAACAAAAATTTAAACATCCATAAAAGAGCTTAATAAAAAACAACGTTACATAGGCTTGACACTTGTCAAAGTTGATCAACTTCATATAAGAATATGCAAATAAAGGTGACTTCTTCAAAATATGTGATAAGGCAACAAGTTGAAAAGGAAGTAATTCTATAATATGATTGTTTTATGAGTGATGCGTTTAAAATAACTATTATTTATTAATTGTGTTAACAGCTATTTTTCATTTCAGGGGTAATTCGGGAAAAATTATTCCTCGAATAAACCTCCCCAAAGTAGTGAATTTGTTTGGTTAGTTGGGAACCAAAGCAAACTTGGCAATCAAATCAAAAAACACAAACAAGATAAAAGATTTAACGTGGTTCAGTGGAATGGATGCAACCTACATCCACAAGAACAAAAAAGAAAGAACTTTTATTACCACCTCGAGTTAGACCGACCTCATTATCTCTCACTTACACTAAGCTTTTTTTCGCTTTTACAAGTTGAGTAAACACTACAAAGTACTAGAAAATAATTAGTCAGCCAGAGAGTTTTTTCGAACCAAAAAAAGGAGAAGAGCCCCCCCCGAAGTCTTCAACCATGTTATATAGTGCGTCCAAATTCGCTATTACACCAATTCCTGACACCAGCCACGTTACCCTGTTATTATTGCCTAGGCTCATTTCCCAAATCACTATGCAAATAGTAGCTATGCCGTCTAACACAGCCACTCTCTGCCACATGAACCTCATTAATTCACCATATTTTGGTAACTGCTACACATTATGCCCATGTGTCAACCTGTATTCCAACAACTCACGTGATTTTGTGTGTCAGTAGATAAGTCTGAGGCCATCTTCCATCCCATCAGTCGCTGGCCTACTTCTATCTCATCAGCCCTTGGGAGGCTTAAACTTTCGTTTAGGGATTATGTCATCCGTACGTGAGTATAGTACTACAACACCGGCCTATATCCCCGGGTCGGTGTACCAAAACGGGGGACACTCCTCCTTACTCCTTTTACCACTTTTGGGTCGTAGAGATGCCTTTACTTTCCTCAATTTCTCTTCAAAAAGATTAAGTCAACATTAAGCTCATTGACCGCTTTAGTTATGGGCATGTAGAAATATTGAGAAATAACTTCCCTTGATGAAAGTCTAAATTGTTATGATTTTCTTCTAGCTTGCATCTTCTAAAGATCACCTTCCTATGTTTCTGATAAAACTTCCTTGAGTGTATATCATCGTGCCTCAGTTGGTTTACTCCAAATCTTAATCCCCTTGCTATAAGCACAAAACATATATCCTGACTACCTCGGGTCTATCTTCATCTCCATAAAAATTATCGAATCTGATCATTCTCATCGGGTTGTCTTAATCTGTAGCTCGGGCTCTGATCCTTCGTTTGACTTCTCATCCTCACGAAGATCTTGGACTTTCATCTATTAAGTGACAAAAACTCATTCTACCATGTTGGGTTTCTCTAAGGTCCCAAGGATCATTATCAAGCAAGAAACACATGTGAATACATAATGAAATATGGCAGAATCATACTTACATTGATCGGTTGAGCGATGCGACGAAGAACAAAACTTTTTATGCCCTTTGATGTTCACGACATTTGCTGTTTTTGGTCCTCCTCCATTCGGCCATGGATGTCCCCAAGCTCCAAGCTTGTGAATGATGATTTCATGCTCACGGGTGTGGTTCCCTATCACCTTCGCAAGACTCCTAAAACGTGCTAGCACTCCTGAAATTTTGCCGCAAAACTTCCTATTGCTTCTCTTACATCTCACAGCAAACTGCAGTGAAAATAATGAAGAAAGTGGCCAAAGGCCGAGAGGGAGAAGAGAGTGTGAGGATAGAGTGTGTTGTTTTGGTTGGTTTGTGTATCTAATACACAAAAATGAATTTCAAAAAATCATTTTCAAATTTTTACTTTCCAAAAGTCAAAGCTTTGCCAACTACCACCATCAATCACAATGACAAGTTGTCATATCACTCAAAGTGACTAGACATCATATCAATCGATTGACTAGTGATTTGACACTTGATGTGACTTGTGGGCCGCACTTAAATTCACAATGCGAGTGCGCCCGCAAACACTCCCGGGCTCGGGTTCGCTAATTCCAAATTAACGAATTTTCGGTTGCGACGAAATTAAATCTAATTTAATTAAATAACTTTGCCTAGCAAAATTACTATTCACGTCGCTAACGAATTAATTCTAAATTAACTCGTTCGCCCGAATTAAAATCTAATTTCAATTCCGCGTCGAAATCCAATTTCGTTTAATATATCAAATATATTAATTAATCGATTAATTCCAAATTAATAGTTCTTTCTCTTTAATTAATATTTTATCCCAGATAAAATATCTCCGTAAATAATCTCATATTAATTTTCTCTCTCATCATTAATTAATCCCAAATTAATAAAGTGCAAGTCATACGTCATCGGAGAATCTTCGGGAAGCGACCCATGAGATCCCCGGATATGTTGGCAGTAAATACGGTCGTCAGACTATCCGAACACGTAAGTACCTAGTACTACATTTTCCCGATTTACAAGACAAGGTTGGCTTCTAGCAAAGAGCCATGCCTACCCAATTCTCCAGAAATATCCTTACAGGAATATGTGATGTATATCAGGCGTAGTATACATAGTATTGCGTATATCGATCCAGCATCGGATGTCACGTGCAAGGCCTGGGGCTGGAAATGTGTCTGCCCCGTACCAAGTGTTGGTGTTTGCTAAGGTCCCAAGATCATTAAACAAGCATGAAACTAAGTGCGAATACAAATCAACGAAGTTACGGAATACTCACATCGATCGGTTAGCGACGCAGAGACGAACAAAACTGATTTTCTGCTCCATGGACTGCTCGGCAGTGACTGTCACAGCTCACTTTTTTGGCGTCCATTGATGCTCCTTGAACAAGCTCCAAGCTTCGTCAAACGATTCCCGGCTCATGGGTGGACTTCCCATCACCTTCGCATGTCTCTCAGAGTGCTAGCTCTTGTGAGTTTTTGCCACAAAAATCACCACATTTGCTTCCCATTTTCTTCTTGACTCACAGCAGTTCACTGCCAAAACCAGAAGAAAAATGCCCATGTTGGGCGAGAGAGAGAGATGAGAGAAAAAGAGAGTTGTGTGTTGTTGGCTTCAAATTTGTGTATCTAATACCCAAATGTGAATTTCAAATTCATTTACCATGAATTTGGCTTTCAAAAAGTCAAGCCTTAATGGCACCAACCACACATATCACTTCATCAATCCATCACTCAGTGAATAGTGACTGGCATCAATCACTCAAAGTGAAAGACATACATCACTTGATTGACGAATGATGTCACGCTAGATGCGACTAGCGATTTGACGCTTGATTTGACTTGCGTGCCGCACTCGAATTCGAAATGCGAATGCGCTCGCAAATAATCTTGGGCTCGGGTTCACTAATTCCAAATTAACAAATTTTCCGTTGCGACGTAATTAATTGATTATGCCTAGAGAAATCATTATTCACGTCGTTAACGAATTAATTCTAAATTAACTCGTTCGCCCGAATTAAAATCTAATTTTAATTCCGCGTCGAAATCCAATTTCGTTTAATATATCGAATATATTAATTAATCGATTAATTCCAAATTAATCGTTATCTCTCTTTAATTGATATTTTATCCCAGATATAATATCTCAGCAATTAATCCCATATTAATTTTCTCTCTCTTCTAATTAATCCCAGATTAATTTAGAGTGCGAGTCATACGTCATCGGTGAATCTTCGGGAAGCGACCCATGAGATCCCCGGATATATTGGCAGTAAATTCGGTCGTCGGACTATCCGAACACGTAAGTACCAAGTACTACTTTTTCCGATTTACAAGACAAGGTTGGTTTCTAGCAAAACGCCATGCCTACCCAATTCTCCAAAAATATCCTTACAGGAATAAAAGATCTATATCAGACGTAATATACGTAGTATTGTGTATGTCGATCCAGTATCTGATGATCACGTGCTAGGCCTGGGGCTGGAATTGTGTCTGCCCCGTACGAAGCACATGTCGGATGTCTGGTAACTAGTCTCTATAATCGGATAAACCTGACCTTGTCATTTTATCCCGATGACTACAGTACTTAAGAGAACTAGTATCGTATCCTACGCGACCATCATCTCCATATGACTGGAGTGACACTTCCATCTTGACATCACACCCAACACACTACGATTCTCAATATACCCAGCATAGGCTTACACAGAACCTGTTAAAGCCCTGGACGACCGCAACCAAAGTATATTGATTGTCGCAAGTATTAGCGGTGCAAGTCTCAGGTTAAGACCAAATACACCTACCCTGATTTCGGACTTCCATAGACACATAGTCATACTACCAATGGAATTCCGAGGGGGTCTATCCAGAGCGAAGCTGTTTCCCGTACCATCGGTAAAACACAACCTCCTATTACACTTGCATGAGTATCCTATACCTAAATATATGAGAACTATGCTGTCGTGCCCTCACAACGCCCACAAGTGTAATACTAGTCTTTTACGTATTTATCGATGTCCAATCTCGATAATACTCTGACTAGGGATATTTAATGATTTATCCTTCGTGGATTGATACTGTCTCATATCATTCTCAATCCATGAACAAATCACAGGGACCTCCTATCATTTATATATCTTGGTGATCTAATCACAAATGATAAGAGTGCAATCTCCTTTGTCACATAGTTAATTTGTACAACAACACCATGATCTGTACAAATAGTGACGCTATGGGTCATAATTGTCAAACAATCTCCCACTTGGCCTATAGCCAGTCACTCGAGTGTCTACCACCCGAACTATGTACGGTTGGCTCAAACTGCTGAGGAAAGGTTTTCGTCAGCGGATTTACATGATTATCGTCTGATGCGATTTATTCGATCATCACATCGCCACGATGTATGATCCGAACGAATCAGATGAATAGTCGAAGTATTTATCTGGATCGTTGATGAAACCATTAATTCTTTAGCCTGTGCTGTAGCCTAGCTCAGCTGCTAACATAATTATATCTAATCTAATTAGATTTGTTGTCGACCCAGAAGGCTTCTATTGCTGCCTCAGCTGCAGCAATAACCCGCATTTGTTGTTTATTCGGTAATAATATCTTGCTTGGAAGATTTCCAGCTCACTGTTCCGTTATTCAAACTTTGTAGTACAGTTTACGACTTGTAGTCGTCTTATCGGTTTAGGAAACTTGCAACAGTGATCCCAGTCACTTCAAGTTCTCCTCCTCCATAGAATAAGACAGCATCCTTAGTTCTCTAAGATACTAACGGATGTTCTTAACATCAATCCAGTGACTATCACTTGGATTGTCCTGTTTGTGAATCCATATGCTCAAAGCGTATGAGACACCAGGTCGCGTATATTTTACAATGTACGATTTCTCGGAGAGTTTTCATGAAAGCCAAGCTTTCACCGATAATTATTATGGGAATATCATTTCTAAGAAATGACATATATTATCATTATTTATAGGACATTTATTGTCAGTGCCTCCCACTAACCTCCTTATATACACAAGAATCATTTCATTTTGAATTAAATCATAAACCATTATGATTACATCAAAACTATAATTCCAAGAACCTATGTTTGCTTCAATCCAAACATGGATCGAATAACCCGCAAATCTTGTTTGTTAGTTTTGGTACGAAAAAACCGACATGATGTTATAAACATCATCCGAAAGGTTTCCCTTTCAGGAAAACGATTTTCCCGTTAAGCTGTCATATTTCATAAATGAAACATACAGCATTAGCAAGCATTATCCAAATGGATTTACCGTGGCAAAAAGTAAAAGGTTGAATCGTAATCAACACAATGTTGATAACGATACCTTTCCGCTAAAAGCCTAGCTTTATACGTTGGTATGTTGCCATCCATGTATGTCTTCCTTGAAGACTTATAAAGTACCAATAGGCACAATGCATTGCGGTACATCAACTAGTATCCAAACATAGTTGATATACATGGAATCCATTTTGGACTCATGACATTTTGTCATAATAGGGAGTCGATACCTTGTATCACTTCCTCATATGTAGTCAGTTGGTATTCCTCAATAAGATTGACATCTTTATGAGGTGAGATCAGAAACCCATACCCCAGGTTGTCTTCTGACTCTCTCCGACTTACGTGGTTTTTGTGTATTCGAAGATTAATAGTATTAGTTTCATCCTTCATGAACTATTTGTGTTCCATTAGGAATTGGTGCCTGGAACAGTATTACTTCGATTTTCATCGAGTTTTACTTTCCTCCCACTTACCACTACATATCGGTATTCCTCTTAGGAAAACCGCATGGTGAGAAACAATCTAATTGTTCTCTTGTGAGTTGTATAATACTATATTTATAGTATCCCTAGGATAACCTAAAATTGGCACTTATCCAATTTGGGTTTTAGTTTGGTATCATCCAAACATATGCCCAGCATACCCAAATATTCAGGAATGAGAAACCCGGTTTCTTTCATGTTCATATCTAATATGAAATCTGTCAAACAGATTTTATGGAACCTTATTCTAAATAAGTTATGCAATGTTAATGCGTATCCGTTGAAGGAAATGGTAGCTCAGAGCGACTCAGGATTAACCTTATCATGTCCAACAAGATTCGGTTACTCTAGTTCGGACACACCGTCAGGATGACATGTTCCGGGAGGAGTCCTCTTTGAAAGAATACTATACTCTCCCAAGTATATTAGAAACTTGTTGCTTAAGTATTTTCCATTACGGTCTTACCGTGTCAGTTTAATACCTTAGCCGATCTGTTTGTCTATTTCGCGTCGAAACTATAAAAGTTTCCGATTTGTGTTTCAAAAGAGACACATAACCATAACGCGATGCCACATCCGTAAGGTCATAAAATATTCATATCCACCTCTAGCCTAGCTAGATATAGGCCCACTTGCTTCACTATGAACTAGGGCTAACAGATCTGTGGCATTTGTACTTTTACCAAGTAAATAGTGTTTTAGGCGCATTGCCCAATAAACTAGATTCATAGACTTTATTTGAATAGAATCAAATCAGTCCTAGTACCCACTCTTCGAAAGTATGGATATACGATTCTTGTTTAATTGTGTCCCAGACAACAATGCCACTTTTAAGTTTCTTCTGATCAAATCAGTTTGAGCTATTTGTTTGTCATGTTATATATTTGAGATTTATTTATATTCAAAATATAAATTCCGTTATTCACATCTAATGTGTTTATCTCAATATCATCTTTATATAATAAAACACTTTAGTGTTCTTGAATATAAAGGTCCACCCGCAGCGGGTTAAACACTGATATAAAGATAATGTTTCTAGTCAAACTAGTTACATTATAACAATCTCCAAATTTAGATACACACCCGAAGGTAGTTCCTAAATTTAGGTATCTACGGTTAAAACAGTGATTTTCATCCCGTTTCCAATTCGCAGATTAATCTCAACTGAAGTCAGTATCCTGCTCATAGCAGATTCTGAACATCAGTATGTATTTATGTATCACACTAAGTATTTAAAATCTAATTTTAATACTAGTAGTGAACATAATGTTGACAAACATATTGAAGTCGGAGCCAAGCCCGTCTTCAATTCCTTCATGTCTGCCTTGTCCAAACGGCAGTCACGCTTCCGCGATCCCATTTGCCACAATTTAAGCAGACATTTTGGGATATGTCCTTTATCTTCCTAGAAGATTATAATGATTTTGCCTTTGCCCATTTTCCACATTCCAGAAGCCTTTGGCCAAGCCTCGGGTTTCTAGAATATCGAAGTAAGGTGCGCCTTGCGCTACTTGCCATATTGCAAACTCCGACTTTGTCTCCTTGAGAATAGTCATTAACTCTCTAAGAGTTATTATTGCAATTTTAGTACTTCTAGGATCTAAATAATAGACCTATGGAATTCCTTGAATTTCTTTATCATACTTTAAGGATCTAATCCTTAGTTCTGATTCAGAAATTAAGGAGTCTACTGCGACAAGCTTAATGGATTAAGCACTTAAGTTATCATCACATGATCTTCTAAAGATTATGCTCTATTGTTTGCTTAACTCCGGGCTTAGGCTTAATACGTTATTTTATCTAATAAAGTAACTTATTATTATCAGGACCATCCTGAATTTTTTATTCCCAATTTGAAAATTAAACCATTTAAATACATTTTCCCTAGGATCATGTTTTAAATGTCAATCTTTCAATTATATCTTGATTTTCATAGTCCAACTATTTAATCAACAATTTAGGTATTATTTATTATAATGATTACAATAGTCCAACTATTTAATCAACTATAATTAAATTGTTTGAATATAATCCAACTATTAATTAAAACAACGTTTAAATATTAGTCCAACTAACATTTAATTTATATGACGAATAATATTTGTTTGAGCGCGTATGGCAAGTAATTAAACGAATATTGCAAATTCAATTCTTGCCTCCCACTATTTTTCGGCGAGCCTCTAACCCTCTGTCGAGTACTCGGGAAACCGTGTTTCCTAGCGGGCTAGGATCCCGTTAAATATCACACAATTTTGACTTTGGCCAACAATTGTATGATAATTAACTAGGTAGATCTCTAAGATCGATTGGATCCAATCCAATTCCTAGATCCAGTAGGGGGACATCCAAGTCCGAAACATATATCTTATATATGCCAATACATCCAATGTAATACCTAACCTTTTTCCTCTGAATCAACTAAGTCTTGGCTTTGGCACAACAAACTTAGTGATCCCAGTTAAGCGCGACCCATTGACCATGGAAAGCTTTGTAATCAATGACAATGGACAAGAAGTGGTCTTGAGTTTGGCCAACAAACCACAACTTGGACAAGACACTGATATGGAACAAAGCCTTCGTGATTCAAACACATCATCGACGGACAAAGGCCTTGACTTTGGCCAACAAGCCAATGCCAGTCTCGGATCTTGAGTGAGAATCACTCAATGGAAGGAAATACACTTAATATTTTGCGAGGGTTTTTCGAGTGTAAATTGGCAACCAATTTATTATCTTTGTTAAGGTCTCATCATCATACACCCTTAAACATGCATTATAAACACATAATAAAGCGCGTATAATAAATAATAATGATATGCATATGGATACTTTACACATTGATTCTAGATAAAATCTCTCAATTTCTCTCTCCCGCTAGCACATGTATTTACTTCTACCCGTTACACTACACTTCTAAAGAAACCTCATTTACATTTAGGGGAATAGGTGAGAAGAGAATACAAAGAATAATGAGGTAATAAGGCTGGACACGCAGGTCCAATTAATAAATCAAATTTATTACACAATTTTTAAAATTGCCCCACCTTTCTAATATCCATCCGATATACATTATTCATGCATCGCAACCATGTATTCACACAAGCATGTTATCAATCAATCTAATCAAATTAATTAATCTGATAATTAGCGATCATCCAATGTTCAAACAACGATTTGATTTTGCGCGAGTCAAACTCGTTTTGCGAATAAGTACTTAAAGTACGAATTCTCGAATTAAATTAAACTACACAATTAAATCCAATTCAATTTGTATTTAATTCTAATTCACTATTTAATTCCAAATTAAATACTACACTTTATTAACGAACCTATACGACTTAAATTCCAAATTTAATCGTTACGAGTCTTAAAGCCCGATTAATATCCAATATTAATTTAATTAAAGTCCAATGGGCTTTTAATTAATTTCTTAAGGCGTGGATTTTTGGTCAACTCGGGTCGAACCCAATAACCAAAGTCCAATCCGGGAGTTACCACCGTAAGCCCAGAAATCAATTTTGGCCCATTAGGCCCAATTAAACTTTAAAGGTCCAATAGTCACATTTGGGCTTTATGGAGGCGATTTTGGGCCCTATTGGATCCACCAATTTGCCTAAACCCAACTTGGTACAACCAGCCCAATAAGCCCAATAACAACACAACAAGCCCAAATCCAATTTAAGGCCCAAATAATTAAATTCCAAAAATCCAATTTCCCATTTAATTACACTAAAGTGTATAACACAATTAATCACCCAAATCAATATTTCCAAAAAATTAATTTATACAATTAATCATGCTCAATTACAACAAATAGTGTCCAACACAATTTAACAAAAAATCAAACCCATTCATGCTTACTTTAGTCTCGGCAATATGGGGAAATTATGTCCAATTTTTAATCCAATCCAATTGAATCCAATTAAACATTAAATCAATATCCCCAAATGATTTCCAATTCATCCAATGAACAAAAAATCAAAAATTACAAGACAATTAGGGCATCCATATTCTCGGCCAAGCTAAAATATTAGGGCAAATTTGTTCCAAACAAAATTTGATCAAATTGATCCAATCAATTATCAATTAAACATACTTTAAGCATACCAATTCATCCAATTTCATTAATTCATGCTCAAACATATTTTACCCAAATTTTAACCCTAAGTTAATTTCATGCTCAACCTTGCTCTGATACCATTGTTGGGTTTGCTAAGGTCCCAAGATCATTAAAAAAGCATGAAACTAAGTGCGAATACAAATCAACGAAGTTGCGGAATACTCACATCGATCGGTTGAGTGATGCGAAGACGAACAAAACTGATTTTCTGCTCCATGGACTACTCGGCAGTGACTGTCACAGCTCACTGGTTTGGCGTCCATTGATGCTCCTTGAACAAGCTCCAAGCTTCGTCAAACGATTCTCGGCTCATGGGTGGACTTCTCTATCACCTTCGCATGTCTCTCAGAGTGCTAGCTCTTGTGATTTTTTCCACAAAAATCACCACACTTGCTTCCCATTTTCTTCTTGACTCACAGCAGTTCACTACCAAAACCAGAAGAAAAATGCCCATGTTGGGCGAGAGAGAGAGATGAGAGAAAAAGAGAGTTGTGTGTTGTTGGCTTCAAATTTGTGTATCTAATACCCAAATGTGAATTTCAAATTCATTAACCATGAATTTGGCTTTCAAAAAGTCAAGCCTTAATGGCACCAACCACACACATCACTTCATCAATCCATCACTCAGTGAATAGTGACTGGCGTCAATCACTCAAAGTGAAAGACATCCATCACTTGATTGACGAATGATGTTACGCTAGATGCGACTAGCGATTTGACGCTTGATTTGACTTGCGTGCCGCACTCTCGAATTCGAAATGTGAATGCGCTCGCAAATAATCTCGGGCTCGGGTTCGCTAATTCCAAATTAACGAATTTTCTGTTGCGACGTAATTAATTGATTATGCCTAGCAAAATTACTATTCACGTCGCTAACGAATTAATTCTAAATTAACTCGTTCGCCCGAATTAAAATCTAATTTTAATTCCGCGTCGAAATCCAATTTCGTTTAATATATCGAATATATTAATTAATCGATTAATTCCAAATTAATCGTTATCTCTCGTTAATTGATATTTCCTCCCAGATACTTCCACTATGACTAGAGTGATACTTCCATCTCGACATCACACCCAATACACTACGATTCTCAATATACCCAGAAGAGGCGTACACAGAACCCTGTTAAAGCCCTGGACGACCAAAACCAAAGTATATTGATTGTCGCAAGTATTATAGGTGCAAGTCTCAGGTTAAGACCAAATACATCTACCCTGATTCGGACTTCCATAGACACATAGTCATACTACCAATGGAATTCCGAGGGGTCTATCTAGAGCGAAGCTGTTTTCCGTACCATCGGTAAAACACAACCTCCTACTACACTTGCTTGAGTATCCTATACCCAAATATATGAGAACTATGCCGTTATGCCCTCACAACGCGCACAGGTGTAATACTAGTCTTTTACGCATTATCGATGTCCAATCTCGATAATACTCTGACTATGGATATTTAATGATTAAACCTTTATGGATTGATACTGTCTCATATCATCTCAATCCGGAACTAATCATATGGACCTTCTATCATTTATACATCTTGGTAATCTAATTACAAATGACAGAAGAGCAATTTCTTTTGTCACATAGTTAATTTGTACAACAACACCATGATCTGTACAAATAGTGACGCTATGGGTCATAATTATCCAACATATCCCTCTTCAGACTTCAGAGTTCCTCGGACCGTTGACGGCTATTTTTCATCCCAGTGGTAATTCGGGAAAAACTACTACTCGAACAAACCTCCCCCAAGCAGTGAATTAGTTTAGTTAGTTGGGAACCAAAGCAAACTTGGCAAGCAAATCAGAAAACACAGACAAGACAAAGAATTTGTCATGGTTCGGTAGAATGGATCCAACCTACGTCCACAGGAACAAAGAAGAAATAACTTTTATTACCACATCGGGTCACACCAACCTCCTTATCTCCCACTTACACTAAGCTTTTTCTCTCTTTTACAAGTTGAGTAAACACTACAAAGTGCTAGAAAATAATTAGCCAGCTAGAGAGTTTTTCGAACCAAAAAAGGGAGATGAGCCCCCCATCGGAGTCTTCAACCCCGTTATATAGTGCGTCCAGATTCGATATTACATCAATCTGTGACACCAGCCATGTCACCCTGTTATAATTGCCTAGGCTCATTTCCCAAATCACTCTACAAATAATAGCTCTGCCGTCTGATACAACCACTCCCTGCCACATGAACCTCATTAATTCACCCTCTTTTGGTAACTGCTACACATTTCGCCCATGAGCCAACCTGTATTCCAACCACTCACGCGGTTTCGTGTGTCAGTGGATAAGTCTGAAGCCCTCTTCAATCCTTTATGTTGGCTTACTCCAAATCTTACCCCTTTGCTATAAGTACGAAACATATCTCCTGACTACCTCAGGTTTGTCTTCATCTCTATGAACATTACTGAATTTGATCATTCTCACCGGGTCTATCTTAATCTGCAGCTCGGGCTTTGATCCACTGTCTGACTTCTCACCCTCACGAAGATATTAGACTTTCATCTGTTAAGTGCCAAAAACTCATTCTACCCCTATTCAGACTTCGGATTTCCTCGGACTATTGACGATTATTTTTCATTCTGGGGGTAATTCGGGGAAAACTAATCCTCGAAAAAATCCACCCAAGCAGTGAATTTATTTGTTTAGTTGGGAACCAAAGCAAACCTGGCAAACAAATCAGAAAACATAGACAAGACAAAGGATTTAACGTTGTTCGACGGAATGGATCCAACTTACGTCCACGGGAACAAAGAAAAAAGAACTTTTATTACCACCTCGGGTCAGACCGACCTCCTTATCTCTCACTTACACTAAGCTTGTTCTCTCTTTTACAAGTTGAGTAAACACTACAAAGTGCTAGAAAATAATTAGGTAGCCAGAGAGTTTTTTCGAACCAAAAAATGAAGAAGAGCCCCACATCGAAGTCTTCAACCCCTTTATATAGTGCTCTCAGATTCACTATTACACCAGTTCGTGAAGTCAGCCACGTTATCCTGTTATCATTGCCTAGGTTCATTTCCCAATTCACTCTAAAAATAGTAGCTCTGTCGTCTGATACAACCACTCTCTGCCATCTGAACCTCATTAATTCACCCTCTTTTGGTAACTGCTACACACTCCGCCCATGTGCCAACCTATATTCCAACCACTCACGCGGTTTCGTGTGTCAGTGGATAAGCCTGAGGTACTCTTCCATCCCATCAGCCGCTGGCCTACTCCTATCTCATCGGCCTTTGGGAGGCTCAAACTTCCGTTTAGGGCTTACGTCGTCCGTACGCGAGCATAGTGCTACAACACCTGCCTATATCCCCGGGTCGGTGTTCCAAAACGGGGACGCTCCTCCTTGCTCCTTTTACCATGTCTGGTTGGGAGAGATGCCTTTACTTTCCTCACATTCTCTTCAAAATGGTCAAGCCGACATTAAGCTCATTGGCCGCTTTAGTTATGGGCATGTAGAAATATTGAGAAATAACTTCCCTTGATGAAAGTCTGTACTATTATGATTTTCTTCTAGCTTGCATATTCTAATGATCACCTTCCTATGTTTCTTTGTTTTTGATAAGGCTTCCTCGAGTGTATGTGACCGTGCCTCAGTTGGCTTACTCTCAATCTTACCCCCTTTGCTATAAGCACAAAACATATCTCCTGATTACCTCGGATCCGTCTTCATCTCCATGAACATTACCAAATCTGATCATTCTCATCTGGTCAGTCTTAATCTGCAGTTCGGGTTCTGATCCTCTGTCTGACTTCTCACCCTCACGAAGATCTTGGACTTTCATATGTTAAGTGCCAAAAACTCATTCTACCCCTCTTTAGATTTCAGAGTTCCTTGGGGCTGAAAATCACCATCAACAAATTATTTTAATATGCGTGTAAAATATTATTAAATTGTTACATGACTGACACCGTATCATCATTATATAATAAAATATTTCATGAATAAGGGATTGACAGGTCAACATCCCTAGAGACTTCCTTAATTAATTTAATTTACTTTTATATATATCATGATTTATCATATCATGTAAAGATTTGCATGACCCATTAAAATCTTGAATAGGACATTAACATTATTCATAAATGTAGTAAAAGGCGTTGTTAATCTCGTTAAGACATTGCAATCATCAATGTAAAGGAATTTATACTTTAAAAAACTGTCAAAAGAGCGATACAAATTACCGACAGATAATTTTTTGTCAAATATTTCTAATGGATTATTGACAATTAAAATAAAATTGGCGCTTAAATTTAATGATGGAAACATATTGAAAAATTAACCACGGACTAGTCTGTCAATAAAAGAGACATCAATTTATAGCATTACGTGTTACTGATAAATTATAGATTATTAAGCGACGAAAATTTACTGATGAAAGTGTTTTGTCGCTAATCATGGAACCAAAGTTGAGACACGTCATTTATCAACAAGTAGAATCTATCGGTAAATATTGATGGATTTATCGATCGAATTAATCCGTCTGTATAAATAAATAAGACTATATTAAAAATTAGGTCATATAGCCCCCCTTCATCTCCCCCTTCTCTCTCACTCTCTCCCTCTCTCTCCTCCCCTCCCTCTCCAATTCTCTCTCTCTCTCTCGCACTCAGCACTCTTTCTTTTGCTAGAATTGGCTCTCTCTCTCACTGGAATTGCCACCAGACACGTCGAAATCACCAGAATTGGTATTCGATTATTTAGTTTTGGTTTTGTTCAGTTTTTATTTAATTTTTATTATAAATTTTTGTATTTTATTAATATTTTTATTATAATTGTTGTAAAAAAAGAAAAATAGGTTAATATTAGTGTTACTTTAATGTTATTTTAAGTAATTGTCACTAACGGATGTGAGATAGTGGCAAATGACTTAGGACTTGACTGTCAGATTCTGAATTCGAATTTAGAGACGCATTTCTGATAAGAGTCTGAAGGTTTTACCTAATATTAATATTATTATTTCACAACGTTGACACTCAAGACCCATTTATCTCTCTCTACTATCCATTCAATAATTATAAAATGATAATCAGTATATCTTTTATTTATTTTCTTTCGTAGTGTACAACATCAAAAGCGACTTGTCACTTTGAATTTGGTAGAAACTGTCATTGATTATATTGTACATTACAAAAAAAATTATTCTTATAAAAGATTAGTCATGCAAGTCCGCTTGCAAAATTGTTGTTAATTTTGTAGATTATTCTTGATGATGTAATTAATGTGTATTATTTGTGATTGGGTTGTGAGTGGAGGTTGGATATAAAATGAAATTTAGTAGAGGTGTATAAATTTTCGGGTCAATTAGCAATCAGATCCGCGCTGGTTTCAAAATCATTAATGTATTTTCGGGTTAATCTGACCCAACATTTGCGGGTTGAGTCACATGTTTGATATTAAAACCGGTCCGACCCGATACTATAAGATTTTTATTATTTTTCTAAAAAGTTTGCTATTATTTCAGTTGTTTATTACTTTTGTTATCTTGAAATTTTATATATATGATAATTTTCGAGGCATAAAATAACTAGTATTTATATTTCAAAATAATTAATTCATTAAAAAAAAAAAAATTTCCGGACCGATCCGACGCGACTCGACCTGATCAAGTTTCAAATCTCAAATTTCAGGTTCGGATTTTCCAACTCGTGTGACCCGACCAGATATCGAGTTTTACGAAATTCAAAACAATCCGACCATACCCGTGAATACCCCTAAAATTTAGTGTGAGACGGGTTGACACTCAAGACCCATTTATCTTTCTCACTACTATCCATTCAATAATTATAAAACGATAATCAATGTCTTATTTATTTTCTTTCGTAGTGCACAACATCAAAAGCGACTTGTCACTTTGAATTTGGTAGAAACTGTCATTGATTATATTGTACATTACAAAAAAAAATTATTCTTATAAAAGATTAGTCATGCAAGTCCGCTTGCAAAATTGTTATTAATTTTGTAGATTATTCTTGATGATGTAATTAATGTGTATTATTTGTGATTGAGTTGTGAGTGGAGGTTGGATATAAAATGAAATTTAGTTTGAGACGGGTTGTGCAATTTCTTTTTAAAATATATTGAAGAGTTTTAGATAGATTTTCATTGTCAAATGAGAGGAATTAGCATAATTATTGTACGGGCTAAATTTGGGATAAGAACTCAAATGATATTGTGTCTCAATTGACACTTGGGCCTAAACGACCCATCTTAGCATCCAACTTGCCCACGCAATAAACTCGCTTGAGATCAAATATCATGGTCTTCATCTGGCCTAAATCACACCATGGGCCCCCTCAAAGCCCAATCAACATGGACTTTCTAGTCAACAATCTTTCCAGTTGACATCTGGTCTACTGGATTAATATATGCTCAAACGCAAGGCTATCGACAGCCAGACTTTCGCCAGCCTACCAATTGGGCCTACTCCTAAACTCATTATAATGCCAACCGATACTTGTTGAGATTAGACTGCTCATCGCATGACTGTCGACAGTCGGCTATCAATAGGGGTGTTCGCGGTGCGGTTCAGGTCGGTTTTTTCGTTTTTCACTTCAAACCGCGCGGGTTGGCGGTTTGGGAAATTAGAAACCGAAACCGCAAATTTGATAAGGAAAACCACGGTGATTTGGGTTGGCGGTTTAGCGGTTTGGGCGGTTCGGGCCGACGGTTTGGATTATAAATTTTTTAAAGAAAATTTTGTGTGTATTCACATAATAATTAAAAGGAAAAATACTTAATTTTCATTTATACATTGCATATTGTCATATGATCATTAAATATCTTAAATTTCATGGTTAAAGAAGAAAAAATATAAAATAATATATAATTTCAACGCGGGTCGGCAGTTTAGGTTGTTCGGGTCGCGGTTTGAGTCAAAATTTACGGTTTTGAGTGGTTCAGGTCGCGGTTGGGTCAAAACCGCACACCAATCCGAAATTTACGGTTCGGTTCAGATTGAGTCGAAATTATTTTTTAATTTTTTTTCAAACCACGTGGTGCGGTTCGGGTCGGGTTACGGTTTGACCCGAAACTGTGATCACCCCTAGCTATCAACAGCCATGAGCCTACACACATTGACCCACATGCAGGGCCCACAATCCCATACACCCACAAGGATAAAAAGTCCACACAACCTAAAGGTCTGCAAGAGACACATGTCATATTACTTAATATCCCAGCCGACATTACTTGAAAAATGTCCCAGCCAACTTTGTCTTCATATTATGCAATGTCCCAGTAGACATTATCCGCTAGTCTACACACGACTAATTCCTAATGAACAAGGAAACTAAGTATTTGAATTAAGACAAATCATCTACAAATACGGTAGTCAAGACCAAATACAATTGGGGTTACACCTAATCCCTGATTCCTAGGCACTCATAACCTAATCCCAACTCAACTACCCTATCCCACTGGGATTGAAATTTGATTATTCCATGGAATCCTAATTCAACTAAGAGGCTACTTCCACAACCTATAAATAGAGATTGGGTCCAAAGGGTTGAGGCATTCAAGCTTTGGCTCTCGCATTTGAGTTCTCAAAGCACATCACTCCCCAAACACCGGCCGACCGTCCTCACGATAAAAAACCATGAAGATCAAGGTAACCTTTTTCCTTGTTCTTCCTTTTTACCGCTCATCACCACTGTTGACTTGAGCGTTGGAGTGCCGACGGCGTCCATCACATCGATGGATAGTTATTCTACGCTCTCTTTGTCTTTGTTTTACAAGATCGTTAGTGTCCATATCCTACAAATTCTTGATTGTGGACTGAAGGTGAAATTCACCGTCTATAATTTGGCGCCCACCGTGGAGCCTAGATGATTTTTAGCAAATAAAGCTATGTCAATCTACGACTAAACTCTCAAACCATTCATGGCTTCCGAAAAAAAAGATACCCCTGACATCACATTTGCTCAACCGGTCACTCTACAAGAATGATTACAGGCATTGGAAGAAGAAAATGTTGCAATGAGAAGTACCAACGCTAGCCTCTAAAGGTAATTGGAGAAGATGGCTTCAACTTCTCGGCACTGGGGATTCGACAATCAACACAGTAGCCCCATGCTCCAAACCAATCTTTTGGGGGCTTTTAATGATGTTGTCGATCACGATTGGCTCCCAGAAGATCACTCACAAGGGTGTCAACCGCCCAACAATCTACATACAGAAGACCCACCCAGTAAGTCATATCTTGCTTATGCAAAGAGATGAAGGATTTCAAGGAAACGGTCCTCTCTATCCTATCTAGTGTAAGGCTGCTGATCAAGAATAGCAGGGCCGGAACAACCTCAGACACACCCTTCCACGAGTCTATCACTTCGGTAGAACTCCCTTGGAAGTTCAACCCCCAGACATGAGGCTATATTATGGGTCTACTCACCCTGAAAACCATGTGGTCTATTATAAATACAAGATGATATTTATGGTCCTTGCGTCAAACCAATGAGAGGTCGGTATATGTAAAGGATTTGGTGAAACTCTAGCAAGCCCAGCCCTAAAAGGAGCTTGCAGACAACTTCATGGAGCACTTTGCAAGCTCTTGCAAGTTCAAGAAGACCATAGACGACTTTAACTCCATTCAGCAGCGGAAGGGAGAATCCTTGCGAAGCTACGTCACACGCTTCAATAAAGAGATGATTTCCATACTGAAACTCCACGAGTTGATGGAAGTCGAAGCCTTCTATAACAGTTTACTCGCAGAAAATGGTCTCCATCCTGAAGAAGATGAGAGGCATGGGATGAAGACAAGAGGAACAAGAAACGTGATGTCCCTAGTAGCCGCAACGAGGAGAGGGTGCCAAACCCCTCCAAACGACCAAAAGATTCTGAAGTGGGGATCCGTATGCCAGTAGATAAGAGAATCCCACGTGCTAAAGGGCACCGCCCTATCAACAGAGACTATAAGCATAAGCCTTTAACCTACACAATGCAGTATCATTCTTCATTCAGGCTACTAATACTCCAAGACTACAACTTTAATGTGTCATCTGGAGATTTGATCTTCATCCTGAAGAAGATGAGAGGCATGGCACGATGGCCGGAGCGTCTAAGAGAAGGATCTTCCAAGAAGGATACCATAAAATGGTTGCGAGTTCCACCAAGACTACGGGCATTTGACTACTGATTGTGTAGCCTTGAGACTGAAGGTATTAAAACTGCTGAACAAAGGCCACCTTAGAGACCTTCGGATGGAAAAAGGGCAAGAATAACTTGGCCAAAAGAGATAAGAGAGGTGAAAGAGATGATAGACCCTGTCTACCACCTCCAATCGACAACACATTCAACCACATCACTGGAGGTTCAGAAATAAGTGGTGTTACTTGCTCAGTCGCCAAGTGACACATGAGAGAAGTATCGACTAGAATGCTCCACTCAATGAAGTCGCTTGAAGAGTCTTTTACCAACTTGACTATTGGGTTCACAGATGACAAAAACTCAACCCTCATAAACCCCTATCATGACGCTCTTGTAATATCTCTGCAAATGGAAAATTTCATGATCAAACGGGTATTGGTTGATACCAGATCCTAAGCCAACATCATTTTCACAACAATTCTGGCAGACATTGGCATAAAGTTGAGTACCATCAATCAACGATTCACTGTATTGATTGGGTTTAGTGAAAGACATAAATTCACTTCAGGTTATGTCATTCTTCCAGTGTACGTGGGATAAGTGAATAAGATGACTACATTTCTAGTCATTGATTACCCCCCATCATACAATATGATCATGGGTCGACCTTGGATCCATGACATGCGGGCAGTCTCATTGACCTTCCATCAAGTGATCAAGTTCCCCACTAAATTCAGAGTGAATGAGATAAATGGAAATCAACAGGTCTCAATGAGTTACCATCAGACGACCTTAAAGGCCAATACACCCTCCACATAGCAATTACAACAAGGGCCTCATCGAGCCTAGCTGGATCAGCCCAAAGTAGAAAAACTCGATGAGGCCTAGATCTACCTTCAGCTGGTGGATCATAAAGTTCAAATTAGAGCCCAACTTACCAAGCTACGGTCATAGTTAATTAGCTTCCTTAAAGATCGACACAATTGTTTTTCTTGGTCATACTAAGATAAGATTTGGGTCAACCCCGAGTTGATAACCCACGAGCTTCATGTTGATCCAGACAACCCCCTTGCGAGTTAAAAAAGGAGAAAGTTCACTCGAGAAAGGAACCAAGTCATCAATGAGGAGGCTCAAAAGTTTTTGAAGACCGGAGCAATCATGAAAGTCCAGTATCCCGAGTGGCTTGCAAATATTGTGGTTGTTTGAATAAAGAATGGCAAGTGGCAAGCCTACATCAACTTCACTGACTTGAACAAGGCCTAACCAAAAGACTCATTCCCTCTACCTCACATTGATACAATGGTCGAGCTACTGCTGGTATGAATTGTTTAGTTTCATGGATGTATATTCAGGTTACAATCAGATCTTGATGCACCCAGACGACTAAAAGAAGACATCCTTCATCACCAACAGTGGAATCTATTGCTATAAAAGAATGCCTTTTGAACTCAAAAATATGGGAGCCACATACCAGCGCATTATCAACAAGATATTTTCCCGGCAGATAGTGAAAACAATGGAGGTGTATATTGACAATATACTTGTAAAGTCACTAAAAACAGAGGAATATTTGAGACACTTGGGTCAGACATTCGACATAATGAAGAAGTACAACATGAAGCTAAACCCCAACAAGTGTGTTTTCGGGGTGTCGTCTGGGAAATTCCTTGAGTACATGGTGATTCAACATGGGATAGAGACTAACCCAGATCAGATCAAGTCAATACTCAACATTCCTTCTCCCACATGCCCGAAGGATGTCATACGACTGGCAGGTAGAATGGTTGCTATAAACAGATTTATTTTCAAGTCTACTGAGAAGTGATTTTTATTTTTCTTTACTTTATGAAAAGCCAAGGACTTTGAATGGAAGCCAGCCTACGAGGAAGCTTTAGAGCAAATAAAGAAGTACTTGACCACTCCACTATTTCTCTCCAAGCCAATCGATGGTGAACATTCTACATTTACTTAGGCGTATCTGAACATGTCATTAGCGCAGTCCTAGTGCAAGAGAACAATGAGACACAGCTCCTAGTCTACTATTTTAGTCAAGCCCTACTTGATACAGAGACACGTTACACTCAGATGGAGAAGCTAATATTATCCCCTGTAACGTCGGCTCGAAAGTTGCGACCATAATTTTAGAGTCATCCAATCAAAGTCTATACCACATATCCCATTGGGATCAACATCTATAAGCCCGAGCTCTCTGGGAAACTGATCAAGTGGGCAGTCGAGCCGGGGGAACATGATATAACTTACAAGCTCTGAACTGTAATTAAGTCACAGGCAATCAGGCATTAGCAGGCTTTGTGGTAAACTTCTTCCTCATCTTAAAAGCTCAAGTTGACATGGAGATCCAATGTGTCTAGCTGACAGTAACATGGAAACTTACAGTGGATGGCTAGGGTAACAAACAAGGATGCAGATTGAGACTCGTACTAATGACACCTAAATAAAACATGCTACCACAAACTGTCAAGTATGGCTTCAAGGTTATCAACAACGAAGCTGAGTACGAAGCATTGATTACTAGAATGGCCCTAGCCAAAGATCTTGGAGTGAAAAAGATTGAGGTCCAATCAGATTCTTAACTCATTTTCAACTAACTCTAAGGATCATACCAAATAAGAGACTCACAATTAGTAGCATATTTAGTAATGATGCAGGAGCTCCAATTTACATTCGAATAGTTCACTATTTCACAAGTCCCTATAGCAAAGAACTCTCACGCGGATACCTTAGTCAAGCTCGGATTAGCGATACAAGGGGACAAACCCCAATCGATCCCAGTCATCTACTTGTAATAGCCAGCCATCTGGAAAGAGGAATCCAAGAATGTTTCCTCGATCAGCCTAACCGACACTTGTATGACCCCAATGATTGAGTACTTGAGAGATTACACCCTCCCACATGACAAAATTTAGGCTCGAAAGATCTAGCATCAGGCTATAAGATTTATTTTGTATGATGGCCAACTTTTGAAGAGATTTTACTCTGGGCCCTATCTCAAATGTATTACTCCTGAAAAATCCTAATATGTGCTAGCTGAGTTGCACGAGGGAGAATGTGGGAACCACTCAGAAGGAAAGAGTTTGGCATATTGAGCCTTCACATCATGCTACTACTGGCCCACTATGCGAGCCGATTCAGCAGATTACGCTCATCAATGAGACAAGTGCCAAAGATTTGCCTAAGTTTCTCATCTGCAACCAGAGAAGCTCAATCTCATGCTCTCCCCATAGACATTCATGAAGTGAAGAATGAACATCATTGGAAAGCTCCCAAAAGCTCCCAGTTAACGAGTCTATATGATTGCTCTTACATACTACTACTCCAAATGGATTGAAGACGAGGCCTTAGTCTGGGTTCGAGAACAAAAAGCCAAGTAATTTATATGGAAGAACATCATTTGCCAATTTAGGATGCCCAGGGAAATAGTTACTGACAACGACTCTCAATTCATCGGCACTGTTTCCAAGACTTCTATAAAAATTGGTGAATCAAGCCCAGCTTCTCAACTACATGCTTCCCCCAACCCAACATATTGGCCGAGTCTTCCAATAATGCCATCCTTAATACTTTGAAGAAACGATTGGAGAAAGCTAAGAGAGTGTGGACAGATGAACTCCCATGAGTACTTCGGTCGTATCGAACAACAGTACGTTCCTCGATTGGTGAAACACCATTCTCCTTGGCCTTTGGACCTAAAGCAGTCATACCTTTTTAAATGAATCATTTCATCCCCACGCTACCAATGGCTCAAGGATGAATCCAATAGATAGCTCATGAACCAAAGTCTTGACATCATTAATGTAGTAAGGGCACATGCCCTAATATGACTTGCTGTCCACCAACAAAGAATGGCCAAACACTTCAACAAAAATTTCAGATGTTAGACTTTCAAGGAAGAAGATTGGGTTCAATATAGAGTCTTCCAGAACACTAAGAAGATTGGAGATGGAAAACTTGGGCCCATATGGAAGGGTCCATACATCAATTGGGCAATGAGCCTACAAAATGAAGACGGAGTCTGGAAATCCCATTCAAAATAGCTCAAACATTGTGCATCTCAAGTGGTACTACATATAGCCCCATCAAACAAGGAGTAAGACACTAGCCACTCGAAAATGACTACTCTCTGATTGGGGGACATAAAGACTATCTCACGTTGACTTTTTTTAGAATTTTTTTGAAGTTTTTTAATACTTTCATACTCAAGACTTGGTAACAATCCCTAGTACATTGAAGAAACTTTTTCAATCAATTTTTCTCATACGAAATCATGTTCAAATGACCAAGACTTTGCCTTCATCTGAGCCTAAGACTTGAGCCGATACAAAGTTTAAGAGACTAATGATTGGCCTTCATTTAAGCCTACGTCTTGAGTGGACTTCAAACCCTAAATGACATGCCATTGATTACTCTCAAGCCAATGAATCTTTGACTTAGAGAATATGTGACAAACTGTACATGCCAAATTTGGACTAAGGACCCAAACTACATTGTGTCTCAGTCGACACTTAGGCTCAAACGACACATCTTGGCATCCAACTTGCCCATACGACAAACTCATTTGAGATCAAGTCTCATGGCATTCATCTGGTCAAAATCATCCCATTGGCCGCCTCCATAGCCTAATCAATATGGATTTTCAAGTCAACAATCACTTCCAAAAGACATTTAGTCTATTAGATTAATATAAGCTCAAACACGAGGTTATCGACAGCTAGGCTTTCATCAGCCTACCAATTGGGCATACTCATCATCTTATTATAATTCCAACCTATACTTGTTGGGATTAGACTGCTCATCGCATGACTATCGTGTCGCAGCCTGGAAAATCCAACATGTGATCGTCAGAAGAATGGCTTAGACATAACCTTGAACCCCCTGACATACACACTTGAATTAATTGACTGACTGACTATATGTAACATGGTTGTCATGTATACGTGAACATAAATTACTGTAAACGTGTTGTTTAACTCATATGGACATAACTTGTTTTTGTTGGTTTCTAGGGTGGTCCCAAGATCAATATAAGCATAGAAATTGAATGAATACGCAAAGAAGAGTGGCAGAAACACACTTACATTGAACGGCTTTGGATGTGATGATCAACAAAACTTTTCCCTCCTTACTTCCAAGTTTCGGCCAAGGTTGCTTTTGTTGATGAAAATGATCAAGCTCCAAGCTTCCAATGGATCCCAAGCTCTTAGTTCGGTTTCCCTATCACCTTGTATTGATTCCTTGTTTGTGCTAGCAAAAGATGAAAGAAAATCAAGCTTTCTTCCTCTTACGAGAGTCACGGTTTTACTTGTTTGAGAGAGAGAGTTTGGTTTTTTTTTTTCAACTTGTTTTTCTAAAAAACAATAATAGAAAAGCTATCCCAAAATTTGGTATTTTTATTTCCAAAAGTCAACACCAATTTTTGGCTCCAAAATGGCATTAAATGCCCACACCAACTTCTATCATGAATAGTGACTACATGTCACTCACCAAAAAGGTGACTTAGACATCTATCACTAAAGTGACAAGTGATGTGACTCGCGATGTGACTTGCGGCCGCACTTGATTCAAAATCGGAGTGGCATCGCAAACACATTTCGGGCTCGGTTTCGTTAATTCCGAATTAACGAGTTTTCTGTTGCGTCGTAATTAAATCAAATTTAATTAAATAATCATGCCTAGCAAAATTACTATTCACGTCTCTTGCGAATTAATTCTAAATCAATTCGTTAGCCCGAATTAAAATCTAATTTTAATTCCGCGTCGAAATCCAATTTCGTATAATATATCGAATATATTATTTTATCGATTAATTCCAAATTAATCATTTCTCTCTCTTCAAATAGTACTTTATCCCAGATAAAGTCTCTCCGCTATTAATCCCAGATTAATAAAGTTCGAATCATACTTCATCGGTGAATCTTCGGGAAGCGACCCAAGAGATCCCTGGATATGTTGGCAGTAAATCTGGTCGTCAGACTATTTGAACACATACGTACCTTGTTATACATTTTTACCGATTTACAAGACAAGGTTGGCTTCTAGCAAAGCGTCATGCCTACCCAATTCTCCAGAAATATTCTTAATGGAATATATGATCTATGTCAGGCGTAGTATACGTAGTATTGCGTATCTCATGATCTAGTATCTGATGTCATATGCAAGGCCTGGGGCTGGAACAATGTCTTCCTCGTATGAAGCATATATCGGATCACTAGCAACTAGTCTCTTTATTATCGGATAATCATGACCTAGTCATATTATCCCGACTGTTGTAACCTTTTAGAGAACCAGTTATGTATCCCTGCGTGACCATCATCTCCATATGACTGAAGTGATACTTTCGTCTTGACATCACACCCAATACACTATGATTCTCAATAAACCCAGAAGAGGTGTACACAGAACCTGTTAAAGTCCTGGACGACCAAAACCAAAGCGTATTGATTTTCGCAAGTACTAGCGATGCAAGTCTCAGGTTAAGACCAAATACACATACCCTGATACGGACTCCCACAGACACATAGTCATACTACCAATGGGATTCTGTGGGGTCTATCCAGAGCGAAGCTGTTTTCCGTACCATCGGTAAAACACAACCTCCTACCACACTTGCATAAGTATCCAATACTTAAATATATGAGAACTATGCTGTTACGCTTCCATAACACGCACAAGTGCGATACTAGTCTATTCCGCATTATCGATGTCCAGTCTCGATAATACTACGACTAGGGATATTTAATGATTAAACCGTCGTGGATTGATACTGTCTCATATCATCTCAATCCGGAACTAATCATAAGGACTTTCATCATTCACACATTTAAGTAATCTAATTACGAAATGATAAATGGCAATTTCCATTGCTACATAATTAATTTGTACAAAAACACAATATCTTTTACAAATAGTGACGCTATGGGTCATAACTGTCTAACAGTTTATACACATCCTGAATATAAACTTGAATGCATAACTTATACATACATAACTTAATAACTACTAACACATGAATACATAAGTACATACAAGGCCTTATGGCCTAAGTTGACAAGACTGAACTACTGGACCCGACTCTGACAACCGCAGTGTGTAATGACTGTCTTTGGGTCTTGTCTCTTCTAACGCATTGTCCTGCACATGTATGAACCTATAACCTGCAAAATAATTGGATAGTGGGGTGGGTCAGGTCTTTTGAAAGACCTGATGAGTGAACACTAGAATATAAAAGAAAAGCTGGAATAAATAAGCATGAATAAGCTGAAAATAAGAACATGGTAAGGAGCTAAAAGTCTGAATAACCAAAAACATAAACAATAAGCTGATTACCGAAGACATGGCATGGAATTTGAATTGTTCAAGGTTGGAATCTGAACACGACGTGAGAACTGAATTTGACTACTTGAGCTACAATCCCTGATCATGAACTAACTTACATAACCTGCCCTGAATCTACCTGACGACTGAAGCGTGACATCACTGAACATGAACTTGAAAACTAAAATGACATGCTGGAATACATGACCTGAACTCCATGATCTGAAACTAATTCATGTCCTGAACTACTTTAACTACACGATAAGATTTAAAACGTGGCCAGAAAGTGATAATGAAGTGCAACCTGATGACCTACTGACCTGATTTGAACTATATGCACTGAAGACTGACTTCTATATATGGCATGATTTTTCATATACTCTCCTGAATCTACATGAGCTAAACATAAATACCTGAACTTAACATACATGTATTGAACCTAAAAGCTAAACTTAACATGCATGATTGGAAGCTAATTACCTAAATTGAACCTGCATGAGCTAAACCTGAGTACCCGAACTAAAGATGCATGAGCTGAATCTAACAACTGAACTAAACATGCATGAGCTGGGCCTGGATACTAATTTGAATCTGCATGACTGGAAGCTGAATACCTGATTTGAAACTACTTGAGCTAAACCTGAATACCGTAAATGAATATGCATGAAATGAACATATCTGAAAACTAACATGCATGCTACGTGAATAACTTGAACATGACATACCTAACATGAGAAAATGAACTGATTCATGTTGCATGTATTACCAAACCACACATACCCATGGAAAAAACCATCCCAAACCCATGGTATCTTGGTTCTATCCTAACCCGTGCATGAATCGTGAAATCTAGGAATGAATACATGAACTGAACAAGAATCCCTGAGCCTAATGTGCCTAACTGAAAAATTACATGACCTAGCTGAAAATCATGATTTGTGTGGCTAAGCCTATGACGTAACATGACATAGAAATTTGTTGTAAAACTAGGCAAACATATGAACTTGAAAACACCCAATGAAATATGCAATATGTAAAATACATGGCTCAAAAATTGAATTGCAAGCTGAAAACATATATCTTAACATGAAAATACAATTCGAGTTCTAAAATTCTTGAATATATCTGAAACTGTATCCATGTATTGAAAACATATACTAGCATACTAGCCTAGGGGAAACTGAAACCTACATAGCGGGACCTACTGAGCTTATGGGGTGATCAATGCCCCATAGGCTATTTGAGCAAACCTGGGACGCTAATGCTGAGGGGATGACACTAGACTGGTGGTTTGAAAACCATACATAAATTTATAAAACCATTTCTAATACTTAATTTGAGTTTCATAAACCATTTATGAAATCATGTCATAAACTTGAAAACTGGAAAACATGTTTTGGCAACTGACATGCATGGTTCTAACTGACTTGAAACTGACATGACTAATCATGTATTGGGAACCTATAGCCTGAACTGAAATGCCCAACATAACCTGAAGACCAAAGGAAACATGACTGAACCAATTCTTAAACATATGACTGATATGCTGAGTTACATGATCTGAAAGTTATATGTGAACTATTGTCTATTGAAACATGAATCATAATCATGAATTACATGACGTGACCTGGAATGTAGACTGGAGGTTGTTGACATAGGCTAACATGTAAATCTAAAACTGTAACTTGAACTTATTATGTGAAAGGAATACGTTAAATGAGCAAGTAATTGAAAATCATAACATAGGAATATAAAACAAGGACATAATCAACTAACATAGGCTCAATAGTTCAGTATTGAACTAGAATCAAATGAAATATAAATTACTGAAAAACATGAAAAGAAAATAGAAAAGAAGCATCCACTCACTAACTGATGTCGCTGTCAGCGTGCCTGAATGCTATTGGAAAGATTCATGCACGATATTTAACTGAGCATGTCTTCAAGTATGGTTAGCATACTTGAACTAAAGGGACATGAACTCATTCATGAATGTTATGAATGCATGAACATGTTGTATACGTACTGACATGACTAACATGATATCTTAGGATGTTACTTAACATCCGAAACTACAATGACATACTGTTTAACTTGGCTAAACTGCCAATACAACATGATATGCTTATTATGTGATATGCTATATTCATGTCATGAAGTGCTCATGACAATGCTGGTGGGATATTTCAACATAGCCAATTTAGCCACTTAAAATGCCCAAACTTGTTTATCAAACAAAATTCCCAAAATGGCCTTAACTTTCTAGCCCATCATTCGACCAAGACTAAGACACACACACGCATACGTATCATCATCACATACATATTTCTTCTTACTTGTCAACATGCCATTCACACACTTATACAAGTTTAAACCAAGCTTTAACCAAGTTTCACCTAAATTCGGCCAATCCTCACTTTAAAGGCTTCATGTATTTTTCAACAACACACTAAGCAGTACAAGTATAATTCTTATCACTATATACACATAAACATGATTCAACAATCAAAACAAAGAAAATCAACATTTCCCGTAAGCCTTCAAATTCGGCCAACACAAAGAATTTACAAACATGAATTTCTCAACACAACTAAAAACAAACTCATGTTGTAACACCATCCTAAGCATGAATCCTCATCATTTATCATTAAAAACACAAAAATCAACCCCCCACACACATCATGTACATATTTGGCCATAACACCTAATTTATAACTTTAAAGTTTTTCAATTCCAATCAAATTTAACTAATGCCAAACCATGATTCCAAGATTGAACCATCATCAATTATCATCTAAAACACAAAATAAAATCCCCCAAAACAGCCCCTCTATTCGGTCAAGACCCCTTTGTGGGGAAAAATTATGCATTCACTAAAAATGTTTTAATCCATGTTCATATCATCATGAAATACATGAATATATATTTAAGCAACTCAATCATGAGTAAAATATGCAAATGGAAATTCTAGGGTTCATGGTGCAAATTTGGGGGAAAGAAAACATGCCAAGAATATTGAAATTAAAGAGAAGAGAGTGTTAAAAACTTACTAAGCTTGAGATTTACTTGAGGAAGCATCAATTTTCATGAGAAAAAATGAAGGCATGCGAAGTGTGAAATTGACATGAAAAATGGAGCAACAAATTTCATTTTTTATGAGCTTCAAGAGAGAGGACATGAATAATGAAGTTTACTTATAGTAGGGGTTGATTTTTGTCGTTAAAAGGATGGTTAAGATTAAGCCACTTGTCAAAAATCATAAGGCAGTCTTGTAGGTTACTATTCATCTGAGAAAGAAGTGAATGTGCAACTTAGTTCTAATGTGAATTTGGGAAAATGATCAACATAAAAGTTATAGGTTTCGGTCTAAGCTTTTCGATGGTGTAAAGATCACTGAAATCAAACATTAAGAAAAAAAAGTTACGGAAAAAATACTAAAAATTACTTGTTGACTCTTTTAAGCCAACAATGAAAGTGTCAGAGCTGAGAATTTATCTAGAATCTCTGGCCGAGATTTCTAAGGTTTCTAACCTAATAATACATGATTATATGCATATCAACATGTCATGCATGATGAATTACTGTATTGGACATGTCATGATTGACCAGGGTATTATATATCATTAGTCTGCTATCAACAGCCCTAAGCCTACAATATGGACTCATAAATAGAGCCCATAAGCCTTTACACCCATAAGGGTAAAAAGTTCACACAACCCAAAGGTCTCCAAGAGACACATGTCATATTACTTAATGTCTCAGCCGACATTACTTGAACAATGTCCCAGTGAACATTGTCCCATATCATGCAATGTCCTAGTAGACATTGTCCGCCAGTCTACACACGATTAATTCCTTCTCAATAAGGAAACTAAATATTTGGATCAAGACAAATCACCTACAAATATAGTAGTCATGTCCAAATACAATTGAGATTACACATAATCTCGGATATCTAGGCACTCATAACTCAATCTCAACTCAACTACCCTCTCCTAGTAGCATTGAAATTTGACTATTCCAAGGAATCCTAATTCACCTAAGTGGCTACTTCCACATCCTATAAATAGATAGAGGGTCCAATAGGTTGAGGCATTCAAGTTTTAGCTCTCGCATTCAAGTTCTCAGAGCACACTACCCCTAAACACCAGCCTACCGTCCTAATGGCAATAAACCATTAAGATATAAATAACCATTTGCCTCTCTTTTTCGCTCATCACCACTGCTGACTTGAGCACCAGTGTGCCTACAACATCCATCATACTGATGGGTAGTTACTATGTGCTTTCTCTGCCTTTATTTTATAAGAGAGTTGGTGTCCATATCCTATAAATTCTCGATTATGGAATGAATGAGAAATTCATCATCTACAGTTATGGGAAATTCTACTAATTTTTCGGAAAAATCTTACTGGCAGTATAATTATATCAATTGTTTGTACAAGATGAAAAAAATAACTGATTGCATAAAGTACAAGTAGTTGTTGAACAACGTGTTAGTTGTGTATAAAAGTAGATTGTAAGTAGAAAAAAAAAGGAAAATGAGGGAGTGAATCATTTGATACTAGGTTGATTATGTTGGAGTTGGTGCTTAAGCGCCAATCTGAATAGTATATTGTATAATATTTTAATCAAATAACTGTATTTCATTTCAATTTTATTAATGGTAATTATTATTATATCATTATTTCTCAATGCATATTGGTTTAATATATGTTTATATGTTGTGAATGTCACCAACTTTAGAATAGTCACGTAAAGATATTGGACAATGTTATGTGGTTCGACATTGAGATAATATTACTATTATAAACTATTCTTAAAGTGTATATTCCTAGTCATTGGTTTAGGAATACGATCGATTTCGATAACTTAGAAGAGTAGCACTTGTCGTAAATTGGAATTAGTGTTCTAATGGTCTAACCCAATGAGCCATGAGGAAAGAAAGCTCGTATAAACATGTGAGTATTCATTGGAGTGAAATACAGAATGACTTACGGATGATTCCTAATTGTTGGTAGTACACACCATCGTTAATAGGAATCTCCTCGAGTCGAGTAGCATATGTGATCCTTTGACTATAGAATAACAATGGTTTTTTGTGTGATCCTCCACACTTAGATGGCATGTATGTCAGAGACCTTTCATGGTCTTCCTGTTAGATGTTGGGTGTGGACCAATGCACTAATTAACCTGTGTGTATTAAGATAAGATCTGTTGACCTATACATGTACCATAAGAAGTTTAGTATTCACATTCAAAGTCATGATTCTTAAGACTTTGGGCAAAGCCGGTCAACTATGGTTGATCATTTTCATTAGAAATAGTGTTCTGAGTAGTTACAAGGAATCGTGGACATGTCGACAATATGAGATGTGCGCTTTGGAAACTAGATGATTTAATCTATGTTTCATAAGCATAACTCAGATAGCCTATGATAAGGGGATTGTTAAACATATGTAGTGATCTCAACTTGTCCAATTCGGAAAGGTCGTTCGTGTTCTTCGCACTTTTGAGGTGGCTGAATCACGTACATATGAGTTAGGCTCATATGATGAATGTGTCCAGACTTAGAGAGTCACACAATATGAAGTGTACTCGTTGAGCACTTCGCAGCCAATGGTATTTGATAATCAATGATATTCGATATTCAATTATCGATTAAAATAATTAAGTGTTATAGGATAACATTAATTATTTATTATACCAATTGAGATTATTTAGATTAGTCAAATTTATTAATTTTTAACTTCTCTTATAAATTTCAAGGGTAATATATATATATACACACACTAGTGTGTGCCCGTGCCTACGGCACAGTGTTACAGAATTTACAGAGAGATTAAGATTCTGTTATGTAATTTGTTTATAATGAAATGATTTTATTTTTTAATTAAATGATTTTATTCTTTAATTTATTTAGTAGTTTTCATTTTCCATTAATAAATGATTTTATTCTTTAATTTATTTGGTAGTTTTCATTTTTCATTTTTATAGAGATTTTATAATGAAATGATTCTTTATCAGCCATTAGATTATAATGAAATAATCTGAGCCGCTAATTAAGCCACATAAAGATAGTCTTTGAATTCATTATCTCTCTTCATCCTAATCATCTGTTACACTCTATTTCCTCTCACACCATTGTGCTTTATAATATAGATATATATATACGACATGTTGAAATGATTAATAAATGGGTCAATTTTATATTTGACACTATATATTAAGAAAGGATTACACAATTAATACGATTAACAAATGGGTCGTAAACGGGAATCGTGTCATGTTAACAAAATTTTGTCATTAACAGATAAACAAGTAATTGTGTAGTGTTGACATGATTACACGAATATAATTCGTATTATAAATATGTAAACGTGTTGAGGTGGTGTAACATAGATATGATACAATTATTAAATGTATTGATAAGCAAAACATAGTTATTAATCATATCAATCTTATCAACCTCGATACAGAAAATTCGTTTCGTGACTCATATTACCACTTTTAAACGATTTTAATGGATTTTGAAATATATGGAGGAAGTAGTATATTTATTGAAACAATAGGGGGTATTGATCATTATCCCTGTTATATATGCATCAAAATATGTATTGACATGTATATTTTGAAGGAGAGCTTCTTTTTTAATATATGTTCTAGAGATGCATAATAATTAACAAGACGACCATATAATTGGTTGAGAAATCAAAATTCCAATGCATAATTGATATGAGAACTTATATAGGCAAGGCAAGGTCCTCCTGAAAACAATGAAAAGAAAGGTGACATATCGATGGAACCCTTTTCATGAAATTTTTCTGCCGATGGAACATAATATTCCAAATATATGTGCATATACCAAGATTCTATTTTACTTATCACGAGTTTAAAATACAATTTTGATTATATAGCACATTAAGGTGTAGTTAGGGTTTGGATAGAGTACCTAAATTGGACGATTCGAATATTATTTATTTCTATATATTGTAAATTTTGAATATATGTACATATTGATTTTGGATCTTCGAATTAAATATATAATTGTGATTAGAACAAGTGAAATACAAAATGTAATTTAGAAAATAAATGAATGCATGTATGGAATGATTTACGATACACTACTTAATTATTCTCGAAATGTTAATTGAACGTTGAAAGTATTAGTAATTGGTAATTAAATCGTTTAAGTAATTAAGCTTAAATTGTTTAAGTAATTAAGCAATTGTAACTTTGTAATTATTATTATCAGATAATATCTATATCTATCCCTTTTCCATCAATTTTTTTCCCATAAGAACAAACTAATTACTTTTGAATATTTTTTCTTAGAAGTCAAATTATTGTGGTGGTAATGTGAACAACTTAAACTATCTTCTTGAATTTGCATACCAACAATATATATTAAATGCGTAAATTTGCATACGTCTATTCTTTTTTTTATTTTCTTGTGTATTTTGTCAAAGTTTCATATCTTCTTCTTCTTCTGTCATTTTCCCTCACTTTTAATTCATTACTGTAACAATACACAACCGACCAATCCATTAAATAGTTTTATGTAGAGATATTACCAAGCAAATTCCGTTTTGGGTTCTTGGGACCATCCAATAGATATCGCTTTCCTCATATATATATATATATATATATTTAAAATGTTAAATAAGGTAGAAATATTCCCAACCCTAATGCAGGCTTCTTTTTTAGTGTTACCCTAATTGATATATCTAAAATTAATTGTTGATTTAAATGATAATTTTTTTTTAAGTGACGAGTTAGAACTTAGAACCCTAATCATATAAATAAAAAAGTGATTGGGTATCGTCACGCTACTTCAAAATAAAGTAACAATATTCTAAAAAAAATTCAAGCAGATGAAAATAAATAAATAAATTGCATTTAAGGAAAATATCAAGGACTGGACCATAATGGACCAGTAGGGATGCTTCTTGGAAACATCGTTAAGACGACAGAAGACACATCGGGGTCATGTCTCCGGTTGCTTTGTTCCAACCGATCACTGAAATACTAAAAAAAAAAAAAGAGAGATAAATGTGTTGATGGGGATTTCTGCGGCTAAGTCTTTAGCACAGCTCGGTAAGGGCAGAAAGGGTAATTCACCTCATCCAGAGGATCAGGGGTCAGAGGAGGTGTATCGCTCCAATTTGTTGGGCATGACCGGCCAGAGGATGTAGCATGACACGGTCTCAGAGACCGACCCCTTCCGAGCTACGGCCGACCACTTTGGGTCGTAGGCTCGGTTCGGTTCTATTATGTCCCCGTTGAGCAGATTGATGAGCTCGGTTATTTCAACTCAAGATGGAAACAATTTGAGAAGTTCAACAAGTCACTTGGCCGACCTCCTGAAGACCGACAGAAGATCAGAAGGGCTGGATCTTTCCTTCGGCACTTGTCATTTCCCGAAAGCACTTTACAGGCTGTCACCATTATTTTTGCGTGTGGCAGTGGAGAAAGCAGAGTGATGTGACAAGCCGTCAGGCGGCAGGTTTACTTTCGGCGAGGGCAGACCTGGGGCAGAGAACCCGTCAATCAGTCGGTGACTACGCGAGAAACATCATAAAATTAGAGGAACAATGTGTATTTCCCGAGTATATAAAGGGATAATAGTCTCATTTGTATAGGTTGGGTCTTTTAGACGTAAAAACTTGTAAAGAAAGAGAAAACACCACTTGTAACACTCTTTCAACTGCTCGGCCACATTAAAACCTTGTTCAAAACAGGTCGGTCGAGTTAGTTTTGGCAATAAAACAACCTCCATCGTTTTGTGCCCGTGGACGTAGGCTGGATTCACTCCGCCGAACCACGTTAAAACTCTATTGTCAACCTTTACGTTTTTTCTTACCTTTTACTAAGTTTGTTTTTGGTCTCCCCATAACCAAACAAATTCAAGGTTGATGGAAGGTTGTCTCTGGGAAGTTATCCCGAAACTACCCCTGGGACGAAAATCAGCCGTCAACAGTTGGCGCCGTCTGTGGGGAAAAATTAAGAAGCATCTTACGTAGTAAGACAATGGTAGAAGGTGGAAACTGTAGGTTGTGGGATAGTTCAACAACAAAATGGATATAAGGGAGAAGAAAGAAACGGTTTGCCGGAAATTGGGTTGATAGTAGAAACTTTTTTCTTATGGGTTGTAGAATGGAATGTAAGAGGGGTATCCAACGATCACCTGTCAGGGCTGAGTTGTAGAATGGAATGTAACATTGCAGATAGGTGATGTTCGTTGGCCGCAGCTGAACCAGTCCCCCCTGGAGCAGGCACCATAACTGATCGGTCTGCCAGAGTCCTCAGCCCTACAGGCTGGTAGTGCTCAAGGATCCAGCTGGGAACTGGTCAGCCAATGACAGAGGATGACGTCCCTCAGGGCCCCCCTCAATTGGTGTGGTGGTCTCCCCGAATGAGAAGAAAAGAGAAAACACCCACGGGGAAAACCAAAAGAAGCAAAGATTGAAGGCCTCGGCTGGGTTTCCAGATTTGCACGGGATATGCAGGGTCCTGGGAAAATGCAATATTCATTAGCGCCCGTAGAGCGTTTGATGCAGCAGACCCTGTGAGCCTGGTTCAGATCAGAAGGATCTGAAGAAGCCTCGACTCGGGAACCAGCTTGGGTGTGAAGTTTACAACTACGACATACGCATCGGGAGCCTTCGGAATCGAGCTCAGACCAGAAGACGTGATCGGACTACCAGGAAAGAACCATAAGAAAGCATTGTAAAAGTCTCTCTTAAAATGTCTCGCAAAGAGTTGTAAGAAGGGCAGCAGGTCCTTTGAATATAAATCAAACTCTCATTTTCTTTAAGAAACTTGTCTATCTTACTTGTTTGTTAAATGAATGCGAAAGTTATTTTCAATATTCTTGGGATGTGCTCGATGCGAAGGGGTGATCGGTAACTGGGAAGGACACCAAGCCCGTGGCACGCCAATCCCGGGTGTCATTATCAAACCCCCGAGCGGAAGTGTTCCGACCTGGTTCCTTTCACCTTTGAAGATCCAGAGCGCATCAAGGGATGAGGCGCATGTGGGAAACGCGCGAACCCCTCGCGGTACGCCAATCCCGGGTGTCATTATCAAACCCCCGAGGCCGGAGCGTCACTCCCTCATGGACCGTATTTTTGAGGAATAGCTCGGGTAAACCAGACCTATGGACGTTTCTCCCCCTACGAGTCGGCTGGTGAGTCCCGTTGAGTACCATCAGACCACATGGCTCGGGTTTGGCTGAATGGCGCCTTGATTACAGGAGTCTCGGGTAAACCGGACCTAGGGATGTTTCTCCCCCTACGAGTCGACTGGTGAGTCCCGTTGAGTACCATCAGACCACCTGGCTCGGGTTTGCCCGAATGGCACCCTTGATTACAGGAGTCTCGAGTAAACCGGACCTAGGGACGTTTCTCCCCCTACGAGTCGGCTGGTGAGTCCTGTTGAGTACCATCAGACCACATGGCTCGGGTTTGGCCGAATGACGCCCTTGATTACAGAAGTCTCGGGTAAACCGGACCTAGGGATGTTTCTCCCCCTAAGAGTCGGCTGGTGAATCCCGTTGAGTACCATCAGACCACCTGGCTCGAGTTTGGCCGAATGGCGCCCTTGATTATAGGAGTCTCGGGTAAACTGGACCTAGGGAGGTTTATGTCCCTACAAGTCGGCCGGTGAGTCCCGTTGAGAACCACACAGGGAGGGCACACACGGGGTGTCCATGCTCCCCGTGGAGATTTGCCTGACCGTCCGGATCGGCGTATCCGTAGCCAGGTTAGCCGGGACACTGAATTGCAAATTTCAGAATTGTGGTTTGGAGGCCTAGGGCAGGACGCTGCCTCGGGGTATCCGAGTTGCTATTTTTGCTTATGATTTTTGCATAGGGTATGTGTTAAGTCACCTCCATTTTTTTATTATTATTAACTTTACTTTTTCCAATTTTTGATTTTCGATGGTCTGGCAAGGGGACGCCCGCGCCTGGCTCCGTAGAGCTTCCGAGGTTGAAAATCTTCCCTCGTGTAAGTCTCAAATGTTCCACCAGCTCGGGGTCGGATTCGTTCCGCCGTGTCTGTTAAGTTCCACCCGCTCAGGGCCGGATTCGTTCCACCAATGCAAATGTTCCACCAGCTCAGGGCTGGATTCGTTCCGTCGTGTCTGTTAAGTTTCACCCGCTCGGGGTTGGATTCGTTCTGCCGATGTAAATGTTCCACCAGCTCGGGGCTGGATTCGTTCCACCGTGTCTGTTAAGTTCCACCCGCTCGGGGCCGTATTCATTCCGCCAATGCAAATATTCCACCAGCTCGGGGCCGATTCGTTCCGCAGTGTCTGTTAAGTTCCATCCGTTCGGGGCTGGATTCGTTCCGCCGATGCAAATGTTCCACCAGCTCGGAGTTGGGGTGAATCCCACCGAGTCTATTTCATTGGCCTGGGGACGTAACATTCCCCCAGAGCCAAGTGTTCTTCCTAGCTCGGGGTTGGGGTGAATCCCACCGAGTCTATTTCATTGGCCTGGGGACGTAACATTCCCCCAGAGCCAAGTGTTCTTCCTAGCTCGGGGTTGGGGTGAATCCCACCGAGTCTATTTCATTGGCCTGGGGACGTAACATTCCCCCAGAGCCAAGTGTTCTCCCTAGCTCGGGGTTGAGGTGAATCCCACCAAATCTATTTCTTTGATCTTGGGACGCAACCTCCCCGAGAGCCAAATGTTCTTCTCACCTCGGGGACGGCTTACGTCCCACCGAACGTATTTGATCTCGGCTCGGGGATAAATTGTTACCTCAGAGTCAGACTCAAAATTGGCCGAGTGCCAGATCACAACGAGATGTGGAATGGCAAGTCAGAAAATCTGAAGCCGAAATAAGCTAAATATAAAGAGCAAAACAGAAAGTGTTTGAAACAAGCATAAAAAATGGAAGTTATGATTATCGTTACAAAACAAAAGTATATTGTTCACATAGGGCCCTGTTCGGGTCACCCTTTACTGATCAGCCCGTGCAGGGGCAGCAACTTCTTCCTCAACAAACGAGAAAGGCAGCTGAGCAGGTTCGACATCGGTAGGAGGGGCTGTAATTTCAGCCTCAGGCACTTTAGGTGCAGGAGCCTCAAATCGATTCTATTCAGGGGTTGAAGACATTGGTACGGCTGAAATAGGCTCAGGATCCTGGGCATCTTCTGAAGGAGAAGGAAGCCATTCTTGGAACTTTTCCTTTGAGAGCTCTCATTTGCAGAATCGGATGGCCGCATGGATGGGCCCCATATCTAAGTTAGGAATCACCAACGGGATGATCTCGGCGCAGTCGCCAACCCCCTCAAGTCTGATGGCATCACGCTCACCCTCCAGCTTTATTTCTTTTTTCCTCAGACCCTCCCGAGCCCGGTCCCTCTCTTCAATTAACTTCTTGATTCTGGACTCAGCGTTCGATGCCTCCCACCTCAAGCGATTGTTTTCCGCTCTGGCAGCCTCCAAATCCTTCTTGGCTGTCTCTGCATTTTCTCTGACCAGAGAATCAGCCTTGCAGATGGATTCATTCAGTGAAAGGGCCTCGGCCGCAGTCTCCTTCAGGGCCTTTATTGTTTCTGAATTTTTTGCCAATATGGCCTCCTGTTCGGTAATTTGGCTCTGAAGCCTCTACGTCTAACCTCCCTCGGATAAAAGACTGATGAGTAGATCTTTGTTTTTGGCCATAAGATAATTTCCCTGCGAGCATGAAAGGGAAAAAGTCAGAACAGCAGCCAAGTAAAAATACAGAACGGGAACGGGAATTTGTTAACTTGGCCATCTGGGAACAGAACTCCATCACCACGTCCTCGAGAGAAAGGTCTTCGAATTTTGGGATCTCCTCCACAGGATCCACGTCGGCCAGTTCATTGAATGCCGGCACAAGATGGGTAGTGGCTTCTCGGATTTTTTCACTAAGGTCGTCCGGCCCAAGTACCGCGAGGCCTTTTCCCTTCTTGGAGGAGGCCTCTGTGGTTCTCCTTTCTCTCCGAGTAGCCAGCCTCCTGGCCAGTGGCCATTCTTCCTCTTCCTCTTCCGCCGGTTCGGCCTCTCCCGCCCCGATCAGGCGTCTTCGTTTGCTGACAGGCCTTGGAGGGCTAGAAAGCCAGGTTGTGGTCCCCGGGAGCACCCTAGACGGGGAAATTGAGACTTGAGCAGAAAATCGGGCCACCTTTTTGGTTTTTCTTTTGGCCTCGGCAACTATTGGTTGTTTCCGAGAAGACCCGGCTTCGACTGGACCGGTCCTCTTCGATGCACCTACCAGCTGCTCAAGGTATTTTGGCCGCTTTGACATCCCTACAGAATACAAGGCAGAAAGCATGGTCAGTTCAGACTTTAGAAAAATTCAAGTCATTCACGGGTCAAGCAAGCAAAAAGATCAGTCAGGAAGTCAGTAAGAACCTACCCAAACGTCTCGGGACCTGTGGAGGTGCGCTCCGAACGAGCCCCGACTCCAAGAAGGTAGAGTCATTGACTACCCTCCTCTAGTGGTAGGCGTAGCTTCGAGCCACATTGATCCTAGCCCATACCACACAGGTAACCTTGTGAGGATCCCTCCAGCAGGCTGAGAATGGTTAGAGAGTTAGTATTTTGGCATGAAAGTTGAGAAAGAAAGAAAAATTGAGACATCGGGGCCTAACCTCTCGCTCTGAAGACATCAGGGACTTCAGTCATCTCCGAGCACACGGACAAGGTCCGTCCCCAGTCGCATGTAGCCCAGAACCAGGGGTCTTTGAAGTTTTTATTGGTTTGGGGAAGGTCTTTGATGATGGCATGGACATCGGGATATGAAGAGAGGTAATACCAACCGTGGTGTTTTTTTGTTGGCCTTTAACTGGTAGAGTCTCTTCAACTCCTCAAAAGACGGTTCCCTGAGGCCTGCTCGGTACCATATCACATGCAGGCCGGCCATAATTCTCCAGCTATTCAGATTTAATTAGTAATGGGTGATCTCCATCCTGGCCAGCATCCCCGCGAAGTATGGTTGAATAGGCAGTCGAAGACCGCACTCGAAGAATGAAGGGAGAAGAGCGACTGAGCCCTCGTCAGGTTGGGTCGCACGATCACACGAGCCAGTAACATCCAGAGCTATGTCAATAAGGATTTCGTACTGTTCCCGAAGCGTACACAAAGCTTCTCCAGTAATAGTTGAAGGCTGATTCATGACCAAGGCCGAGCTTCCCAGCTCTCCAGGCTCAGGGTCTCTCCGGGGGATTATTTGGTGATAAGAGTCATTCTTTATTTCAGAAGGGGTAGGGGTAGTATCCAAATCCTCTACGCTCGGTGTCTCTGAGCCTGAGGAAGATTCTGTAACACGAGGAGGTTGATTTTCTACAGGTTTGGCCGAAGAGGATTCAACGTCAGACATGTCTAACGGTCGCCAAGAAGTATAAAAAGGTCAGTGGTCAGAATGAGGTATCACGAGTTTGATATCTGGTATAACTGCCGGGGACATGGGTCTACAGTCTCTAAATGCCCTAGCAACAGCCACAAACAACAAGTTTCTCCCTAAACACATACAACCGAACGCAAAAACCAAAAACCCAAAACACATACATTATACCCCAGCATCTATCCTACGACCAGGGAACACAAGTACAGAACATCCCACACCCAATCAGAAATAAGAGTCACAACACAGAATGAGGAGATAAGCATGCCAGAAGAATCAAAAGAACGATCAACAGTAAGAAGAAAATCAAAGAACACCAAACAACAATGGTCAAATACCACAGGTAAAGAGAGAGGGTCGGGCAAAGTTCAACAAGTCACTTGGCCGACCTCCTGAAGACCGACAGAAGATCAGAAGGGCTGGATCTTTCCTTCTGCACGTGTTATTTCCCGAAAGCACTTTACAGGTTGTCACCATTATTTTTGGGTGTGGCAGTGGAGAAAGCAGAGTGATGTAACAAGCCGTTAGGCGACAAGTTTACTTTCGGCGATGGCAGACCTGGGGCAGAGAACCCGTCAATCAGTCGGTGACCGCACGGGAAACGTCATAAAATTAGAGGAACAATGTGTATTTCCCGAGTATATAAAGAGAGGGTAGTCTCATTTGTATAGGTTGGGTCTTTTAGACGTAAAAAAATTGTAAAGAAAGAGAAAGAACACCACTTGTAACACTCTTTCAACTGCTCGGCCACGTTCAAACCTTGTTCAAAACAGGTCGGTCGAGTCAGTTTTGGCAATAAAACAATCTCCATCGTTTTGTGCCCGTGGACGTAGGCTGGATTCACTCCGCCGATCCACGTTAAAACTCTCTTGTCAACCTTTACGTTTTTTCTTACCTTTTACTAAGTTTGTTTTTGGTCTCCCCATAACCAAACAAATTCAAGGTTGATGGAAGGTTGTCTCGAGGAAGTTATCCCGAAATCATCCATGGGACGAAAATCAGCCGTCAACATCATTAATTACTCAAAATATTCTCTCAATTTCAGTTCTTTTCCAATTTGTTTTGTAGTTTCAGCTTAGCTAATAGATAAGGACGTACATAGATTATTATCAGATTTAATATGTACCCATTTGGGGCGGGACCATTGGGTTCGGGACGATGCAGCCAATGGCTGGGGCCAGAGGGTCCACCATGGCTCCATCATCTCTATCTATTAACCAAAGCTAGCTAACTGTTAGCTACCCACCTGGGGTTCACTCAGTAGTAAGAGTAAAAGATGAAATGTGTGGTTAGGTATAAGATTATAAATTCATTTTTCTATTTAGATCATACTAGTGATTTAAGTAAGGTTTGTAGACGGTGCGTCATTGCGTCAATTCCCTCAAAATTTTATCTTCATGTTACATGGATATTATCGCACTCTCGGATTAGATTTCTCCTCGTACTCAAAAAAAAAAAAAAAGGGGGCTAACTGCTAGCTGCGTGCATGGCGAATTAAGGACCCCTCTATTTTTCCATTGAGTTGCCTTTGTCTATAATATAATTATATGTTGGTAGTGTCTTTTATCTTCTAATATTGTATTTGTAGCTAATGCCCCGGCCTCATGGGCTGTCCCAAGATTTCTGAAAATGAAATTTAAAATCGATTGAAACCCACTTGTTTCATGTTTTGTACTACTAGAGCTTCAATTCTTTAACCCCTAACATGTTTCACGTTACATGTTATTTGGTTTCTACCAAGTAATTGTTTCATATAGCAAAATAAATAGCTAGTTTAATGATATAAATTCAATAGGGGGCAACTTGCGTAAGAATGATCAAAAGAAAGATGCCAGACAGTTCAATCCATACAGTTTTAATGCCACTTGGTTCATCAAAAATAAAAAAATTAGCAACTTGATCGTAGACTCGATTGAGTGTTTGTTATCAGATTTGATTGAAGTTTGTTAAAATGCCTTAGATTTTGTCCCTCAAAGTCAAAAAGACAATGTGCTTTATGTAATAATTCATGTAACATCGTAATATTGTTCAAGATTCAGATTCAGTAATCTTGATTTTCAAACATCTTAAAATGGTCTAATGGGCCCCTTCAGTCTATTACAATTCCATAGCCCAAGCTTATTGGGCTTTAAGTTGCCGAAGGAAAGCTGTGAATTAAAGAGAGTAGATATTTTTGGTCCAACCTCATTTTTTTTTCAAAAATTACTTTTATTAAAAAATAAAAAAAATTTTATTTTTTTCCCTTTTCTTACCTCAGCGCAAACATCTAACAGTTCCTTATATGATTTTTTCAATATGTTGTATTCCGGCTTCAACTCTTCCAAGACTAACATTCAACATTTCAAAACCAACTTTCAACCGCGTCATTTGGCTTCTCATCTGTTGCCAGGGCTTTAATACCAACTGATGAGTCCCAAATAGATTTTAGAGACAAATGATAGATCAGTCCATGGTATCAAAGAAATTGAATAGCCTTTAAATAGCAAAGGCAAACAATATACAAGTATAAATCAAAATCCTAACAGTAATCCTGATTAAGAAAAATAATAATAATAACTCATAATAATATTAGTAGGTAATCCTAATCCTTGTAGATCACTTCTTTACATGATCCCACTTGAATTAATTCTCTCTGCAGCCTTATGAACATATGACACCTCCTTCTAGCATTTGGCTTCTATCATTTTACGCCCCTAAGGGGTGTACCTGGATAGTAAAGGGCCTACGACTTGGTTGTCAGGTTCGGAGTTCAAGTTCAGGGGATGTATTTTTTAAATGAGTCTGGGGTTGTCGGGGGTTTTATCAGTTACATTGAAACCCGAGTCGGGTGGTTTGACCGCGGAGTTTCAAAAAAAAATCTTAAGAGGTTTTACATTGCGTTTGAATCTGACCAATCTATTCTTTCCAGATGTTTTGTATGCGGATACTATTTGACTTTTCAATTTTCAAAGTGTTAGTTCCATATTTATTTTCAATGTCCGTAACAAAACAAGTTCAATTAAGTTGTAATGAGTGTTGAAGTTCTCAGAGCAATTAGACAAGTATTTGGACAACAACAGATGGAGATATCAGAGCAATGTTTACCTTTTTGGACATGCCAGAATATTTAGAGCTCCAATTGACATGGGATCAGTGCCTTTGGAAAGTAGACTCGAAAAAGATCGTGTGCATATAAAGAACGCATGATTTGGCCAAGGGACGAGAAAGTTACAAGTGTTTTAAGTTGCACCCCAAGAACTAGTCCGCGACTTGCGTTCGAGTAGCGTTCGTCTTTCCGTTCAAAAGCCCAGAGGTAGAAACTTTATGTTTGAGAGGCATTCGAACGCCCGTGCATAGTGGATTATTTTGAACGTGTTTTTTAACCTAGATTTTCACTAGGAAACCCTTACATTTGCCCTACCTATATAAACAAACATAGAACCAATTTCACAAGAGTTGAAAACATATTATCAGAGCCTACAAACCTTTTGTTTCAACCTTCTTGACAATCCACCTTGAAGACTTCTTTGTTTTCTTGTCTTCTTTGTTTTGGTGAGATTTTTCTTTAATAAACCATCAACACAAAAATACAACCTAACCCAATTTCTTAAACCTTCAGAGTTCTCAAGGAGGAAGATTGGTAGTCGGAGTTCTGACATTGCGTGCTAGTATAGTTGATCCACTTAGAGACTTCAGAGGTTCTAAAGAAGGTTGTATGGTGCGGGCTCGAGGAGCTCTTCGGGTTATTACATCCTAGAGGTATTAGAGTCGGCGGAGTTGCTGCCATAGGTCTTATACTATCATTATAAGTTTATCTCATTATAGTGGATTTTGGCTGGTAGCCTAGTTACTCGGAGTGGTTTTTTACTGGCACAAGTTTTCTACTTCGTCAACAAAAGTACACGTGTTGATTTTATTTTATGCTCTCTTTTATTTGCTTTGATTTATATCTGCTTTAGACTTAAAAGTGCATTGTGAATCCATAGAAATAAAAATTAGGACTTGTCCTAATTTATTATGAATTATTTCGCATAGGATCATAACCTATGACTAAAATCAAATTTTCAATTGGTATCAGAGTCTGACCTCGATCTTTGACCCGCTTAACTATCGAGAGAATTCAACTCTTAAATTGTCCCTCGTTCTTTGATTGGACAGAGTACTTGCATTGGAAGGTTCTTATGAGAGTGTTCCCTAAGTCCTTAGATGAGAGAGTGTGGATGTCACTAAAGTACGGGTGGAAACCTCCCGTGGTTATGGTTGATGGGGTCTTTTCCTCTAAGGATAAACTGACATGGACTTAGGAAGAGTTTGATGCTAGCAATAGGAACAACAAGGCCATTAATACCATTCATGTTGTTGTTTGCTCCGCTTAGTTTAGGAAAAATTCTATATGTGAGATAGCCAATGATGATTGGGACATCATTCAGATTGTGCATGAGGGAACACTGTCAGTTAATAATAATAGACTCCAAGAGTTTGCCACTAGGTTTGAGGTCGCTAGGATGAAAGATGATGAGACATTTGATGAGTTTTACGTTGAGATTAATGATATAGTTAACTCCAGCTTTAACCTAGATGAGACTATTAGGAAAATCTTTAGATCTTTTCCTGACCAGTTTTTACCGAATATCACAGTCATTGAGGAAATGAATGATGTAGATCACCTTAAAGTAGAGGACCTCATAGGAAAACTGCAGATGTATGAGAAAAAACTTCTTGTATATAGAAAGCCCAATACCATGGCGATGAAGATCACAAAGGAAGATGGACAAAATCTGTCAAGTGATGATAATGATAATATACTCACGGATACAGATTTGGCCATATTTGCAAAAAGGTTTAAAAAATTTCTTAAGATGAAGACGAGTGGTCGTAACACTGATAGTGATAGGGATGACCGACTTAAAGAGAGTAGAAGTAGTAGAAGGGAGTCTAGAGAGGATAATGATAACAAACCTCACGCTATCCAATGCCATGAATGTGTAGGGTATGGGCATATTAGGTATGAATGTCCACATACCTAAAGTCTAAAGGCAAGAAAGTCATGACAGCCTTATTTAGTGATTCAAAATGTGGTTATACTTCTGATGAGTCTCCTAAGGAGAAAAGCAATTTCATTACTTTTACTGCTAGTGTGGTAGGTGAGAGAGAGGATAACTCTAGTGATGAAGATGTTGGATCAGAATTCTCTCACGATGCCTCTGTAGATGAAGATAGTCTTCAAGTAGCTTATATTGAACTGTTTAATGAGAGTCTAGCTATTAAGAAGATAAATATTAAAGTCAATAAGAGGCTGAAAGAAATGGAATTAGAAAAGAATGAAGTTCAAGCCAAGCTTGACAATAGCCTTAGTGTTATTGATGGCCTCGAGGAGCGGAATAAGTGTCTAGCTGATAGAGTTAAAAAAATTTAAAGTAGAAATTAAAAATTTTAGAACACTGATGTCTGTATTTTCCGGTGAGACTAAAAAGTTAGACTGTAATTTAGGGTATGGCGTGTCTTCATGTTACAAGAGAGGAGTAGATTTTGTTGAGTTGAGATATGACAAGGGCTAATCGTCTAAAACCATGTATGTCCATCCTCCATGTAATACATATCGTTGAATGTCATAAAAATACTCTTGTTGTTTCTTGTTCTATGTCACAACCTCAGTCTAGAGGTGTGGTGGGTAAACCTCGCTCTCGTCCGAGGTTTGTGCTTGTATACCATCACTGTGGCAAGGCAGGACACAATAGGCCTAAGTTTTTCTTGTTGCATAAATAAAATAAAATACTTAAGAGTGTTTTGACTAGGTTTGATTTTTCAAATCTAGTTTTTCAAGTTTCTGCACTAGCTAAATAGACTCTACTCATTAGTGAGAAACTTGCACTGCTAACTAGGAGTTCTCAAATAAATGAGACTCCTAAAAAATTTCTGGTGAGGAAGCGAGATAACTTCCCATCAACTTCTGAATGTCTTGACCCAAGCAGGCATGGTGAAAGTGCACTTCAGTGTACTTCTTCTTAGTTGTTGCATTCATATTTTCCCAGTGCAAGTGTACGTGCGTGTGTTTTATGTTTTTTTTACAACTACATGTTTTTATTTTCACTGCATATGAGTGTGCTTGTTTTGTCTTTGTTATATATTCATTAGTATATATGATGGAAACCCAGACATGAATTTCATAACCGATTTCAAATGGACGGTAGTATGATCTGTACTCGAGAATACAACTCCACGTACTATTAGATATTGACAAGCCATGTTGTGTCTTTTATTATTTTTGTGAAAAAAAATAAAAAATACAAAAAAAAAATTATAAAAAAAAGATCAAAAATATTTTATTGCTTGTTAGAGCTTGGAAAGTTTGTTACATGTGATCCTGGTATGTAGGATATATGGTTTTGCATGTATAATACTCTTTTACTTTTCTTGATGCTCTATGTGCATGAGTGTGTGTGATGGAAAACCTTCTTATATCTTGTGCTTGCATTTCACATACACATTTTTTATTGTTATCTAGGTTTTGTCGCATGTATGACTTTTTGGCAATCTAATCTCTGTCATACCTAGATCACCTAATATTGTGACATTTGACTAGATGACCTTATGTTATCCCCTTGTAAAGGTAAAAGGAAAAAATAGTTTAAATGAGTCTCAAGTGCAAAAGAGCTAATGGGCCAAAATTTAAAAGATACGGGAAAAATCTTTCACTCGAAATAGTTTATTTAAGAACTCATATTTAGGGAGAGAATATTATAGCATGCAACCAATGTTGCTTATTTTCAGGTCCTAATGGTGTTGGGTTTGAACACTTATTTTGTGGACTTGGTGTGTTAAGAGATGAGATTTCTTTGGCTGTGCCCCGTTCATCAAATAAGGTCTTAAGTCTTGACTTGTTGTGGACTTATTTTTCACGCAAGTGTTTGCTATGCTTTGATTTTTATGTCATATACATGTGTGTCTTATTTAGCATGATCAAAAGTGGTGCATATTATTTCATGTCATACACCACTGAGCACTAATTGTGCATCAATGTACTTGCTTAAAGTGTTGTTTTGAGTCGTTTAGTTTTTAGATTTTTTTCTCATTATGCGCTGGTGTGTGTGTTTCATGTTGTTGCCTATTACATTTCCTTTAGTATTGCATAATTGTGAGTTCTTTCGTCCATTTTCCATTTGTTCATTTTACTACTGATAGGGCTGTTAGTGAGTGTGAGTAAGTTAAGTTTGCATATTCTCTTGCATGTAATTTTAATTGGTATATCGATGTGTTAAGTTTACCCATTGTCATTTCGTGACAAAAAAGTGAATATTATATCCATTTTATATCTCATTTTTAGGGGGAGTAAGATTAAGTTGGTAGTAGATATCTATCTTTACATGCATGAGATTTTTATTTCGTTTTATTTGTTCCTTATATTCCTTATGCTTTTCACGGTATAGTGTTATTTGTGGATGTTTCAGGTGAGTGGATTAGTGGCGTGGTGGTATAGACCTCAAGAATACTTGGTTAGGTATTAGATCGAGTCATATTGTAATAAGTCGTTGTCTTGATGGTTGGCAGTAGGCTATTTTCTTTTTGGGTCTTTTATCGAAGTCTTTGTATTAGGTAGTGTTTTGTCATGGAATACCAAATGAGGAGATTGTTAGTTCCATATTTTTTGGCAATATCTGTAACAAAATAAGTTCAATTGAGTTGTAATGAGTGTTGAATTTATCGGAGCAATTGGACAAGTATTTGAACAACATCAGAATGAGATATCAGAGTGACGTTCACTCTTTTGGATATTCCGGAAGATTTAGAGCTCTAATTGATATGGGGTAAGTGTCATTGGAAAGTATAATCGAAGACGATCTCCTACATATAAAACACATGATTTAGCCAAGGGACGAAAAAGTTACAAGAGTTTTTAAGTTGCACAAAAAATCCAAAACATGCGTTCAAGTTGTGTTCGTCTTTGTGTTCGAACTCTTGGAGGCAGAAACTTTACGTTTGAGGTGCGTTTGAGAGGCATTCGAACTCCCATACGTAATGGGTTATTTTGGACGCATTTTTAAACTAGATTTACCCTAGGAAACCCTTACATTTTCCCTACCTATATAAACAAACTTAGAGCCACTTTCACAAGGGTTGAAAACATATTATTTAGAGCCTACAAACCTTTATTTTCAAACTTCTTGACAATTCACTTTGAAGACTTCTTTGTTTTCATGTCTTCTTTGTTTTGGTGAGATTCTTCTTTGATTGACCATCAACAGAAACACACAACCTAACCCAATTTCTTAAAACTTAGAGTTCTCAAGGAGGAAGATTGTTAGTCAGAGTTTCAGCGTTGCGTGTTTACAGAGTTGATCCGCTTAGAGACTTCAGAGGTTCTAAAGAAGGTTGTTTGGTGCGGGCTCAAAGAGTTCTTCGGGTTATTACAGTCTAGATGAATTAGAGTCGGCGGAGTTGATGTCATGGGTCTTATACCATAACAGTAAGTTTATCTCATTATAGTGGATTTTGGCTGGTAGCCTAGATATCCGAAGTTATTTTTTACTCGCACGAGTTTTCCACTTTCTCAACAAAATTACATGTGTTGCTTTTATTTTCTGCTCTCTTTTATTTGCTTTGATTTATATCTGCTTTAAACTTAAGGTTGCATTATGAATCCATAAAAAAATTAGGACTTGTCTTATTATTCCGCATAGGGTCAGAACCTAGGACTAAAATCGAATTTTCACAAAGTTATAAGGGTGTCCAAATTATTTAATTTTTTATACTAAGCTTTATCACGGGAAAGATTCATCAAACATTAGTTTGGTTTTTTCTACCCTTGTTTCAGGACGGGTGCTTGAAATCATACATCAATTTCATGTATACATGTCTGAAGTGCAAACATCAGTGTTTTAGTTGAATGTATTTATATCTAGGAATCACGAATTCCTATTTGTCCCTTCGTTCTCCGTTTTGGAAATGAAGGTGAAACAAAAACACTTCTAAAATGTGATTTGAAAATGGGATGGGATAAGACCATAAAATATCCCGAATATTTTATTGGGACGAGACATGATGATTTTTTATCATAAAAGATAACAGAATGAAAACCTAATAATTTGTTCCTCATTATATAAATGGGATGAGACCGAAATTGACAAATCATGTTTCATTCCATTACCATCCCTAAGGGTCTCACTTTCAAACTCTACAATGCGTTTAAGATGGACCAACAATTAAACAAAATAAATTCTAGATTTAATTATTGTCATATTGTCAAGAACCATATATTAGTGTAAAAACTAGAACATTAAATATAGTACGCAATAACAATAAATCATGAGTGGCTCGATAATTTTTATTTTTGAGTCCGTTGCAAGTATGTAATTATATCCGTGATAATTATGACTCTCCTCTACTTTCTCAAAAAGAACCCTAAGAACTTCACCTCATTGTATTGCGCAGACCATATAAATTTTGTGTGACTGGCAGAAAGTTAACAAAATTTCCCATCCTCTTTTCGCTCTTCTTTCTTTCATTTCCCTCTTCCTCTTCTTTCATCTTCTTTTTTTATTATCATAATTTATTGATGGTGTTTTTTTACCCCGAGAAAGTTCAAATGCCGAGGAGGAGTAGAATGAGGTTTGTACTTGGCCAAAATAGAATATTGATGGCCCAAGGGCCTATCGAGGCTGAAGTTAGACAGAGAGACCCGAGCCTTCTACACAAAAGAGTTCTCATGAGGGCAGAATCGACTATTAAAGTAAAGTTGGAATATCGACTCGACCCAGAGGAGAAGTGTTAGATTTGACAGCATTTGAACATTTGTGGAAGCCGACCCGAGGTGGTCTATGATACCGACCACGTTGAGGAAGTTAGAGGAAGTCTGGCCAAACATCATTCACATTGGTATGCCGATCCGAAGAGCTTGGCTGGAATCACAAATCAGTCTCTGCTCGAGAATATATAACGTATACCCTAGTAGATAGAATGAGCTTCTGGAAGACTTGTGATGATTATAGAAAAAACAATGGTTCTCATTGGAAGTATCATTTGCTAGCCGCCATAGGGCACTGCAGTGGCTGGGTGTGGCAGAGCAAAGCCGCCATAGGCCAGTACAATGACAGTGAAAATATAGTATTTTGATTGGCCGAATTATGGGTAGTTGAGGAGAGTTGTTACTGCAATGATGACAGTGACACGAGTTGACATTATGGGCTGTGGAATAGTGAATTTGGATGCCTATATAAAAGGGTTTGAAGCCACAGATTCAAGGGATATCAATTTTTCACATCTCACAACTTTAAAAAAAAATTAAGAACTTACAAACTAGTGATAGAGAGAGAGAAAACTGGTCGATAACAATCACTTAAGAGATTTGTAACGGCCTTGTGTAAGACACGAGGAGTTGTAAGCCTCTTCGTAAGCTCACCACACCACTTGTAGCTTAGTTTGGTCTTGACCCCGAGCAGGTAATAAATATACCCTCTACTTCCGTGGACGTAAGTCGGAGCCACTCTCCGCCGAACCACGTAAATCTCTATGATTTATCTGTCTGCTTGCTAAGTTTATTTTGGTTCACTACTATCCAAACAAATTCACTACTTGTGAGATTTGTTCGAGGGATGGATTTCCAAAATTATCCTTGGAACGAAAAATAATTGTCAATAGTTGACGCCGTCTGTGGGGACACAGTACAAAAGCTGTAAACATATTAAGACGATGGTGGAAGACGAAAACCTCAGGGCATCAGAGACTTCAACGGCAGAATGGATGGAAAAGATAGAAGAAATCATACGGCAAGAAAAGGGAAAATGCTCGAAAATATCGAGAGACAACCCAATCCTTTATAAAGGCTATGATGGAAAAGATTGAAAGACTGGAAAAGAAAATAAAAGAACAGGGACATATGGGTCCCAGTAGAAGGAGAGAAGAAATAGCCAGTGGGAAAAGGGTAGCCGGTGTAGACGGGGATCGAGAAATCGGGAGAAGAAATGCTCGTAAAGTGAGGCATGTGGTTATGGCTAGTGCCGCATCTGTAGCAGAGCCCTGGGAGGAAGAAGAGGATAGGTGAACCCTAGAATCATCCAACAACATCCCTTATTTTGGGAAAAGTGATTTAGAACGGTATCCGGAGAGGGGGCGTGGGGCTCCTAGTAATGGGAACCCTAACTGAACCATACGAAATCGATTTCGAATTCGGTTCTCGAATCGGAATCGGAATGAATCAAAACCAGATGGTTCCTTCCGGTTCAGTTTTAGTTTCGAATCGGAACCGTGGCTGAGTCTACCCATACTCGTATAATTATGATGGATTTCACCGTGGTAGATTGCTTAAGTAGCTACAAGGTGATTTTGGGAAGGCTCTACCTGATGAAATCAAGGGCAGCCTTGCCGAGCTACTACTTGAAATTGAAATTCCCGACTAGTGATGGGGTCGGGG
>SKCR01028366.1:0-188206 GCA_019454045.1 Zanthoxylum bungeanum
GGATCATACATCGTGGCGATATGATGATCATATAAATCGCGTCAGAAGATAATTACGCAAATCCGCTGACGAAAACCTTTCCTCAGCAATTTGAGCGAACCGTACATAGTTCGGGTGTTGGACACTTGAGTGACTGGCTATGTGCCAAGTGGGAGATTGTTGGATAAAATGACCCATAGCGTCACTATTTGCACAGATCATTGTGTTGTTGTAGCAAATTAACTATGTGACAAGGAAATTGCACTCTCATCATTTGTGATTAAATCACCATAGATATATAAATGAAGAGAGGTCCATATGATTAGTTCCTGGATTGAGATGATATGAGACAGTATCAGTCCACGAAGGATTAATCATTATATATCCCTAGCCGGAGTATTATCGAGACAGGACATCAATAATGCGGAATAGGCTAGTATTGCACTTGTGCGCGTTGTGAGGGCACAACGGCATAGTTCTCATATATATAAGTATTGGATACTTATGCAAGTGCGATAGAAGGTCGTGTTTCACCGATGGTACGGGAAACAGCTTCGCTCTGGATAGACCCCTCGGAATCCCATTGGTATTAGACTATATGTCTATGGGAGGCCGAAATCAAGGTAGGTGTGTATAGTCTTAACCTGAGACTTACATGCTAATACTTACGATAATCGATAGACTTTGGTCTTGGTGGTACAGGGCTTTAACAACCGGTTCTCTGCGTACTCCACTTATGGGTTTATCAGAGAGTCGTAGTGTATTGGGTGTAATGTCAAGACGGAAGTATCACTTCAGTCATATTGGAGATGATGTCACGCAGGATACGGTACTAGTGCTCTTAAGTGTTGCGCAACCACGTGATGTTATGACTAGGTCATGCATATCCGATTATAGAGACTAGTTACCAGACATCCGACATGTGCTTCGGACGGGGTAGACACTTATCCAGCCCCAGCCCTAGCACGTGACTATCCGATACTGGGCCAATATGCACAATACTACGGTATACTACGCTTGATACAGATCTATATATTCCTGTAAGAATATTTCTGGAGAATTGGGTAGGCATGGCGCTTTGCTAGAAGCCAACATTGTCTTGTAAATCGGTATAAACGTAGTACGAGGTACTTACGTGTTCGGATAATCCGACGACCGTATTTACTGCCAACATATCCGGAGATCTCATGGGTCGCTTCCTGAAGATTCACCGATGACGTATGACTCGCACTTTAATTAATCTGGGATTAATTGGAAGAGAGAGAAAATTAATCTGGGATTAATTGCGGAGATATTTTATCTGGGATAAAATATTAATAAAAGGGGAGAATGATTAATTTGAATTAATCGATAAAATAATATATTTGATATATTATTAGAATTGGATTTCGACGCGAAATTAAAATTGGATTTTAATTCAGGCGAACGAATTAATATAGAATTAATTCGTTAGCGACATGAATAGTGAATTCGCTAGGCGTAATCATTTAATTACGACGCAACGGAAATTCATTAATTTGGAATTAACGAACCCGAGCCCGAAAGTGATTGCGAGCGCATTCGCATTTCGAATTCGAGTGCGGCACGCAAGTCACATCAAGCGTCAAATCACTAGTCGCATCAATCGTCAAGTCACTTGTCACTTTGAGTGATGTGACATGACATGTTGTCACTTTATTAATGTGACTTGATGTGAATAGTTGATTTGAGTTGATGAAAAGCTTTTAAAAGCTTGAAATGAAATATAACATTATTTATTTCTTGCTTTTTGACTTTTGCATTAAAAGTAATAATGTTTTATTTATTATTTACTTTGGTACTTGGTAATATATAAAACAAAAGGAAAAAGCTGTTCTCTCTCTCTCTTGGAAAGACATACGGTTTTTAGCTTTTGGAGCCAAAAACCATCTCCTCTTCTCACGGTCATGGTGACCGATTCTCTTCCATGTTTTTCTGGTTTTCTGCCGAGCAAAAGGAGAAGCAAGGAAGATGAAGAAGTGCTAGCACACCTTGGGTTATACATAGGTGATAGGGAAACGAATTTGTGAGCTTGGAAAGCTTGAAGCTTGGAGCTTCAATGGAGTCTTGCATGGCCGATTTTGGAGCATCAGAAACAGCCCCCCACCGGAAGTCCACTGCAGTTCAAGAAGGCCAAAACCGAGCTTCACGGAGGAGGAAAATGGGTCTTGTTCTTCCTAGCATCAAACCCATCAATGTGAGTATGAATTCCGCCTTACTCCTTTGTGTATTCAACTCGTTTTTATGCATGTTTGTGATCCTTGGGACTTGATTGAAACTCAGCAGTTCATACACTTACATACATCAATACATACATGTAAACATCAAACTCATCAAATATTTCACTTCATATCAAAGCATTAACAAAAATCCATACCTGCAATGGTTGATTAACTTAACTATACAAAATCTCGAACTCCATTCTCAAAACCACCTCTTAACTATCCTCATTTTATCCTAAACAACTCAATCACCTATATATATATATTTAAACATGAATCAACAATTCAAGTACTCATTGCATGGTTTAATTACCTAGCTTCACGAGCACTCCAGGTCATAGTCAAATCTGTCAAAATAAATGGCGAAACACTGTGAGAATCGCAACTTTACAGAATTCTCAACTTAACTTTAACAAAATTTTGGATCTTTCCTGGACAATCAGATTAAGTCCGATTTCAATGATTTTAGTTTCAATATTCTTAAAATATCATTACAAACTAATCCAAGTCATTAGTTAACTTAAATCCTCCGTTTACATATTTTTAGAAAATCTTCCGAAAATATTTCTGCAAACTTTACGGAAGGGCCCTAAACCCTCGGAACCTACCTGGATTTATCTACACAATATCTTATCGTAATATCTATCCCATATCTATCATTAAAATAAAAAACACATCAATACTCGCAAAACAAACTTTAATCGGAAACTAACATATTCTATCGGATCAATCCAATTCGTTCTGTTTTCACTCGGATTATACCATATACACATAGTCAATATACTCATGCTCAAACAATTCAATTTATATCATTACGTTACTCTACAAAGCTACTGGAAATATTCGAACATATAACGGGAAACTTGAAATTAGTGAATTTTTATCAAGAGATCTTATCGAGATTTCGAGGGCATATACAGGCTCCAAACGATCCCACGAACGCGCTGGAATCGATGGAATTTCAATCGGAGCTACTGTTCATTCATGGGTTACTGTTCACCATTTCTTCCTTCCTCGATTCACATGCAACCCTGCACAAAATGGAAAACTAATCACCGCCTAGTTGTAGTACTCTCCGAGAGCGTGGATTTGGCTGGTGGCTTAGGTCGAGCGATGAGCCAGGATCGGAAAACCCACTCGTGCGCATGTTTCTCTCTCATTCTCGCCATCGACGGCAATCTTTTACTGTCGCCGGCCGTAATAAGATGAAGGGGTGGCCGTCGCACCATTTTAGGTCGTCGTACCGGCCAGTGATGGCCGTCAGGCCACTAGTATGACAATGGTTCTCCAAATTATCATTTGGGGACGGGAGTCATGTGTGAAAATTTGGGAAATTATGCCATTTTCACAATTGTTAGAAACTTCCTAGTATTTATAGAAAATTTTTGAAATTTGCTTTTAGACCCCCGTAAAATTACAGTCAAGCCCTTGCCAAGGGGCATTCTCGAAAATTTGCATTTTGGAAGCCCTTTTGATGAAAAATATGGTCAACACGAAAGTTATTCGTCTCGGAAAAAGAGTCCAATGATTCAAGAATCAGCTCAATCGGAGTTCATTTGCTATTTTTATAGGCGAAATAACAGATTTTCTGAATATAAAAATTTAACAGGAATCACGTAACTGGTTCTCGAAGCTTCAATTTAACACATACTGACCTAATTTCCAACATATAATCTCTTATTTTTGAATATCATCTAGTTTTAAATCCTTTACTTTAATTCACAAAACCTTCCAATAATGTTCTGAAAAATTTCAAGTATTACATTCTCCACTCCTTAGAAAAATTTCATCCTTGAAATTTTCCCGTCCTTATGTCAGATCATTCAGAATTGTACGTACGTACATGACCATCTTATCTATACTAGGAAATCGTCTCACTTTACACATTTTTAGAAGTTATGTATTTCATATATGAATACAAGCCATGCTATTTCAAACAACTTAAATCAAATTAAACATTTCATACCAGAATCAAACTAAACTTGTCATTTCAATTCACATTCATTCATAGGAACACACTTAAACCATTTCAAACTCACCCATTAACAGAAATAGAAAGTCAAACATGAATCCTATACAGTTAATCACATCCATCATAAAAAACGAGGAACATAATATAGATTCTTTACAAGCAGTCAGATACATTATAAAAAACAGAAAACATAATACGAATTTCATATTATCTATTTCGTCCACAATCTGAAATGGAACTCATTCATTTCATGTCATGTCATGTCATTTCATATCATATCATATCTGTAAACATTATCAACATCAACATTTACATACGCAGATATCCGGTCACACATACAACTTTGTATGGCTAACAACAAAGCATATATAACCATCACAATACACAAATATCCGTGACTAAATATACATGTTCTTATAACGAACGTAAAATTTTATACCAACAAATAAATTAATCGTCATAGCTAGAAGTAACACAGAATCATAGTGCTTTATGATGTTGATAGTATGAAATAAGCTAATTTCTAACATAATCAAAATGAAAGACGTAAAACAATCTCTTCTAAAAACCTTCTCGAAACACTTTTGAAATCTCTTTTACTGTAAACAAAATCAATTTCGAAATTCATCATCATCGTAAATTCGTTTCAAGCGTCTAGTATAAACTCAAATGAAAGAAACATAACAAACGTCTAATGCCCAGATCAGGTGCAAAGATCAGACAATGAATGAAACAAACTCATGTCGATAGAGGGTAGCGGGTCGGTCCACTGTAGTTGGACAGAACCCTATACAAGCGCCACGACGGAAACAAAATTATAAAACCATAAAAATCATATTCAAGCGTCGTGATAAAAATAGATCATATCATAAACAATATCGATATGTATCATAATCAAAATGTAATTCTTTTGAAATCATTATTTTCCCCTAAAACACAAATATGCTTAAATCAAAATAAATCTTTGGAAACTTGATCAAAACTCAAATATATATCGTTCAAAATACATATCAAGCGTCCAATGTTCAAGTCGCACGCACTGACTGAATAATGTACGAACAAAACCATATCGATAGAGTAGTGGGCCAACCAATTTCAATGATAAGGACCCCATAACAAGCGCCCCGATCGAGCTAGAATGAAACATATACAAGCGTCATGGAGATTCAAAAATATAAAACTCTCAACCACCGTGACGAAAATAGATTTTCAAGCGTCTCGATGGATACAATATTTTACGGTTTAAAAACATCAAAATCATTTTTTGAGAGCCCAGACGGAAACATATCATCAAGCACCTCGACGGAATCATATCGATAAATCACAAAACATGAAAACATTAACCAAAAGTTAATGGCTCCGTGCCCATAAAATCATATGAAAATCAAAACTTTAACTTAATAATACAGAATAATGTGCTCAGCACGACAAATAAAAAAATTAATAATAGACATTAAACTTCTAAGACTTTTCCCACGACACTTACGAGGGTGGCTGCAACTTGGGTGATCCGCGTCTCGAGCATGGCTTCTAAAGTTGAAATGGTTTGTAACATCCCCGATCTGGGAAGCTACTGGCAGATGACAGATTCTACTACCACCCAAGCCACTGCCTATTAACTGGAAATACTGTCATTTTCTTATCTCAAATAACTTCTACCTTAACAATATGCAATCACACATATTTATAAATCTATGTTAACAGATAAATTATAAAGAACATACATAGCCTGAGAACATTGAACACGCATAAACATATCATGTAACAAAAGAAACTACATACTGAGTGAATATAGATCTAACATGATGAACCATTGTGACTTGTGACTGCAATACTGCTTTTGTCCTTGATCCATGTCTCCAAAATATGGTTGTGACTCACCAATGGAATGGTCCTGCAAAAACTGGAGAGTGGGGGGTGAGCTCTAAAGAACTTAGTGAGTTCAGCTATAAAAACTGAAAAAGAAACAAAAGTAGTAATGGATGCTCAGAAACATTGAATCGGCATCTAAATTTTAAAACATAAATCGGGTTTTCCATTCAAAGTTGTAGCGATAAATTATTTTTAAAAAATTGTCTATTTATGAATCTGCTAATAATCTGGCGCTCAGGAGCGTCCCCCCTTACGCATAATCTGGTGGTCTTGGGGCATCAACCATCTATAGTATTAAACTGCGTGTGCATACGATATATGTATCCGTCAATTCCGTAGCTGTACAAAGTTACATCTGATGTGGGATTTTCCCCATGCCTCTCGAAAATCATGAAAACCATGTCTAGAAATCATTTTCATTCTCAAAACATGTATCTGATAATAAACTATACTAAATCTATTTGTGTTTAATTCATAACTCTTACGCATAGTCTGGTGGTCTTGGGGCGCTACGTCTCGCTGTCCCCAAGCCACAAAACTGGAGACGGGGTGCAGATTTATGCTACCCTTTTAACTTAAAAATCTAGGATCTATGGGCATCAACCATCTATAGTCTTGAACTGTGTGTGCATACGATATATGTATCCGTCAATTCCGTAGCTGTACAAAGTTACATCTGAAGTGGGATTTTCTCATGCCTCTCGAAAATCATGAAAACCATGTCTAGAAATCATTTTCATTCTCAAAACATGTATCTGATAATAAACCATACTAAATCTATTTATGTTTAATTCATAACTCTGATTTCAGTGTAGAAATTATCTCAAACCAAATGAAACCAAAGTTCAAAAAGCTTTAATGAAAAACCATTTAAATATCATAACAAACTTATGAGTAAATATTCCACTCACAGTGCTACGGCAAGTTGGGTGCAGTGCAAGGCATGGCTGATCTCCGAGTACTTTGACGTCGATGTACGGCCAAAGAAATCGTAAATTTTCTTGTAATAAATAGAAAAGCATATACAACACATGGTTTTTGTTCTATGCTTATGATACGACTTATTTTGTGTTTACACACTTACACGAGACCCTTATAGTGCCCTCTAACATCTTGGGATAAAACTGGAATTGATAAAAACTGATCCTGGAAATCTGGTCGCACGTCGCAACATCATAAATATCTGTCGCGACGCTTACCTAATCAGTTGTGGCAGTCAGCAACCTCTGTTCTCCGTGTCGCGATGCAAGGGTTGGGCGTCATGACTCTCTCACTCGTCGTGACGCTAACAGCTGAACATTGTGACTCCCACCAATAACACCGAGACAGTAAGCCTACTTTACTTTCTACGTCACGATGCTCATCCTTCGGCATCGCGAGGCTCCAATTCCAAAGCCATATCAAGGGCAATATCCCAGTACGTGTCGCGACACCAGGTGTGTGTGGCGCAACGCTAGACTATCCTATGGGTCCAAACTTAACCCCATCTTCACTTTTAGCTTTCACAACACTTCATAAGCTATAAACATAACAAACACACCAAATATTATCAATTACATCCTATAACACCATCTCAAAACTATCCCATATACTTCAACTTAGTTTCATGCATAAGGATTTTCATAATTTGGGAGGTTCCTCACAAGCATTATTTTCTTAACCCAATAATCAACCAATCATCATCACTCTCAAGCTAACAACATATCACAATCATCAAATCATCAAAACTCAACAAATTAAGATTTGGGTCAAGCTCCACTTACCTTGTATTCAATTGTTTCTTCACTAATAGGTTCCTCAAGCTTTCTTTCCTTCTTCCTAAGCTTGATTTGTGATGCTTTAGTCTTGGTTATCTTGGAATTTTGTAAGGAAAAATGACAATCCCTCTCATGTTTCTTTTATAATTTTCTGCCAAGGGGTGCACATTAGTTCTTTTTAAATTTTTGTTAACTTGCTCATGAAATATGTAGCCTTTCTAGAGATGTAAGATTAGAATTTGGGCTCAAAATTGGGCTAGATTACTAAATTTTATTGATTAAGACCCATTTGTAGTATAATAATTAGGTTTTGAATCTAAAATTAGACCCACTAAGTCGTCCCAAATTTCCGCTAATGCTCTAAAAAAATTTTTATCTAAGTCACCAAGTTACGGCTTTGGTCGAGCTATAAAATTTTGTGTCATTACAATTCTCTCCCCCTTAAAATGATTTGTCCTTGCATCAACACACTTAATGGTATAGAACATACTTTCTTCTGTGAACGTGTGAGGGTATTACTTCTTCATGGCTTCCTCTGGCTCCCATGTGGACTCTTGTCCCTTATGGTACTGCCAATCCACCTTGACTGAGGGTATCCACCTAGATCGTAACTTTCTCGTCTCTCTGGCCACTATAGCTGTTGGCTGCTCAATATATGATAAATCTTGACGGACATAAACTTTTTGGGGCTCCAACACTTGATACTCATCATACAAGTACTTGCGTAACATAGATACATGAAACAAAGGATGTATCATATCCATGTTAGTGTTGGGATGTATGCCCTAAAGCTACGTGTAATGTAAACGGCTTTATGTGTTTTGAAATAAAATGATGCATTATTCATTTATCAAAGTGTTTTTTTAATATTAGCCTATTATAAATTATCTTGGATACCCTAGATTACTTATGTACCTTCAGACTTAGTGTATGAGTGTCATACACAAGGGGATTTAAGTCTAAAGTTAGTAATCTTAAATAGTCCATAGAGAGCAAACAAAGTGGGTACTTTGTTTGTGGTTTATCTATAGCTGCGGTCCATTCAATAATTGTATGGCGACCTTGATCCGAGATCGTCCATGTAGAGACATGAGAATGAAGGCACCTTGTATGATGTGATCATATAGGAATGGACCCAGATGGAAATGAAATTCTTTTAATATGCGTTAAATAAATAAATTCATTTCGATCTACTAGATGGTCATATATGGATTGATCTAATTCCTGAGTATACTAAAAACTCTTGCATGGCAGGCTATGTCCTTTGATTTACAAAGGTGAGGTTGGTGTAGCAGTCCCGACCAATAGCTACATACTTTGGGGGCATGTTCTGTTGTGTAGCTGGGAATGTTTTACATAGACATGGAGTTTACTCCTTCTTGCGAGAATTATAAGAGTATCTTTCTTAAGGGTTGATTCAGTACTTGAACGGTTAGAGCGCTCAAGTCTTTCTATTACGAATAGAAAAATTAAAATTCATAATCGTTATGAATAAATCATTCATTAGAGAATCAATGGTACTTAAGCTAAAAATAATTAGAGGGGTATAACAGATATTTTGACCCAACTCTAATTACGAAATACTCGTGAAGGGTTAATCTATATGTAGTGACTATATCGATGAACACTAACTTGGTTCGGCTTAATATATCATCTGTGGGAACGAGAGTGCAACTTTGGGATTTTAGTGGAATAACCCGGAGTTAATAATTCAGAATATTTAATTAAGAGCTTAATTAATTTTTTGAGATTATTGGAGCTCGGAACTGTAGGTCCATGTGGTCCCCGTACTAGCTCGATTTACTATAGCAGATTTAGTATAATTGGATAGTCCAATTATATACTCACATATGTATAAATATTATTAATATGATTAATAATATTATTTGTCACACCTGGAACTATATATTAAAAGTTAATATATGGTTTTAACAATTATATGATAATTATTAAATGAATTAATATTAAATTATATTTGATATAATTTAATAAGGCTAAATTAAGAATTCCAAATTTGGGTATTCGAAACCCTTGGATATTTTTGGTGGTTACACTTTCAAAAGGTGATAACCTTTTAATTTTGTAACATCTTTTCGATTATGGTAATTAAAAATTTATTGGTACAAAATTTTCAATAATTCCTTGGCTTGGCCGATTTTTGTAAAGACGAAAGGGAAAGGTTTTGTTTGTTTTGGAAACAAATAACCCTAGGTGTAAAAAGAAGATTTATTTTTCTTTTTGGAAGCTCTCTCATTCTAACCCTAGCCTTCATCTTCTTCTTCTCAAAATCCTATCAATTGTTGAGAAAAAGAAAAAATAAAAACATAAGAAAAACAAAAAATAAAAAAAACAATATTGTTGTGTGACTTTATCTCTAAATCATTTAGAGATTGATTTTGTGAGTCTTGCCCACACAAGTTTCCGTTGGTAACGAGATATAGTTCGGAATACTTTGTGGTGTCGAAAAAATCATCCTCTCCATCACTTTGTTATTGTACACGACAGTGAGCATTGTTTTTGCTCATTGCCGTCCCATTTCTTGGTGAAACGGAACTCGGTTTCGTTTCGTTTTAATCCAGAATTTTTGGGGAACATTTTGTGATGTTTTGGGGATGTGTTGGGGCTTTTTTCAAGTGAAAAATCAGAACCAAAACACAGCTGCTGTCCATGTATTTTAGGAGCTGTTTCTACAGTGCGTTGGGCGTGAATCGAGTCCAAAACAGTCCAGTTTTTTTCCGACTTTTCGGGGCTATTCGGGGACTGTTCTGGGGCTGTTTCGGGGCGGGAATTTTGTCTAAAACTAATGCAAAATTTTACTGGTGGTGGCAATATCATTCACCATCCAAAGGAGAAGGGTAATTTTTTCAAGTCCGATCTGTGTGCCTAAACCGTTTCCGCTACACGAGGAATGCGTTTCCTACAGTTAGGTGGAAGTGTCAGCTCATATGTTTGTTGGATAATATGACCCATAGCGTCACTATTTGTACAGATCATGGTGTTGTTGTACAAATTAACTATGTGACAAGGAAATTGCACTCTCATCATTTGTGATTAGATCACCATAGATGTATAAATGAAGAGAGGTCCTTATGATTAGTTCCTGGATTGAGATGATATGAGACAGTATCAATCCCCGAAGGATTAATCATTAAATATCCCTAGCCGAAGTATTATCGAGACTGGACATCGATAATGCGGAATAGGCTAGTATTGCACTTGTGCGTGTTGTGAGGGCACAACGGCATAGTTCTCATATATATAAGTATTGGATACTTATGCAAGTGCGATAGGAGGTCGTGTTTCACCGATGGTACGGGAAACAGCTTCGCTCTGGATAGACCCCTCGGAATCCCATTGGTATTATAACTATGTGTCTATGGGAGGCCGAAATCAAGGTAGGTGTGTATAGTCTTAACCTGAGACTTGCATCGCTAATACTTGCGATAATCGGTAGACTATGGTCTTGGTGGTACAGGGCTTTAACCGGTTTGTGTACACCACTTCTCAGTTTATCAGAGAGTCGTAGTGTATTGGGTGTGATGTCAAGACGGAAGTATCACTTCAGTTATATTGGAGATGATGTCACGCAGGATACGGTACTAGTGCTCTTAAGTGTTGCGCAACCAATCGGGATATTGTGACCAGGTCATAAATATCCGATTATAGAGACTATATTACCAGACATCCGACATGTGTTTCGGACGGGGCAGACACTTATCCAGCCCCAGCCCTAGCACGTGATTATCAGATACTGGACCGATATACACAATACTACGGTATACTACGCTTGATACAGATCTATATATTCCTGTAAGAATATTTCTGGAGAATTGGGTAGGCATGGCGCTTTGCTAGAAGCCAACCTTGTCTTGTAAATCGATATAAACGTAGTACGAGGTACTTACGTGTTCGGACAGTCCGACGATCGTATTTACTGCCAACATATCCGGAGATCTCATGGGTCGCTTCCTGAAGATTCACCGATGACGTATGACTCGCACTTTGATTAATATGGGATTAATTAGAAGAGAGAGATAGAATTAATCTGGGATTAATTCGATGAGAGAGAAAATTAATCTGGGATTAATTGCGGAGATATTTTATCTGGGATAAAATATTAATTAAAGAGAGAGAACGATTAATTTGGAATTAATCGATAAAATTAATATATTCGATATATTATTAGAAATTGGATTTCGACGCGGAATTAAAATTAGATTTAATTCGGGCGAACGAATTAATTTAGAATTAATTCGTTAGCGACGTGAATAGTGAATTCGCTAGGCGTAATCATTTAATTACGACGCGACGGAAAATTCGTTAATTTGGAATTAGCGAACCCGAGCCCGAGAGTGATTGCGAGCGCATTCGCATTTCGAATTCGAGCGCGGCACGCGAGTCACATCAAGCGTCAAATCGTTTGTCACATCATGCGTCAAATCAATTGTCACTTTGAGTGATGTGATATGACATGTTGTCACTTTATTAAAGTGACATGATGTGAATATAGAAAGGTGATTGTTTGAAAGTTGATAGGACTTGTGTATATATATTTTATTCATTTACTTGGTAAATGGAATAAAGATATATGTATATAAAAATCATTTTCTCTCTCTTGGACCATGTGTAGTACACGGTTTTTGGCAAAATATTTGGCCATTCACGTGACTCTCATTGGTCTTTGTTGTTTATGTATTTGGCCTAATTTTGAGACTAGATTCATGTGACACTCTCTCACTTTTCTTTTGGTCTTCACGGTTTCACACAATAAAATGGAGCCAAAACCTTCTATCTTCTCTCTCGGTCTTGGACCGTTTTTCCTCTCCTTCTTGTTCTGTTTTCTGCCGAAAATGGAGAAGCAAGATAATGATTTTTGTGGCAAAAATCAAGTGCTAGCACACCTTGAGCATACTTAGGTGATAGGGAAACGAATTCATGTGCTTGGATTTATTTTGGAGCTTGAAGCTTTGAGCTTCCATGGAGACCACTCATGGCCGAATTTTGGAGATGCAAAGAAGTCCAAAACCGAGCAACCCCACTGTCAAGGAAGCCATTGCCGAGCTTGGAGGGAGCTTAAAAACGCATCTTGTTCTTCATCCATCAAAACCGAATTCAATGTGAGTTGATTCCGCCACCTCCTTTGATGTGTTCATATGTGGTTTTTATGCTTTGTTTGTGATCTTGTGGACTTGATTGAACTCCAACAATGTTTTCCCTCCAACCCTATGAAACTATGTTACCATCTAAAATGGCCTGACGTATTTAGGACTGAGCTTACCCCTCCTACCGAATCTCATAGCTCCTTTAAAAACAGATACTTTCAAGAACACCGAGTCTCCTACCTGAAACTCAAAATCTTTCCTCCAGTGATATGCATAACTTTTCTGACGACTCTGAGCTGTCCTTATCCTTTCTCTGATCATTTTCACTTTTTCCACTGTATCTTGCACCGATTTAGATTCGACTAACTTTTGTTCCCCAGTTTAAAACCATCTCATTGGGGATCTGCATTTCCTTCCATACAAGGCCTCGAAAGGCGCCATCTGAATACTTGCTTTATAACTCTAGTTATATTCAAACTTTATAAGTAGCAAATGATGGTCTCATCTGTCCTCAAAATCCATCACACAGCCTCGTAACATGTCTTCCAAAGTGTGTATGGTCCGTTCTGACTGACCATCCATTTGAAGGTGAAAAGTCGTACTAAAATATAGCTGGGAATCCAAGTCTTCTTGAACGATTGCCAAAACTTGGATGTAAACTGGGAACCTCGATAAGAGATTATTGAAGTAGGTATCCCAAACAATGACACTATCTTATCCAAATACAGCCTGGCATACTAAGCTACGGTATAATTAGTCTTTACGAGTAGAAAATACGCGCAATTGGTCAACCTCCCTACAATTACCCAAATAGAATCATATCCTTTCAAGGGGCATGGAAGCCAACTATAAAATCCATAGTAATTTTCTCCCATTTCCATTCAAGAACATCTAAAATTTGAAGTTTCCCAGGTGGTCTCTGATGCTCTGCCTTAACTTGCTGACAAGTGAGGCATTTTGCAACAAACTCCACTACGTCTTTCTTCATACCATCCATCCAATAGAGATCATTTAGATCATGGTACATCTTAATGATTCCAGGATTCATGGTATAAGATGAGGCGTGGGCGTTCTCTAACAATGTATGTCTCAACTCTAGAATTAGAGGGACAACAATTTTATTTGCTTTCTAAAGAGATTTTCGTTATCTACATAATACTCCTCGTTCATGCCTTGCTTTAATTTATCTCTAATCCGCTGGATTTGAGGGTCTACTTCTTGGGCAATTCTAATCTCATCCACAAAAGTGGACCGAACATGTATTTCCGCCAACAACACTCCCTGGGTTATTATTTGGAAGCTTACTCCATCCAAAATACATTTATGCATGTGTTTAACTGGATGCCACTTTTCAATCGGCAAATGAGCTAAACTTCCCATGGATTTCTTGTTTAAGGTGTCAGCTACCACATTAGCTTTGCTGGGTGATATTGAATCGAACAATCATAATTTTTTAGTAACTCAATCTATCGCCTCTGCCTCAAGTTAAGATCCTTTTGACTCTAGATATACTTGAGACTCTTATGATTAGTGAAAATCTCAAACTTTTCACCGTACAAGTAATGCCGCCATATCTTTAAGGCAAAGATTATCGCGACCATTTCTAAATCATTGGTGGGATTGTTCTCTTTATAGGGCTTTAGATGTCTAGAAGCATAGACATAACTTTCCCTTTTGCATTAGCACACATTTTATTCCCACTCTAGAAACATTGTAATAAACCATAAACCCTATTGATCGTGACAGGAGGGCTAGAACAAGAGTGGTAGTTAAGCGTCGCTTAAGCTTCTAGAAACTCTTCTCACATGCCTCTGACCACTCAAACCTTACATTTTTCTTAGTCAATCATGTTAACGGGGCAGTTATTCTGGAGAAGTTTTCTATGAACCTCATGTAGTATCCAGCTAACCCCAAGAAACTATAGATCTCAGTCATACTTGTAGGTCAGTGCCAATTTTGAATGGCTTCAATCTTCTGAATGTCTACACCAATTCCTTCCTTTGACACCACGTGCCCTAGAAACACTACGCTAGACATCCAAAAATCACATTTAGAGAACTTAGCAAACAACTTGTGTTCCATCAACATCTGCAGTACCTGGTGCAAGTGCTCTGCGTATTCTTGCTCACTAAGTGAATACACAATAATATCATCAATGAGGATTATCACAAAACAATCCAGAAAATTCTGAATACCTTATTCATCAAATCCATAAAATCCGTGGGGGCGTTGATAAGCCAATCGACATTACCAAAAACTCATAATGCGCATACCTGGTTTGAAAGGCCGTCTTTAGCACATCACTCTCCCTAATCTTCAACTGATGATATCCTGACCGAAGATCAATCTTTGAGAAGTACTGTGCCCTCTGCCGCTGGTCAAAAAAGTTGTTAATACTAGGTAACAGATACTTATTCTTTATCGTGCCTTCAATTCCTTGAGTTCTGCAGGGGGTTGTCTTATATGGAAGAATCGATATAAGTTGTATGTTTAGGACTATATCTATACAGAAGTCAATCTCTCTATCTCATGGTAAGCCTGGTAACTCATCTAGGAAAACATCATGATACTCTCTTACAACCGAAATCTGCTCAAAGCCATTATCTTCCACTCTTTTATCAGTCACATAAGCTAAATAAGCCACATTGTTCTTCTAAATGAGCTTACACGCTTGCATTGCTGATATCGGGTTATTAGGAACAACACTCATATTCCCCTGATAAACTTTAACTGGTTTGTGAGGATTATGCAAAGTGACAATCTTCTTCTGACAATCTAATATTGCATGGTGCGTCGGTAACCAGTCCATCCTCAAGATAATATCAAACCCCAAAATGCTTAACACCACTAAAACGATGTAAAACATATTGGAAAAATGCTTACGAGTAAGCATTTTGAGGCTCCATTTTAAGCATGATCCACTTCGTGTTAGTGGTTGTAATTGAATGATTCGGATACTCCTCCGTGAGTAGTTCGAAATGGTATATTCATATGCTTAAATTGGTGCTTGGGTGAATGAGAAATTATTGCTCAAAGTTCACCCATCGGTGTTGGAAAATAAAGGGAAATGTGCTTGTCCCATATGGGAAAACTATAGAGGGAAAGTTGTGCTCATATATGATTACTCATATGTAGATGGGTAAGTGTTATAAGGATATAGGCTCTCTATACGTGCGCGCGCAGAGGGGTGCAAATCAAATTCAAATCAAGCTTGGCTCGTGTGCACCCACGTGTCCTGCGTACACGAATGCCGGACCAAAAATGTGCGGGCCCGCCCCAGAATAGCTGAGGCCTACCTATCCTATGCAGGTGTTGAACTGTTGAACTCTTCTAGGTCAAAATATTTTTATTTGACGTTTTTTCGCCAATTTCATTCATGTGGGGGATTGTTGGAAAAATGCTTATGAGTAAGCATTTTGAGGCTCAATTTTAAGCATGATCCACTTCGTGTTAGTGGTTTTTATTGAATGATTCAGATACTCCTCCGGGAGTAGTTCGAAATGGTATATTCATATACTTAAATTGGTGCTTGGGTGAATGAGAAATTATTGCTCAAAGTTCACCCATTGGTGTTGGAAAATAAAGGGAAATGTGCTTGTCCCATATGGGAAAGCTATAGAGGGAAAGTTGTGCTTATATATGATTACTCATATGTAGATGGGTAAGTGTTATAAGGATAGTGGCTCTCTCTACGTGCGCGCGCAGGGGGGTGCAAATCAAATTTGAATCAAGCTTGGCTCTTGTGCACCCGCGTGTCCTGCGTACACGAATGCCGGACCAAAATGTGCGGGCCCGCCCCAGAATAGTTGAGGCCTACCTATCCTATGCAGGTGTTGAACTGTTGAACTCTTCTAGGTCAAAATTGTTGGACAAAATGACCCATAGCGTCACTATTTGCACAGATCATTGGTTGTTGTAGCAAATTAACTATGTGACAAGGAAATTGCACTCTCATCATTTGTGATTAGATCGCCATAGATATATAAATGAAGAGAGGTCCCTATGATTAGTTCCTGGATTGAGATGATATGAGACAGTATCAGTCCACGAAGGATTAATCATTAAATATCCCTAGCCGTAGTATTATCGAGACTGGACATCGATAATACGGAATAGGCTAGTATTGCACTTGTGTGCGTTGTGAGGGCACAACGGCATAGTTCTCATATATATAAGTGTTGGATACTTATGCAAGTGCGATAGGAGGGGTGTTTCACCGATGGTACGGGAAACAGCTTCGCTCTGGATAGACCCCTCGGAATCCCATTGGTATTATGAATATGTGTCTATGGGAGGCCGAAATCAAGGTAGGTGTGTATAGTCTTAACCTGAGACTTACATCGCTAATGCTTACGACAATCGATATACTTTAGTTGAGGTCGTCTAGGACTCTAACCGGTTCTGTGTACGCCAATGCCGGGTATATTGAGAATCGTAGTGTATTGGATGTGATGTCAAGACGGAAGTATCACTCCAGTCATAGTGGAGATGATGTCACGCAGGATACGGTATTAGTGCTCTTAAGAGATGCGCATCCAATCGTGATATTATGACCAGGTCATGAATATCCGATTATAGAGACTAGTTACTAGACATCCGATATGAGTTTCGGACGGGGCAGACACTTATCCAGCCCCAGCCCTAGCACGTGACTATCCGATACTGGGCCGATATACACAATACATTAGTATACTACGCTTGATATAGATCTTAAATATTCTTAAAAGGATATGTCCGGAGAATTGGGATGACTTGGTGCTTTGCTAGGAGTGACCTTGTCTCGTAAATCGGTAGAACGTAGTACTTGGTACGTACGTGATTCGGATACTCCGACGACCGTATTATTACTGCCAACTTATCCGGGGATCTCATGGGTCGCTTCCCGATAATCCACCGATGACGCACAACTCGCACTCTTAAATAATCTGGGATTATACAGAAGAGAGAGAAAATTAATCTAGGATTAATACGGAGATATTTTATCTAAGATAAAATATCGTCTAGAGAGAGATAACGATTAATTTGGAATTAATCGGTAAATTAATATATTCGATATATTAAACGAAATTAGATTTCGACGCGGAATTAAAATTAGATTTTAATTCGGGCAAACGAGTTAATTTAGAATTAATTCGTTAGCGACGTAAATAATAATTTCGCTAGGCGCATTATTATTTAAATTCGATTTAATTAACGTCGCGACGTAAGCTCGGTATTTCGGAAATATCGAACCCGAACGCGTGAGTGTACGTGGGCCCACTTTCATTTGGAAATGTGTGGGGCCCACATGACACATGTCATATTATGCATTATTTAATTCTAATGCATTGCATGAAGATGTGTACAATACACTCAATGGTCTTGCATGGAGTTTGAGTGTTTGACACTCTAACCATTGCATGATTTGTGTCATAAATTTATTATCAATTTAATAAATTTTATGGCATAAATATAAATTGATTTTTGGTAAATCATTTTCAATTTACACAACTTCAATCTCTCTCAAATTCTCTCTTCTCCTCACGCCAAACACAAACTGTGGACTGTTTTTGACCAGTTTGGGCGTGACTTTAGGGGAGCAAGGGTTGGGTTTTCATGTGTGAAAACCGCAAGTGCTAGCACACTACGAGTCTTGCGAAGGTGGTAGGGAGGTTCACCCATGAGGCGGGATTCATCCGACGGAGTTTGGAGCTTCGTTTTGAGACCCGAAACTGCCCAAGACAGTGAGCATGGACTGCTGCAGTGGGCTTACAAAGGCAGTGCGTTTTTGGGCTTGATTCGTCTTCAATTCGACATAACCGATCAATGTGAGTATTCCGCTACCTCCGTTGATGTATTCACGCATGTTTTCATGTCTTGATTTGATCTTGGGACCCTAGATTTTACCAACAATGGCATCAAGAGCTAATGTTGCAAGCATGAAAAAATGTAGGGCTTAAAATTTGGGTAAATGTTTGTTGAGCATGATTTGAATAAATTGCTTGTTTGAGTATGCTTATAACATGTTTAAATCATATTGGTTGGACTAATTTGACGAAAATTGATTTGGAATAATTTTCCCCAATTATTCACTTGGCCGAATGTATATGCATTTTGGGATCTTGGATTTTTTGATTTTTTAATTCATTTGATGAGTTAGAATCGATTAGGTTGACGTTAATTTGAATCGAATTGGATTGGATTTTGAATTGGACAAAAACCCCAAAATCTTTGAGTTGGCCGAATGTGACTAATGCCCTAATGTCTTGGTAAATTTTGATTTTGATAATTGGATGTATTGGAAATCATTCGGATGTATTTAATGTCGATTGCGGTTAATTGGATTGAAACCGAATTGGACATGAAATCCCTCCTTGGCCGAGAGCATGAAAGCATGTAAATGGGTTTGATTTTTCATTATGTGTGTTTGACATGTAATAATGAATTAAGTATGATTAATTGGACTAATTTAGTGTTTTGGAAATGTTGATTTAGTTGATTAATCATATAATGCACTTTTGGTAATTAAATTGTGAAAATTGGATTTTTGGATTTAATTAATTGGGCCTAATTTTGGAAATAGAATTAAAGTTGTAATTGGGCCTATTGGGCTTGATTTATCAAGTTTGGTTTAAGCCAAATGGATTGGATCCAATTGGGCCAAAACCTTGACCATAAAGCCCAAATGCCACTTTGAACCTTAAAGTTCAATTGGGCCTAATGGGCCAAGATTGATTTATGGGCTTATGGGGGGTAAATCCCGGATTGGACTTTGGTTATCGGTTTGACCCGAGTTGACCAAAAGTCCACGCCTTAAGAAATCAATCAAAAGCCCATTGGACTTTAATTGAATTGACGTTGGACGTTAATCGGTCTTTGAGACGCGTTACGATTAATTTGGAATTTAAATCGAAAAAGGTTTATTAAATAAAAGTGTAATATTTAATTTGGAATTGAATAGTGAATTAGTATTAAATACATGTTAAATTAGATTTAATGATGTAGTTTAATTTAATTCATGAATTCGTACTTTAAGTACTTATTCGCAAAAACGAGTTTGACTCGAACAAAATCAAATCGTTGTTTGAACATTGGATGATCACTTAATTATCAGATTAATTAATTTGATTAGATTGATTGATAGCATGCTTATGTGTGTGAATACGTGGTTGTGTTGAATGAATAATGTATATCGGATGGATATTAGACGGGTGGGCAATTTTAGAAATTGTTGTAATAAATTCGATTTATTAAATTGGACCTGCGTGTCCAGCCTTATCACCTCTATTCTCTTTGTATTCTCTTCTCACCTATTCCCCTCTATGTATATGAGGTTTCTTTAGAAGTGTAGTGTAACGGGTAGAAGTAAGTAGAAGTAATACTAGTGCTAGCTTGAGTGAGAAAGGGAGAGATTTGATCTAGGATCAATGTGTTTAAGTATCCATCCGCATATCATTATTATTTATTTTCATACTCGCTTTATTATGTATTTAGAATGCATGTTTAAGGGTGTATGATGATGAGACCTTAACAAAGATAATTAAATTGGTAGCCAATTTGCACGCGAAAAACCCTCGTTAAATATCAAGCGTTATTTCCTTCCATTGAGTGATTCTTACTCAAGATCCGAGATTGGCAGGGGTTGTTGGCCAAAGTCAAGCCCTTGTCCTTCGAAGATGTGTTTTAATCACGAGGCTTTGTTCATATCGGTGTCGTGTCCAAGTTGTGGTTTGTTGGCCAAAGTCAAGACCACTTCTTGTCCATTGACATTGATTACGAAGCTTCCATGTCAATGGGTCCGCGCTTGACTGGGATCATTAGGTTTGTTGTGCCAAAGCCAAGGCCTAGTTGATTCAGAGGAAAAAGGTTAGGGTATACATTCGATGTATAGGCATATATAAAAATATATGTTTGGGACTTGGATGTCCACCTACTGGATCTAGGAGTTGGATGAGATCCAATTGATCTTGAGATCTACCTAGTTAATTATCATAATTTGTTGGCCAAAGTCAAGATTGTGTGATATTTAACGGGATCCTAGCCCACTAGGAAACACGGTTTCCCGAGTACTCGACAGAGGGTTAGAGGCTCGACGAAAAATAGTGGGAGGCAAGTATTGAATTTGCAACATTCGTTCGAATACTCGCTAAACGCGCTCATCTATATTTTACTCGTCATATTAATCAAAAGTATTAGTTGGACTAATATTTTATGTTTTTTAAATAATATATAGTTGGACTATATACAAACTCATTCAATATATAGTTGATTTTATAATTGGATTATAGTAATCAATATAATTGAATTAAATGATAGTTGATTTTATAATTAGATTATAGTAATCAATATTAAAATTATAGTTGATTAAATAATTGGATTATTGTAATCATTATAATAAATAGTACCTTATTAAAATTGATTAAATAGTTGGACTATTGAAATCAAGAAAGAATTGAAAGGTGAATATTTAAAATATATAATCCTTGGATTAAATGTTTTAAATGATTTAATTTTCAATTGGGAATTAATAATAGGTTAATTTATTTGATAAAATAACTTATTATGACTAAGCCCATAATTAAGCAAATAGTAGAGCATAAAGTCTTTGGAAGATTTATGTGATGATGACTTTAGTGCTTAATTAATATACTTACAATAAATCTATCTTTAGATTTAAAAGTATTAAAATTGCAATTAATTGACTATTCTAGTGGAGAAAAGTCAAAGTTTGCAATTGGGCATGTAGCACAAGGTGCACATCATTTCGATATTCTAAAACCCAAGGCTTGGCCAAAGGTTTGTGAAATATTGAAAAGGTAATTGACATATCCCAAAGTGACTACCATTTGGATATGGAAGACACGAAGGAATTAAAGATAGGGCGAGGCTCTAACTTTAAAAATATTTGTCAAAGTTATGTTTACTACTAGTATTAAAATTGGATTTTAAATACTTAGTGTGGTACATAATACATATATGTATTGACGTTCAGAATCCGCTGTGAGCTGGATACTGGCTTCAAGCCGAGATTTCTCTGCGAATTGGAAACGGGACGAAAGTCGCTGTTTCGACCGTAGATACCTAAGTTTAGGAACTACCTTTGGGTATGTACTTAAATTAGGAAATGTTATAATGTAACTAGTTTGACTAGAGACATTATCTCTATATCAGTGTTTAATCCGATGCGGATAAAACCTTTATATTCTAGAACACTAAAGTGTTTCATTATATAAAGATGATACTGAGATAAATACATTAGATGTAAATAACATAATTTATTTTTGAATATAAATAAAATCTCAAACATATAAATGACAAATAAATAGCTCAAATTGATTTGATCAATAGAGACTTATTTGTGGCATTGTTGTCTAGGACACAATTAAACAAGACTCGTATATCCACACTTTTGAAGAGTGGGTACTAGGACTGATTTGACTATTCAAATAAGGTCTACGAATCTAGTTTATTAGGTAAGTACCTAAAATACTATTTACTTGGTAATAGTAAAAGGGCCACCGATCTGTTAGCCCTATTCATGGTGAAGTAAGTGGGCCCATATCTAGCTAGGCTAGATGTGAACATGAATATTTCGTGACCTTAACGGATGATGTAGCATCACGTTGTGGTTATGTGTTTCTTTTGAAGAACACAATACGAAACTTTGAGTTTCGACACGAAGTATACAAACAGATCGGCTGTAGTATTATGCCGCCACGGTAAGACCGTATTGGAAAATACTTAAGCAGTAAGTTTCATATGTAAATGAAAGAGTACGGTAGTCTTTCATATGAGGACTCCTCCCGAGACACGTCATTGATGATGTGTCAGAACTAAAAACCAAGTTTTGTTGGACATGATAAGGTTTTCGCGAGTCGCTCTGAGCTACTGTTTCCTTCAACAGGATATGTATTAACAGTGCAAAACTTATTTAGAATAAGGTTCCATATAAATCTGTTTGACAGATATCATATAGGATATGAACAGGAAAGAAACGAGGTTTCTCATTCCTGATAATTTGGGTATGCCAGGCATAAAGTTTGGATGATACCAAACTAAGAACCCAAATTGGATAGTGCCAATATAGGTTATCCTAAGGGAAACCATAAGTATAGTACTTATAAATCCCACATGAGAACAATGTGATTGTTGCTCACCATGCGGTTTTCCTGAGAGGAATACCGATATGCAGTGGTCAGTGGGAGGATAGTGATACTCAATGAAAATCGGAGTAATACTATTCATAGCACGAAGTCCTTAATGGAACACAAACAATTCATCTATGATGAATCTGTACCATTAATCTTCAAATACACAAGAAATCGGGTAGATCGGATAGAGTCAGAAAACAACCTAGGGTATGGGTTTCTGATCTAACCTCATAGAGATGTAAATCTTATGAAGGTATATCCACCGACTACGTTTTGAGGAAGTGATACGAGGTATCGACTCCCTAATATGGCAAAGTGCCATGAGTCCGAAATGGATTCCATGTATAACGACTATTATGGATACTAGTTGTTGTACCACAAAGCATTGTGCCTATGGTACATTAACGTCTTCAAGGAAGACATACATGGATGGCAACATACCAACGTACAAAGCTAAGCTTTTGACGGAAAGGTATTGTTATCAACATTGTGTTAATAACGGTTCAACCTTTTACCTGTTGCCATGGTAAGTCCATTTTGAAGATGCTTGTTGATAACTGTATATTTCATTTATGAAATATGTCAGTTACAAATCAAAATCGCTTTCCTGAAAAGGAAACCTTTTGGAGGATGTTTACAACATCCTGACGATTTTGTATAACCGACAAACAAGGTTTGCGGGTTATTCGATCCATGTTTGGATCAAAGCAAGCATAAGGTTCTTGGAACTGACGTTTTGAAATAATCATAATGGTTTATGATTTAACTCAAAACGAAATAATTCTTGTGTATATAAGGAGGTTAGTGGGAGAGGGCACTGACAATGAAATTCCCATAAAACAATTGGTGAAAGCTTGGCTTTCATGGATATTCTTTCAATAGAAATTCTCCGTAGAATTCTGGGGAGTAACAACCTTTATTCAAGGAATAAAGATCTACTGGGATAGATTTGGAGTTGTTAACACTCTCTGGGAAATTGTACATTTAAAATGTACTTGTATTGGTGTCTCATACGCTTCGAGCATATGGAGTCACAATCAGGTCAATCCAAGTGATAGTCACTGGATTGAAGTTAAGAACATCTGTTAGTATCTTAGAGAACTAAAGATGCTGTCTAAAACTATGGAGAAGGAGAACTTGAAGTGACTGGGATCACTGCTGCAAGTTTCCAAACAATTAAATACTACGGTACTATAAAGTTTGAATAACGGGACAGTGAGCTGGAAATATTCCGAGCAAGATAACTGCTGCCGAATAAACAACAAATGCGGATTATTGCTGCAGAGGCAGCAGCAATAGAAGCCATTTGGATCAAAATAAATCTAATTAGATTAGATATAGTTCTGTTAGCAGCTGAGCTAGGCGTCAGCACGAGCTAAGGAATTAAAGGTCTCATCGACGATCCAGATATATACTTCTATATCATCTGATTCGTTCGGATCATACATCGTGGCGATGTGATGATCGTGTAAATCGCGTCAGACGATAATTAAGCAAATCCGCTGACGAAAACCTTTCCTCAGCAATTTGAGCGAATCGTACATAGTTCGGGGTGTTAGACACTCGAGTGACTGGCTATGTGCCAAGTGGGAGATTGTTGGACAAAATGACACATAGCGTCACTATTTGCACAGATCATTGTGTTGTTGTAGCAAATTAACTATGTGACAAGGAAATTGCACTCTCGTCATTTGTGATTAGATCACCATAGATATATAAATGAAGAGAGGTCCCTATGATTAGTTCCTGGATTGAGATGATATGAGACAGTATCAGTCCACGAAGGATTAATCATTAAATATCCCTAGCCGTAGTATATCGAGACTGGACATCGATAATACGGAATAGGCTAGTATTGCACTTGTGGCGTTGTGAGGGCACAACGGCATAGTTCTCATATATATAAGTGTTGGATACTTATGCAAGTGCGATAGGAGGTCGTGTTTCACCGATGGTACGGGAAACAGCTTCGCTCTGGATAGACCCCTCGGAATCCCATTGGTATTATGAAATGTGTCTATGGGAGGCCGAAATCAAGGTAGGTGTGTATAGTCTTAACCTGAGACTTACATCGCTAATGCTTACGACAATCGATATACTTTAGTTGAGGTCGTCTAGGACTCTAACCGGTTCTGTGTACGCCAATGCCGGGTATATTGAGAATCGTAGTGTATTGGATGTGATGTCAAGACGGAAGTATCACTCCAGTCATAGTGGAGATGATGTCACGCAGGATACGGTATTAGTGCTCTTAAGAGATGCGCATCCAATCGTGATATTATGACCAGGTCATGAATATCCGATTATAGAGACTAGTTACTAGACATCCGATATGTGTTTCGGACGGGGCAGACACTTATCCAGCCCCAGCCCTAGCACGTGACTATCCGATACTGGGCCGATATACACAATACATTAGTATACTACGCTTGATATAGATCTTAAATATTCTTAAAAGGATATGTCCGGAGAATTGGGATGACTTGGTGCTTTGCTAGGAGTTGACCTTGTCTCGTAAATCGGTAGAACGTAGTACTTGGCGTACGTGATTCGGATACTCCGACGACCGTATTTACTGCCAACTTATCCGGAGATCTCATGGGGCTTCCCGATAATCTACCGATGACGCACAACTCGCACTCTTAAATAATCTGGGATTATACAGAAGAGAGAGAAAATTAATCTAGGATTAATTACGGAGATATTTTATCTAAGATAAAATATCGTCTAGAGAGAGATAACGATTAATTTGGAATTAATCGTAAATAATATATTCGATATATTAAACGAAATTAGATTTCGACGCGGAATTAAAATTAGATTTTAATTCGGGCAAACGAGTTAATTTAGAATTAATTCGTTAGCGACGTAAATAATAATTCGCTAGGCGCAATTATTTATTTAAATTCGATTTAATTAACGTCGCGACGTAAGCTCGGTATTTCGAAAATATCGAACCCGAACGCGTGAGTGTACGTGGGCCCACTTTCATTTGGAAACGTGTGGGGCCCCATGACACATGTCATATTATGCATTATTTAATTCTAATGCATTGCATGAAGATTGTGTACAATACACTCAATGGTCTTGCATGGAGTTTGCTGTTTGACACTCTAAACCATTGCATGATTTGTGTCATAAATTTATTATCAATTTAATAATTTTATGGCATAAATATAAATTGATTTTTGGTAAATCATTTTCAATTAACACAACTTCATCTCTCTCAAATCTCTCTCTCCTCACGCCAAACACAAACTGTGGACTGTTTTTGACTAGTTTGGGCGTGACTTTAGGGGAGCAAGGGTTGGGTTTTCATGGTGAAAACCGCAAGTACTAGCACACTACGAGTCTTGCGAAGGTGGTAGGGAGGTTCACCCATGAGGCGGGATTCATCCGACGGAGTTTGGAGCTTCGTTTTGAGACCCGAAACTGCTAAGACAGTGAGCATGGACTGCTGCAGTGGGCTTACAAAGGCAGTGCGTTTTTGGGCTTGATTCGTCTTCAATTCGACATAACCGATCAATGTGAGTATTCCGCTACCTCCGTTGATGTATTCACGCATGTTTTCATGTCTTGATTTGATCTTGGGACCTTAGAAATACTCAACAAAATATTTTTATTTGACATTTTTTCGCCAATTTCATTCATGTGGGGGATTGTTTGATAATTGCTTATGAGTAAGCATTTTGAGGCTCAATTTTAAGCATGATCCACTTCGTGTTAGTGGTTTTATTGAATGATTCAGATACACCTCCGGGAGTAGTTCGAAATGGTAGCTTAAATTGGTGCTTGGGTGAATGAGAAATTGTTGCTCAAAGTTCACCCATTGGTGTTGGAAAATAAAGGGAAATGTGCTTGTCCCATATGGGAAAGCTATAGAGGGAAAGTTGTTCTTATATATGATTACTCATATGTAGATGGGTGAGTGTTATAAGGATAGAGGCTCTCTCTACGTGCGCGCGCAGGGGGTACAAATCAAATCTGAATCAAGCTTGGCTCGTGTGTACCCGCGCGTCTTGCGTACACGAATGTCGGACCGAAAATGTGCGGGCCTGGCCCAGCAAATTTTTGGATGTCTCTTTATTTTTCCAAAAACTTTTTGAAGTGTTCCATAAAAGTTAATTAATTTCATTAATTAATTTGTTACTTCAATCGAAAGGTCCCTTATTAATATGATTAATGACATACTTATCTTATTTTTTTCTATAAAAAGGCATGTTGTATTTTCATTTTTAAGAATACATACAATATACACAACATACAGCTTTTGGTTTTAAGGAAAAACATTCATCCTCGATTTTTCATTGTTTTGTTTGGGAAGAGTTCAAACACTTTAGTGGTTCGTTGGTAACAGGTTTTTGGTGGTGCCCATACTCGTTCGTTTTTCGTTGTATCTTGGGAAACAATCGTCTCACGTTCTACTACATCTTCGGTAGGGGACGAATTTGTTTTAAGGATATTGTTGAAATCAACAAGCCTCGGAATAGTGAAGATTTGGGCTGATTTCAGGGTCCGCTCATCAGCCTCTGCCTCTACTCATCAGGCTCTGCCTCCGCTCGCCAGCCTCTGCCTTCGCTCGCCAGCCTCTGCCTCTGCTCGCCAGCCTCTACCCTCAGCGTCTGCCTCTGCTCTCAAGGTCTGCTGCATGGGTCTGACGTGAGGGTCTGATTTCAGGGTCTGCCGAGAGGGTCTGCTAGGCTGAAATTAAGCCTATTTTGGATTTCCATGTAACTACCAATCATTGTATTTGGAATACTTGTAATACAATATGTGTGTCCATCAACCTCAACTGGACAAGCCCTCACTCCCTGGGTAGTCTCTATAGGATCTCATACTGGTGTGGCTATAATGAGGGGTGAATCTAACGGCTCGGTCTCTCTACTAAGGTAGGTCTCAAAATATGATGATATGAAGGAATGAGTGGCACCCGAATCAAATAATACTCTACCATGCACTGAACTAACTGGTAGTGTACCTGTGATGAATGTATTTGATGCCTGAGCATCCTGAGGCGTAAGAGTATACACTCTACCATGTGCTCTACTAGAAGAAGTGTGCCCTCGGTCACCCACTGATTGACCTATTCCTTCAGCTGTATGACCCCTATCAACTGATCTATACTCGCCTTCTGCCATACTTTTATTAGGCTATGGTTGGGGTGAAGATAGAGTAATACTAGAAGGTGGCAACTGGTTTGTTGGTACATGACAATCTCTCTTCAGATGACCTATTTGTCCACATCGGTAACAACCTCTGTTCTTTAACCTACAAGCTCCAGAATGAGGTCGTCTATATGTCATACACACTCAGTGACTATGCCCTAACTGGGCTACTGTTGGAGAAGAAACTGCACGAGAGGTAGCACTCTAAGTAGGCCTAAGATCTGGACTCTTCTGAGTCGGGCCCATATCTCATCGTGTCATGGGAGAGGCTACTGCTATCTACTCGAACCACCCTATTGTGGCCTAACTCTCCTCTGATCTTGGCCTCTTCTAAGACTCTCTATCTTCCTGCCTCTCCCTAACTCGCGACTCAAATCGAAGAGCAGCATCTAAAACCTGGGTATAAATGGTGGTCTCTGTAAAATGGTAGACCGAAATAAATAATCTCAAGGCCCATTGACAAACCACTTCACTTTCATTTCTTCAGTACTAACCAAATGTGGGGCGTATCGGGATAATCGGTTAAACTGTATATCATACTGGAAACCATCATCTGGTCCACTTAAACTAACAGGTCGAACTCTCGAGCTATGGCATCTCTAACACTATGTGGCAGAAATCTAGACACGAATGCCATACTGAACTCAGCCCAAGTCAATGGAGGAACACTTCACTGCCAATCATCTCGGAAAGCCATAAACCAAGTATTTTCTACATCCCTCAATTGGAAGCTGACTAAATCCACCACCTGTTGGGTTTTCTAGGTCAAACCAAGATCAATTAAGCATATGAAATCATGTGAATACGCAAAGTAAAGTAGCGGAAAATACTTACTTTGATCGGCTAATTGGATGTAGGAGATAACAAAAGTTTTGCCTCCAAGCTTCTCATTTGATGTATGTTTTCCAATCTTTGAATCTTGAATTCCAAACTCATGGAAAGGTTTCCATATCACCTATGAATGATCTCTTTAATGTGCTAGCATTAGGAAAAATTTGCAACAAATTGTTTCCTTGTGTTCTTGAAACTCTCGGCCAAACAAAGAATTTGAGAGAGAAGGAGAAGGTCATTCAGCCTTGGTGAAGAAAAAGAAAGAGAATGAATGTTGTGTATATTGTAGTTCAAAATTGAAAGTCATATACCAAAAATAATAAAATGGTAAATGTCATTCAATCTATCACACTTGTGTGTTCCACAAGCAACAATCAAAATCCCATCTACTTCTATCAACAAAAGGTTGATAAAGTTGACTAGGTGATGTAACAAGTATGGGCCCCACTTTAATTCAAAATACGAGTGGGTCGGCATACACATTCAGGGCTCAGGTTCGTTAATTCTGAATTAATGAATTTTCCGTTGCGACGTAATTAAATCAAATTTAATTAAATAATTATGCCTAGCAAAATTATTATTCACCTCTCTAGCAGAATTAATTCAAAATTAACTCGTTCGCCCGAATTAAAATCTAGTTTTAATTTCGTTATGAAACTAATTTCATTTAATATATCAATATATATTTTAATCGATTATTCCAATTAATCGTTCTCTCCTCTCTTTAATGATTTTATCCCAGATAAAATTCTCTGTAATTATCCTAGATTAATTTTCTCTCTTCGAATTAATCCAGATTAATTATCTTCGAGTCATACGTCATCGGTGAATCTTCGGGAAGCGAAAACCCATGAGATCCCTGTGTTGGATAATATGACCCATAGCGTCACTATTTGTACAGATCACGGTGTTGTTGTACAAATTAACTATGTGACAAGGAAATTGCACTCTCTCATCATTTGTGATTAAATCACTATAAATGTATAAATGAAGAGAGGTCCATATGATTAGTTCCTGGATTGAGATGATATGAGACAGTATCAGTCCACGAAGGATTAATCATTAAATATCCCTAGCCGGAGTATTATCGAGACTGGACATCGATAATGCGGAATAGGCTAGTATTGCACTTGTGCGTGTTGTGAGGGCACAACGGCATAGTTCTCATATATATAAGTACTGGATACTTATGCAAGTGCGATAGGAGGTCGTGTTTCACCGATGGTACGGGAAACAGCTTCGCTCTGGATAGACCCCTCGGAATCCCATTGGTATTATGACTATGTGTCTATGGGAGGCCGAAATCAGGTAGGTGTGTATAGTCTTAACCTGAGACTTGCATCGCTAATACTTACGATAATCGATAGACTTTGGTCTTGGTGGTACAGGGCTTTAACCGGTTCTGGTCTACGACACACTTCTAGGTTTATCAGAAAGTCATAGTGTATTGGGTGTGATGTCAAGACGGAAGTATCACTTCAGTTATATTGGAGATGATGTCCACGCAGGATACGGTACTAGTGCTCTTAAGTGTTGCGCAACCATCGGGATATTGTGACCAGGTCATAAATATCCGATTATAGAGACTAGTTACCAGACATCCGACATGTGCTTCGGACGGGGCAGACACTTATCCAGCCCCAGCCCTAGCACGTGACTATCCGATACTGGGCCGATATACACAATAATACGGTATACTACGCTTGATACAGATCTATATATTCCTGTAAGAATATTTCTGGAGAATTGGGTAGGCATGGCGATTTGCTAGAAGCCAACCTTGTCTTGTAAATCGATATAAACGTAGTACGAGGTACTTACGTGTTCGGACACTCCGACGATCGTATTTACTGCTAACATATCCGGAGATCTCATGGGTCGGTTCCTGAAGATTCACCGATGACGTATGACTCGCACTTTGATTAATCTGGGATTAATTAGAAGAGAGAGATAGAATTAATCTGGATTAATTCGATGAGAGAGAAAATTAATCTGGGATTAATTGCGGAGATATTTTATCTGGGATAAAATATTAATTAAAGAGAGAGAACGATTAATTTGGAATTAATCGATAAAATAATATATTCGATATATTATAAGAAATTGGATTTTGACGCGGAAAAATTAGATTTTAATTCGGGCGAACGAATTAATTTAGAATTAATTCGTTAGCGACGTGAATAGTGATTTCGCTAGGCGTAATCATTTAATTACGACGCGACGGAAAATTCGTTAATTTGGAATTAGCGAACCCGAGAGTGATTGCGAGCGCATTCGCATTTCGAATTCAAGCGCGGCACGCGAGTCACATCAACCGTCAAATCGTTTGTCACATCATGCGTCAAATCAATTGTCACTTTGAGTGATGTGACTTGACAACATGTCACTTTATTAAAGTGATGTGATGTGACTTAAAGTAAAAAGTAGAAATGATGGGTGATAAGTTGATTGAAAGCTTTTGCTTTAATTTTAAATAGAAAAAGTAAATGGTTTATTAAATAATTTTGGAAATTATATAAACCTTTTTACATTTTTTATTTTCTCTAACTTATCATTCTCTCTCTCCATTACGGTATTAGGCTTTTGGAACCAAAACTCGCTCTCTCTCACGGTCTCTCCAAACCGATTCTTCTCCTTTTCTTCTGTTTTTGACCGAGTAAATTGAGAAGCAAGGAAGATGAACAAGTGCTAGCACACCATGAGTGATACATAGGTGATAGGGAAGTGTCTTCATGAGCTTGGATTTAATTTTTGAAGCTTGAAGCTTTGAGCTTCAATGGATCCATGCATGGCCGATTCTTGGAGGAACCAAACCAGTCCAAACCGAGCAGCCACTGCCTTGGAGAGCTGTTGCTGTGAGCTTGGAGGAAGCAAAAACGCAACTTGTGTTCATTCATCAAAACCGAATTCAATGTGAGTATATTCCGCACCTCCTTTGATGTGTTCATACTCGTTTTTATGCTTGATTTGTTGATCTTGGGACTTGATTTAACTCTACAATGGTATCTTGAGCTATTATCAAGCATGAAAAAAGTTAGGGTTTATTTTGGGCAAAATCGATTTTGACTTGTTTTGGTTAAATTGATTGTTTAAGCATGCTTGGATGATGTTTAATTAGATTGTGCATGATCAATTTCATGAAATTGGATTGGATTCAATTTTCCCTAAATTTGGGTCAAAACTTTATTTTGGGGTAAAATCAATTGAAGCATGATTTGGTTGAATTGTTGATTAAGTATGCTTGTATGTTGATTAATTGAAGTTGTGCATGATCAATTTCAAGAAAATTGGATTGGATCAATTTTCCCCAATTCTTTAGGTTGAACATGTAACTTGAAATTGGGTAAAATGTGTTTGAGCATGTTTTGATTGAATTGGATGTTTAAGTATGCTTAAAACATGTTTAATTGAGATTGTGTGTGATCAATTTCAAGAAAATTGGATTGGATCAATTTTCCCCAAATTGGAGGCATGACCGAAATTGGAAGAACCCTAATGTCTTGGAATTAATTGTGTTTTTTGATCATTGGATGACTTAAAACAATTGGGTAATATTGTTTTGAAGTTCAATTGATTGAATTTTGATTTGGAACATTTTTCCCTTTTAAAGTGGCTTGACCGAATTCAATTGACATGAAATTCATTGTGATTTTTTTGTTTGATTCATTGGATGAATTGAATTGATTTGGTAAATTATGATTGTGGACTCAATTGGATTGAAACCGAATCGAATTGAAAAACCCCTAATTGCCGAGACTTGAAAGCATGTAAATTGGGTTTGATTTTAATTGAATTGTGTTGGACACTATTTGGTTGTTAAAGTGCATGATTAATTAGGCTAATTGATGTTTTAGAAATGTTAATTGGGTAATTGATTGTGTATTACACTTAGGTTAATTAATTGTGAAATTTAGAATTTTATAAGTTAATTAATTAGGGCTTGATTTTGGAAATTGGGCTTGTTAGGTTGTAATTGGGCTTTTGGGCTTTGTTGTAACAAAGTTGGGTTTAGGCAAAATTGGTTGGATCCAATTAGGCCCAAAACCGAATCCAAAAGGTCCAATTATGACTTAATGGACCTTAATTATTTAATTGGGCCTAATGGCCCAAATTAATTTAAAGGCTTATGGGGTAACTCCCGGATTGGATTTTGTTGTTCGGTTTGACCCGAGTTGACCAAAAGTCCACGCCTAATAGAAATTAATTAAAAGCCCATTAGACTTTAATTAAATAAAACATTAGATGTTAATCGGGCTTTGAGACCCGTTGCGATTAAATTTGGAATTTAAGTCGTAAAGGTTCGTTAATAAAGGTGTAATATTTAATTTGGAATTAAATAATGAATTAGAATTAAATACGTATTAAATTGGATTTAATCATGTAATTTATTTTATTTGAGAAATCGTACTTTGAGTACGTGTTCCCAATACGAGTTTGACTCGAACAAAATCAAATCTTTGTTTGAACATTGGATGATCACTAATAATCAAGATTAATTAATTTGATTGATTGATTGATAACATGCTTGTATGAATACATGGTTGTGATGTTTGAATAATGTATATCGGATGGATATTAGTCGGGTGGGGCGATTTTGGAAATTGTAATAAATTTGATTTATTAAATTGGACCTGCGTGTCCAGCCTTATCTCCTATTTCTTTGTATTCTCTTCTCACCTATTCCCCTCCATGTAAAAGAGGTTTCTTTAGAAGTGTAGTGTAACGGGTAGAAGTAATACAAGTGCTAGCGGGAGAGAGAAAGAGAGAGATTTGATCTAGGATCAATGTAAAATATCCATCCGCATATCATTATTATTTTATTTCATACTCGCTTTATTATGTGTTTAGAATGCATGCTTAAGGGTGTATGATGATGAGACCTTAACAAAGATAATTAAATTGGTAGCCAATTTGCACGCGAAAAACCCTCGTTAAATATCATGCGTTTTTTTCTTCCATTGAGTGATTCTTACTCAAGATCCGAGATTGGCAGGGGTTGTTGGCCAAAGTCAAGCCCTTGTCCATCAAAGATGTGTTTTAATCACGAGGCTTTGTTCCATATCGGTGTCGTGTCCAAGTTGTGGTTTGTTGGCCAAAGTCAAGACCACTTCTTGTCCATTGACATTGATTACGAAGCTTTCATGTCAATGGGTCGCGCTTGACTGGGATCACTAGGTTTGTTGTGCCAAAGCCAAGGCCTAGTTGATTCAGAGGAAAAAGGTTAGGACATACATTCGATGTATAGGCATATATAAGATATATGTTTGGGACTTGGATGTCCACCTACTGGATCTAGGAGTTGGATGAGATCCAATTGATCTTCGAGATCTACCTAGTTAATTATCATACAATTTGTTGGCCAAAGTCAAGATTGTGTGATATTTAACGGGATCCTAGCCCACTAGGAAACACGGTTTCCCGAGTACTCGACAGAGGGTTAGAGGCTCGACGAAAAATAGTGGGAGGCAAGAATTGAATTTGCAATATTCGTTCAATTACTCGCCATACGCGCTCAATTTAAATTATTTCGTCATTAGATTAAATGTTAGTTAGACTAATATTTAAATTGTTGTTTTAATAAACAGTTGGACTGTATTATACTTGATTATATATAATTGGATTATATTAATCAATATATTTGAATTAATTAATTTCAGTTTACAGTTGATTTTATAATTGGATTATAGTAATCAATGTAATTGAGGTTAATTAATTTGGATTATATTTGATTATATAGTTGGACTATTATAATCATTATAAATATAAAGTACCACTAATCGTTGATTAAATAGTTGGACTATTGTAATCAAGATAAAATTGAAAAGTTGGATATTTAAAATATAATCTGGATTAAAATATTTTAAATGATTTAATTTTCAAATTGGGAATAAATAATAGGTTACTTTATTTGATAAAATAACTCATTATACCTTAAGCCCAAAATTAAGCAAGATAAGTAGAGCATAAAATCTTTGGAAGATTTATGTGATGATGACTTTAATGCTTAATTTAATATACTTGTCATAAATCTAATTTTAGATTTAAGAAGTATTAAAATTGCAATTTATAATTCTTGGAAATTAATTGACTATTTATATAAAGTCAAAGTTTGCAATTGGGCATGTAGCACGAGGTGCACATCGTTTCGATATTCCGAAACCCAAGGCTTGGCCAAAGGTTTGTGAAATATTGAAAAGGATAATTGACATATCCCAAAATGACTACCATTTGGATATGGCAGACACGAAGGAATTAAAGAAAGGGCAAGACTCTTACTTTAAAAATGTTTGTCTTAGTTATGTTCACACCTAGTATTGAAATTAGATTTTAAATACTTAGTGTGGTACATAAAATATATGTATTGATGTTCAGAATCTGCTTTGAGCAGGATACTGACTTCAAGCTGAGATTCCTCTGCGAATCGGAAACGGGACGAAAGTCGCTGTTTCGACCGTAGATACCTAAGTTTAGGAACTACCCTTTCGGTATATACTTAATTAGGAACTGTTATAATGTAACTAGTTTGACTAGAGACATTATCTCTATATCAGTGTTTAATCCGTTGCGGATAAAACCTTTATATTATAGAACACAAGTGTTTTATTATATAAGATGATACTGAGATAAATACATTAGATGTAAATAACAGAATTTATATTTTGAATATAATTAAAATCTCAAACATATAAAAAGACAAATAAATAGCTCAATTGATTTGATCAATAGAGACTTATTTGTGGCATTGTTGTCTAGGACACAATTTACAAGACTCGTATATCCACACTTTTGAAGAGTGGATACTAGGACTGATTTGACTATTCAAATAAGGTCTGCGAATCTAGTTTATTAGGTAAAGTACCTAAAATACTATTTACTTGGTAATAGTGTAAGTGCACCGATCTGTTAGCCCTATTCATGGTGAAGTTAGTGGGCCCATATCTAGCTAGGCTAGATGTGAACATGAATATTTCGTGACCTTAACGGATGTGGCATCACGTTATGGTTATGTGTTTCTTTTGAAGAACACAAATAGAAACTTTAAAGTTTCGACACGAAGTAAATAAACAGATCGGCTATAGTATTATTCCGCCACGGTAAGACCGTAATGGAAAATACTTAAGCAGTAAGTTTCATATATACTTGAAAGAGTATAGTATTCTTTCAAATGAGGACTCCTCCCGAAACACGTCAAAGTGACGGTGTGTCCGAACGATTAACCGAATCATGTTAGACATGATAAGACTAATCAGAGTCGCTCTGAGCTACTGTTTCCTTCAATAGGATATGTACTAACAGTGCAAAACTTATTTAGAATAAGGTTCCATATAAATCTGTTTGACAGATATCATATAGGATATGAACAGGGAAGAAACGAGGTTTCTCATTCCTGATAATTTGGGTATGCCAGGCATAACGTTTGGATGATACCAAACTAAGGACCCAAATTGGATAAGTGCCAATATAGGTTATCCTAAGGGAAACCATAAGTATAGTACTTATAAATCTCACATGAGAACAATGTGATTGTTGCTCACCATGCGGTTTTTCCTGAGAGAAATACCGATATGCAGTGGTCAGTGGGAGGATAGTGATACTCGATGAAAATCGGAGTAATACTGTTCAGGCACGAAGTCCTTAATGGAACACAAATAGTTCATCATGATGAATCTATACCATTAATCTTCGAGTACACAAGAACCGCGTAGATCAGAGAGAGTCAGAAAATGACCTAGGGTATGGGTTTCTGATCTAACCTCATAAAGATGTCAATCTTATGAAGGTATATCTGCCGACTACGTTTTGAGGAAGTGATACGAGGTATCGACGATCGACTCCCTATTATGGCAAAGTGCCATGAGTCCGAAATGGATTCCATGTATAACAACTAATTTGGATACTAGTTGTTGTACCACAAGGCATTGTGCCTATTGGTACTTTTAACGTCTTCAAGGAAGACGTACATGGAAGGCAACATACCAACGTACAAAGCTAGGCTTTTGACGGAAAGGTGTTATCAACATAGTGTTAATAACGGTTCAACCTTTTACCTGTTGCCATGGTAAATCCATTTTGAAGATGTTTGTAGATAACTGTATATTTCATTTATGAAATATGTCAGTTACAAATCAAAATCGCTTTCCTGAAAAGGAAACCTTTTGGAGGATGTTTACAACATCCTGACGATTTTGTATAACCGACAAACAAGGTTTGCGGGTTATTCGATCCATATTTGGATTGAAACAAGCATAAGGTTCTTGGAACTGACGTTTTGAAACAATCATAATAGTTTATGATTTGACTCAAAACGAAATAATTCTTGTGTATAAGGAGGTTAGTGTGGGAGGGCACTGACAATGAAATTCCCATAAAACAATTCGGTGAAAGCTTGGCTTTCATAAGAAATTCTCCGTAGAATTCTGGGGAGTAACAACCTTTATTCAAGGAATAAGATCTACTGGCTAGATTGGAGTTGGTAACACTCTCTGAGAAATTGTACATTAAAATGTACTTGTATTGGTGTCTCATACGCTTTGAGCATATGGAGTCACAATCGGGTCAATCCAAGTGATAGTCACTGGATTGAAGATTAAGAACATCTGTTAGTATCTGAGAGAACTAAAGATGTTGTCTTAAACTATGGAGATGGAGAACTTGAAGTGACTGGGATCACTGCTGCAAGTTTCCAAACCGGTAAATACTGCGGTACTATAAAGTTTGAACACTGGGACAGTGAGCTGGAAATATTCCGAGCAAGATAACTGTTGCCGAATTAACAACAAATGCGGATTATTGCTGCCTGAGGCAGCAATAGAAGCCATTTGGATCGATAATAAATCTAATTAGATTAGATATAGTTCTTTTAGCAGCTGAGCTAGGCGTCAGCACAGGCTAAGGAATTAAAGGTCTCATCGACGATCCAGATATATACTTCTATATCATCTGATTCGTTCGGATCATACATCGTGGCGATGTGATGATCGTGTAAATCGCGTCAGACGATAATTAAGCAAATCCGCTGACGAAAACCTTTCCTCAGCAATTTGAGCGAATTGTACATAGTTCAGGTGTTAGACACTCGAGTGACTGGCTATGTGCCAAGTGGGAGATTGTTGGATAATATGACCCATAGCGTCACTATTTGTACAGATCACGGTGTTGTTGTACAAATTAACTATGTGACAAGGAAATTGCACTCTCATCATTTGTGATTAAATCACTATAAATGTATAAATGAAGAGAGGTCCATATGATTAGTTCCTGGATTGAGATGATATGAGACAGTATCAGTCCACGAAGGATTAATCATTAAATATCCCTAGCCGGAGTATTATCGAGACTGGACATCGATAATGCGGAATAGGCTAGTATTGCACTTGTGCGTGTTGTGAGGGCACAACGGCATAGTTCTCATATATATAAGTATTGGATACTTATGCAAGTGCGATAGGAGGTCGTGTTTCACCGATGGTACGGGAAACAGCTTCGCTCTGGATAGACCCCTCGGAATCCCATTGGTATTATGACTATGTGTCTATGGGAGGCCGAAATCAAGGTAGGTGTGTATAGTCTTAACCTGAGACTTGCATCGCTAATACTACGATAATCGATAGACTTTGGTCTTGGTGGTACAGGGCTTTAACCGGTTCTGTGTACACCACTTCTGGGTTTATCAGAGAGTCGTAGTGTATTGGGTGTGATGTCAAGACGGAAGTATCACTTCAGTTATATTGGAGATGATGTCACGCAGGATACGGTACTAGTGCTCTTAAGTGTTGCGCAACCATCGGGATATTGTGACCAGGTCATAAATATCCGATTATAGAGACTAGTTACCAGACATCCGACATGTGCTTCGGAGGGGCAGACACTTATCCAGCCCCAGCCCTAGCACGTGACTATCCGATACTGGGCCATATACACAATACTACGGTATACTACGCTTGATACAGATCTATATATTCCTGTAAGAATATTTCTGGAGAATTGGGTAGGCATGGCGCTTTGCTAGAAGCCAACCTTGTCTTGTAAATCGATATAAACGTAGTACGAGGTACTTACGTGTTCGAACAGTCCGACGATCGTATTTACTGCCAACATATCCGGAGATCTCATGGGTCGGTTCCTGAAGATTCACCGATGACGTATGACTCGCACTTTGATTAATCTGGGATAATTAGAAGAGAGAGATAGAATTAATCTGGGATTAATTCGATGAGAGAGAAAATTAATCTGGGATTAATTGCGGGATATATTTTATCTGGGATAAAATATTAATTAAAGAGAGAGAACGATTAATTTGGAATTAATCGATAAAATAATATATTCGATATATTATAAGAAATTGGATTTTGACGCGGAATTAAAATTAGATTTTAATTCGGGCGAACGAATTAATTTAGAATTAATTCGTTAGCGACGTGAATAGTGATTTCGCTAGGCGTAATCATTTAATTACGACGCGACGGAAAATTCGTTAATTTGGAATTAGCGAACCCGAGCAGAGTGATTGCGAGCGCATTCGCATTTCGAATTCGAGCACGGCACGCGAGTCACATCAAGCGTCAAATCGTTTGTCACATCATGCGTCAAATCAATTGTCACTTTGAGTGATGTGACTTGACAACATGTCACTTTATTAAAGTGATGTGATGTGACTTAAAGAAAAAGTAGAAATGATGGGTGAAAAGTTGATTGAAAGCTTTTGCTTTAATTTTAAATAGAAAAAGTAAATGGTTTATAATAATTTTGGAAAATATATATAAACCTTTTTACATTTTTTATTTTCTAACTTATCATTCTCTCTCTCCATTTCGGTATTAGGCTTTTGAACCAAAACTCTTGCTCTTCTCTCACGGCTCTCCAAGCCGATTCTTCATCCTTTTCTTCTGTTTTTGACCGAGTAAATGGAGAAGCAAGGAAGATGAACAAGTGCTAGCACACCAGAGTGATACATAGGTGATAGGGAAGTGTCTTCATGAGCTTGGATTTAATTTTTGAAGCTTGAAGCTTGAGCTTCAATGGAGTCCATGCATGGCCGATTCTTGGAGGAACCAAACCAGTCCAAACCGAGCAGCCCACTGCCTTGGAGAGCTGGTGCCGTGAGCTTGGAGGAAGCAAAAGCAACTTGTGTTCATTCATCAAAATCGAATTCAATGTGAGTATATCCGCACCTCATTTGATGTGTTCATACTCATTTTTATGCTTGATTTGTTGATCTTGGACTTGATTTACTCCTACACCCGGATATGTGGAAGTAAATCCGGTCACGGAATATCCGAATACGTGCACCCGGTACCGGACTTTCTTACAATTTACAGACATGGTTGGCTCTAGCAAGCACCGTTGCTACCCAATTCTCCAGAAATATTCTTTTAGGAATATGTATCTATGCAAGGCATAGTATACTAGTATTGCTATTACGATCCAGTATCAGATATCACATCTAGGCCTAGGCTGGAATTGTGTCTACCCTGTACGAAGCATATATCGGATCTTGGTAACTAGTCTCTTAATCGATAAAGCATTACCTATCAATATCCTTATGACTGCAGTTGATAAGAGTACTGTTCCGTATCCATGTGATCATCATCTCCATATGCCTTGAGTGATACTTCCATCTTGACATCACACCCAATACACTACGATTCTCAATATACCTAGAAGAGGCGTACACAGAACCTGTTAAAGTCCCGGATGACTAAAACCAAAGTATATTGATTGTCGCAAGTATTAGCGATGCAAGTCTCAGGTTAAGACCAAATACACCTACCCTGATACGGACTTCCATAGACACATAGTCATACTACCAATGGAATTCCGAGGGGTCTATCCAGAGCGAAGCTGTTTCCTTACCATCGGTAAACACAACCTCCTATCACACTTGCATAAGTATCCAATACTTAAATATATGAGAACTATGTTGTTATGCTCCCACAACGCGCACTAGTGCAATACTAGTCTATTCCGTATTATCGATGTCCAGTCTCAATAATACTACGACTAGGGATATTTAATGATTAAACCTTGGTGGATAGATACTGTCTCATATCATCTCAATCCGGAACTAATCATAAGGACTTTTATCATTTATATATCCCGGTAATCCAATTACAAATGATAAAAGAGCAATTTCCTTTGTCACATAGTTAATTTTTACAACACCATGTTCTGTACAAATAGTGATGCTATGGGTCATAATTGTCCAACAATCTCCCACTTGGCCTATAGCCAATCACTCAAGTGTCCTACACTTGAACTATGTACGGGTCGCTAAAATTTCTGCTGAGAAATTGCTTTCGTCAGCGGATTTGAAAGGTTATCATCTGATGTGACTTATTCGATCATTACATCACCACGATGTATGATCCGACGAATCAGATGAAACAGTTAAAGTACATACTTGGATCGTTGATGAGACCATTAATTCTTTAGCCTGTGCTGTAGCCTAGCTCAACCGCTAACAGAACTACACCTAATCTAATTAGGATTATTATAGATCCAAATCGCTTCTTTTGCTGCCTCAGTTGCCGCAATATTCCGCTTTTGTTGTTTATTCGGCAACAATATCTTGCTTGAAGATTTCCAGCTCACTGTTCCATTATTCAAACTATATAGTACCCTTATTACGACTTATAGTCATTTTTTCGGTTTGGAAACTTGCAGCGGTGAACCCACTCACTTCAAGTTCTCCTTCTCCATAGCATAAAAAAGCATCCTTAGTTCATCTAAGATACTTAAGGATGTTCTTAACATCAATCCAGTGACTATCACTTGGATTGGCCTGATTGTGACTCCATATGCTCAAAACATATGAGACATCAGGTCGCGTACATATCTTTCAATGTACGAGTTCTCGGAGAGTGCCAAAAACTTTTAGATCTATCCCAGTAGATCATTATTCCTAGAATAAAGGTTGTCTCTCCCCAGTAGTCTACGGATAATTTTCATGAAAGCCAAGCTTTCACCGATTGTATTATGGAAATGTCATTTCCAAGAAATGATATATCATCATTATATATAGGACAATCATTATCAGTGCGCTCCCACTTGTTGGTCTCTAAGACAATCCAAGATCAATATAAGCAATGAAAAATAAAGTGAATACATAAAGAAGTATTGCGGAATCATACTTACAATGAACGGATTTAGGATGCGTCAAATACAAAAATTTTGCTCCTCCAAGTTTTTGGCCAAGCTCAAGATTCAAGCTCCATGCTTTGTCCTTTGATTCCAAGCTTTTGGGATGGTTTCCCTATCACCTTGGATGATTCCTTGATGTGCTAGCAACTTGAAAAATTTGCAACAAATTTTTCTTAATCTTCCTTGCAATTCTCGGCAATGAGAGGCAAAGAGAGAGAGAGGATTTTCGGTAATGAAGAGAATAGAGGGAGATTAAAATAATGACTTGTGTATCTTGTTTTCCAAAAACAAAATATCATATACCAAAACTAAAATTTTGGTAAAAGTCAATCAAGCCATCATGCTTTAGGAAGTGTGTTGAACAAGTCTTCACTAACTTCACCAAAACCCATCAACTAAAAGTGACTAAAGTGACAAGTGATGTGACATTTGGGTCCCACTTGATTCGAAATCCGAGTGGGCCCACAAACACTACCGGGCTCGGGTTCGCTAATTCTGAATTAATGAACTTTCTGTTGCGACGTAATTAAATCAAATTTAATTAAATAATTATGCCTAGTAAAATTATTATTCACGTCGCTCGCGAATTGTTTCTAAATTAATTTGTTTGCCTGAATTAAAATCTAATTTTAATTCCGCGTCGAAATCTAATTTCGTTTAATATATCAAATATATTATTTTTTTTGATTAATTCCAAATTAATCGTTCTCTCTCTTCAAATAGTATTTTATCCTAGATAAAATCTCTCTATAATTAATCTCAGATTAATTATGCTCAAATCATACGTCATCGGTGAATCTTCGGGAAGCAACCCAAGAGATCCATGGATTTGTTGGCAGTAAATCCGGTCGTCGGACTATCCGAAAACGTACGTACCTTGTACGACGTTTTTACCGATTTACGAGACATGGTTGGCTTCTAGCAAAACACCGTGCCTACCCAATTCTCCAGAAATATTCTTAATAGAATATATAATCTGTATCAGATGTAGTATACATAGTATTGTGTATTGCGATCCAGTATCGGATGTCACATGCAGGACTGGGGCTGGAATAGTGTATGCCACGTACGAAGCATATATCGGATTACAAGCAACTAGTCTCTTTAATCGGATAATCATGACCATGTCATATTATCCCGATGATTGCAACCATTTAGAGTACCAGTTCTGTATCCCTGCGTGATCATCATCTCCATATGACTGAAGTGATACTTCATTCTTGACATCACACCCAATACACTACGATTCTTAATAAACCCAGAAGAGGTGTACACAAAACCTGTTAAAGTCCTGGACGACCAAAACCAAAGTTTATTGATTGTCGCAATTACTAGCGATGCAAGTCTCAGGTTAAGACCAAATACACTTACCCTGAAGCGGATTCCCACAGACACATAGTCATACTACCAATGGGATTCCGCGGGGTCTATCCAGAGCGAAGTTATTTCCCTACCATCGGTAAACACAACCTCATATCACACTTGCATAAGTATCCAATACATAAATATATGAGAACTATGCCGTTACGCTTCCATAACACGCACAAGTGCAATACTAGTCTATTCTACATTATCGATGTCCAGTCTCGATAATACTAAGACTAGGGATATTTAATGATTAAACCTTTATGGATTGATATTATCTCATACCTTATAATTCGAAACTAATCATAAGGACTTTTATCATTTATATATTTAAGTAATCAAATTACAAAATGATAAAATGCAATTTCCATTGCTACATAATTAATTTGTACAAAAACCATAATGTCTTTTACAAATAGTGACACTATGGGTCAAAATTGTCTAACAATCTCCCACTTGGCCTATAGCCAATCACTCAAGCATCTAATACCTGAACTATGTACATGTCGTTCAAACTTTTGCTGAGGAATAGCTTTCGTCAGCGGATCTGTAATGTTGTCGTCTGATGCGACCTTCTCGATCTTCACATCGCCATGATGTATGATCTCACGAATAAGATGGAAATGTCGAAGAACATGCTTGGATCATTGATGAGACTGCGGTTCCTTAGCCTGCGTTATAGCCCCGTTATTGTCACAATACAATGGAACGGGCTCAGCTGCTAACGAAACTACTCCTAATCCAATTAGGAATTTACGGATCCAAACTGTCTTTTTTGCTGCTTCAGCTGCAGCAATATACTCTGCTTCAGTTGTTGAATCGGCAACAGTCTCTTGCTTGGAAGATTTCTAGTTTACTGCTCCGTTATTCAAAAAAAATATGTACCCGGATTGTGACTTGCAGTCGTCTTTATCAATTTGGAAACTTGCATCGGTATACCCAGTTACCTCAAGTTCTCCATCTCCATAGATTAAGAAAGCATCCTTAGTTCATCTAAGATACTTAAGGATATTCTTAACCGCCATCCAGTGACCATCACCTAGATCGGCCTGATAGCGACTACACATGCTCAAAGCATACGAGACATCAGGTCGCGTTGTTGGACAATTATGACCCATAGCGTCTCTATTTTTACAGATCATGGTGTTGTTGTACAAATTAACTATGTGACAAAGGAGATTGCACTCTTATCATTTGTGATTAGATCACCTAGATGTATAAATGATAGGAGGTTCTTATGATTTATTAATGGACTGAGAATGATATGAGACAGTATCAATCTATGAAGGATAAATCATTAAATATCCCTAGTCAGAGTATTATCGAGATCGGACATCGATAAATATGTAAAAGACTAGTATTACACTTGTGCGCATTTATGAGGGCACAACGGCATATCAGGGTAGGTGTATTTGGTCTTATCCTGAGACTTGCACCGCTAATACTTGCGACAATCAATATACTTTTTTTGGGGTCATCCAGGACTTTAAAAGGTTATATGTACACCAATGTTGGGTATATTGAGAATCGTAGTGTATTGGGTGTGATGTCGAGATGGAAGTATCACTCTAGTAATAGTAGAGATGATGGTCACATAGGATACGGAACTTGTTCTCTTATATGCTCGAGCTATCAGGATATTATGACTAGGTTACGTTTATCCGATTATAGAGACTAGTTACCAGAGATCCGACATGTGCTTCGTACGGGGCAGACACAATTCGAACCCCAGGCCTAGCACATGATCATCTCATACTGGATCGACATACGCAATACCACGTATACTATGCCTGATATAGATTATTATTCCTGTAAGGATATTTCCGGAGAATTGGGTAGGCATGGCGCTTTGCTAGAAGCCAACCTTGTCTTGTAAATCGGTATAAACGTAGTACTTGGTACTTACGTGTTCGGATAGTCCGACGACCGAATTTACTGCCAACATATCTGGGGATCTCATTGGTCTCTTCCCAAAGATTCACCAATGACGTATGACTCGCACTCTTAATTAATCTGGGATTAATTAGAAGAGAGAGAAAATTAATCTGGGATTAATTGCGGAGATATTTTATCTGGGATAAAATATCAATTAAAGAGAGATACCGATTAATTTGGAATTAATCGAAGAATTAATATATTCGATATATTAAACGAAATTAGATTTCGACGCGGAATTAAAATTAGATTTTAATTCGGGCGAACGAATTAATTTAGAATTAATTCGTTAGCGACGAGAATAATAATTATGTTTGGCATGATTATTTAATTAAATTAGATTTAATTACGACGCAACGGAAAATTCATTAATTTGGAATTAGCGAACCCGAGCCCGGGATTATTTACGAGCGCATTCGCATTTTGAATTCAAGTGCGGCACGCAAGTCAAATCGCTAGTCGCATCTATCGTCACATCATTCGTCAATCAAGTGATGGATGTCTTTCACTTTGAGTGATTGACGCACGTCACTATTCATGAGTTATGTGAGTTGATAGAAGTTGTTGGTGTCATTATTGCTTGACTTTTTGAAAGCCAAATGCACATGAAATGAATTTAAAATTCACATGTGTGTATTAGGTACACAAATTTGGAATCAAACCAAACAATTCTCTCCTTCTCTCATCTCTCTCTCTCTCGCCCATGGGGCAACATTTCTTCACTGGTTTTGGCAGTGAACTGACGTGAGCCAAGAGGAAAAAGGAAGCTTAGAGTCGCGATTTTGCGGCAAAATCAGGAGTGCTAGCACACTACGAAGTCATGCGAAGGTTATAGGGAAGTCCACCCATGAGCCGAGAATCATTTGACGAAGCTTGGAGCTTGACGAAGATGATCCAACAAGGACGCCAAAATAGAAACTGCCGTGAGTTGTGACAGTGAGCAGAATCAAGTTTTGTTCATCGTAGCGTCACTCAACCGATCGATGTAAGTATTCCGCAACTTCGTCGTTGTTATTCACACATTTTTATATGCTTTTGATTCGATCCTTGGGACCGTAGAACTCCTACAATGGTATCAGAGCGTTGTTAAAAGCATGAAATGAATTTAGGGTTAAAATTTGGGTAAAATGTTTTTGAGCAAGATTTGAATGAATTGGATGTTTGAGTATGCTTAATACATGTTTAATTGAAGTTTGAATTGATCAATTTCAAGAAATTATGATTGGACAATTTTTTTCCCCAAAATCTTATCTTGGCCGAGAGTTTGATGCCCTAATTAGTCTTGGAATTTTGATTTTTTTGATTCATTGGATGAGTTAGAATCATTCGGGAATGTGATTTAATGTCGATTATGGATTTAATTGGATTGAAATCGAATCGGACACAAAATCCCCTCCAAAGCCGAGACATATATAGCATGAAATGGGTTTGATTTTAATCAAAATGTGTTGGACATGTAATGATGAAAATGAGCTTGATTAATTGTATAAATTGATGATTTAGAAATGTTAATTTGGGTGATTAATCATGATATACACTTTAGGTTAATTAAATGTGAAATTGGATTTTTGTGTTTAATTATGTTGGGCCTTAAATTGGATTTGGGCTTGTTATGTTGTAAATGGGCTTATTGGGCTTTGTTGTACAAAGTTGGGTTTAGGCAAAATTGGTTGGATCCAATTGGGCCCAAAACCGTTTCCATAAAGCCCAAATGCGACTTAATGAACCTTTAAAGTTTAATTGGGCCTAAATTGATTTCTAGGCTTATGGGGTTAATCTCGGATTGGGCTTTGGTTATCGGTTTGATCCGAGTTGACCAAAAGTCCACGCCTTGAAGAAATTAATTAAAAGCCCATTGGACTTTAATTAAATTGACGTTGGACGATAATCGGGCTTTGAGACCCGTAGCGATTAAATTTGGAATTTAAGTCGTAAAGGTTCGTAATTAAAGTGTAGTATTTAATTTGGAATTAAATAGCGAATTAGAATTGAATGCATATTAAATTGGATTTAATGATGTAGTTTAATTTAATTCGAGAATTCGTACTTTGAGTACTTATTCGCAAAACGAGTTTGACTCGAGCAAAATCAAATCGTTGTTTGAACATTGGATGGTCACTAATTATCAGATTAATTAATTTGATTAGATTGATTGATAACATGCTTGTGTGAATACATGGTTGCGATGCATGAATAATGTATATCGGATGGATATTAGATGGGTGGGACAATTTTAGAAATTGTTGTAATAAATTTGATTATTAATTGGACCTGTGTGTCCAGCCTTATTACCTCCTTATTCTTTGTATTATCTTCTCACATATTCCCCTCAATGTAAATGAGGTTTCTTTAGAAGTGTAGTGTAACGGGTAGAAGTAATACATGTGCTAGCGGGAGAGAGAAAGGGAGAGATTTGATCTAGGATCAATTGTGTAAAGTATCCATCCGTATATTATTATTATTTTATTATACGCGCTTTATTATGTGTTTAGAATGCATGTTTAAGGGTGTATGATGATGAAACCTTAACAAAGATAATAAATTGGTTGCCAATTTGCACGCGAAAAACCCTCGCTAAATATTAAGCGTTTTTCCTTCCATTGAGTGATTCTCACTCAAGATCCGAGACTGGCATTGGCTTGTTGGCCAAAGTCAAGGCCTTTGTCCGTCGAGGATGTGTTTGGATCACGAAGGCTTTGTTCCATATTGGTGTCTTGTCCAAGTTATGGTTTATTGGCCAAAGTCAAGACCACTTCTTGTCCATCGACATAGATTACGAAGCTTTCTATGGTCAATGGGTCGCGCTTAACTGGGATCACTAAGTTTTTTGTGCCAAAGCCAAGCCTTAGTTGATTCAGAGGAAAAAGGTTAGGTAATACATTGGATGTATTGGCATATATAAGATATATGTTTCGGGCTTGGATGTCCCCCTACCGGATCTAGGAATTGGATTAGATCCAATCGATCTTAGAGATCTACCTAGTTAATTATCATACAATTTGTTGGCCAAAGTCAAGATTGTGTGATATTTAACGGGATCCTAGCCCACTAGGAAACACGGTTTCCCGAGTACTCGACAGATGGTTAGAGGCTCGCCGAAAAATAGTGGGAGGCAAGAATTGAATTTTCAATATTCGTTTAATTACTTGCCATACGCGCTCAAACAAATATCATTCGTCAAATATATTAAATGTTAGTTGGACTAATATTTAAACGTTATTTTATTAACAGTTGGACTGTATTCAAACTATTCATTTATAGTTGATTTTATAATTGGATTATAGTAATCAATATAATTGATTTTAATCTATTAAATTATAGTTGATTAAATAGTTGGACTATTGTAATCATTATAATAAATAGTACCTAAATCGTTGATTAAATAGTTGGACTATTAGAATCAAGATGTAATTGAAATATTGACATTTAAAACATAATCCTAGGGAAAATGTATTTAAATGGTTTAATTTTCAAATTGGGAATAAATTTCAGGATAGTCCTGAAATATAATAATTTACTTTATTTAATAAAATAACATATTAAGCCTAAGCCCGGAGTTAAGCAGATAGTAGAGCATAATCTTTGGAAGATTTATGTGATGATAACTTTAGTGCTTAATCCATTAAGCTTGTCGCAGTAGACTCCTTAATTTCTGAATCAGAAATAAGGATTAGATTCTTAAAGTATGATAATGAAATTGAAGGATCTTCATAAATCTATACTTAGATTTTAGAAGTACTAATATTGCAATAGTAAACTCTTGGAGAGTTAATGACTATTCTCAAGGAGACAAAGTCAAAGTTTGCAATAGGGCAAGTAGCGCAAGGCGCACCTTACTTCGATATTCTAGAAGGCCAAGGCTTGGCCAAAGGCTTCTAGAATGTGGAAAAGGGCAAAGGCAAAATCATTATAATATTCTGGGAAGATAAAGGACATATCCCAAAATGTCTGCTAAATTGTGGCAAACGGGATCGCAGAAGCGTGACTACCGTTTGGAAAAAGCAGACATGAAGGAATAGAAGATAGGGCAACGCTCTAACTTCAAATATGTTTGTCAATATTATGTTCACTACATTAGATGTGAGTAACATCATTTATATTTTGAATATAAACAAATCTCAAACGTATAACATGAAAAACAAATATCTCGAACTGATTTGATCAGATGAAACTTAATTGTGGCATTGTTGTCTGGGACACAATTAAACAAGACTCATATATCCACACTTTTGAAGAGTGGGTACTCGGACTAATTTGATTCTATTCAAATAAAGTCTACGAATCTAATTTATTGGGCAAAGTGCCTATAACATATTTACTTGGTGAAAATGTAAATGCCACCAATCTATTAGCCCTAGTTCATAGTGAAGCAAGTGGGCCCATATCTAGCTAGGCTAGATGTGGATTTGAATATTTTGTGACCTTTACGGATGTGGCATCACGTTGTGGTTACGTGTTTCCTTTGAAACACAAATCAGAAACTTTTATAGTTTCGACACGAAATAGACAAACAGATCGGGTATAATATTATATCGTCACTGTAAGACCGTAATGGAAAATACTTAAGCAATAATTTTCTATTATACTTGAAAGAGTAAAGTATTCTTTCAAAGAGGACTCCTCCCGGAACACGTCAATTTGACGGTGTGTCCGAAATGAGTAACCGAATTTTGTTGGACATGATAAGATTAATCATGAGTCGCTCTGAACTACCATTTCCTTCAACGGATACGTATAAACAGTGCATAACTTATTTAGAATAAGGTTCCATTAAAATATGTTTGACAGATATCATATTAGATATGAACGGGAAAAGAAACAGGGTTTCTTATTCCTGTTAAATTTGGGAATGCTAGGCATATGTTTGGATGATACCAAACTAAAACCCAAATAGGGTAAGTGTCAATTGTAGGTTATCCTAGGGATACCATAAGTATAGTACTTATACATCTCACAAGAGAACAATTTAATTGTTGCTCACCATGCGGCTTTCCTAAGAGGAATACCGATATGCAGTGGTAAGTGGGAGGATAGTAAAACTCGATGAAAATCGGAGTACTACTATTCCTGGCACCGAGTCCTAATAGAACACAAATAGTTCATCAAGGATGAAACTATAACATTAATCTTCGAATACACAAGAACTGTGCAAGTCAGAGAGAGTCAAAAAACAACCTGGGTATGGGTTTCTGATCTCACCTCATAAAGATTTATATCTTATTGAGGTATACCAACTGACTACGTATGAGGAAGAGATACAAGGTATCGACTCCCTATTATGGCAAAGTGTCATGATTCCTAAATGGATTCCATATATATCAACAAGTTTGGATACCAGTTGATGTACCGCAAGACATTGTGCCTATTGGTAATATTCAGTCTTCAAGGATGACATACATGGAAGGTAACATACCAACGTGTAAAGCTAGGCTTTTAGCGGAAAGGTATCATTATCAACATTGTGTTGATTACGATTCAACCTTTTACCTATTGCCATGGTAAATCAATTTGGATAATGCTTGCTAAAGCTGTATGTCTCATTTATGAAATATGATAGCTTAACGGGAAAATCGCTTTCCTGAAAAGGAAATCTTTTGGAGGATGTTTATAACATCCTGTCAGTTTTGTCGTACAATAACTAGGAAACAAGGTTTGCAGGTTATTCGATCCATGTTTGGATTGAAGCAAGCATAGGTTATTGGAATTATCGTTTTGATGTAATCATAATGGAGTATGATTTAATTCAAAACGAAAATGATTTGTGTGTATATAAGAGGGTTAGTGGGAGCGCACTGACAGTGGCTGTCCTATAAATAATGATAATATGTCATTTCTTGGAAATGATATTCCCATAATAACAATCGGTGAAAGCTTGGCTTTCATGAAAAACTCTCCGAGAAATCATACATTAAAAATGTACGCAACCTGGTGTCTCATATGCTTTGAGCATATGGATTCACAAACAGGCCAATCCAAGTGATAGTCACTGGATTGATATTAAGAACATCCGTTAGTTTCTTAGATAACTAAGGATGATGTCTTAATCTGTGGAGATGGAGAACTTGAAGTGACTGGGATCACTGTAGCAAGTTTCCTAACCGATAAAATGAATATAAGTCGTAAACGGTACTATACAGTTTGAATAACGGAACAGTGAGCTGGAAATCTTCCAAGCAATATACTGTTACCGAATAAATAAAAAATGCGGGTTATTACTGCAGCTGAGGCAGCAATAGAATCCATTTAGGTCGATAAAAAATCTAATTAGATTAGATATAATTCTTTTAGTAGCTGAGCTAGGCTACAGCACAGCCTAAAGAATTAATGGTCTCATCAACGATCCAGATAAATACTTCGATAATCATCTGATTCGTTGGGATTATACATCGCGGCGATGTGATGATCGAATAAATCGCATCATATGATAATCATGCAAATCCGCTGACGAAAACCTTTCTCAGCAGTTTGAGCGAACTAGTATATAATTCGGGTGTTAGACACTCGAGTGACTCGCTATAGGCCAAGTGGGAGATTGTTGGACAATTATGACCCATAGCGTCACTATTTGTACAGATCATGGTGTTTTTGTACAAATTAACTATGTGACAAAGGAGATTGCACTCTTATCATTTGTGATTAGATCACCTAGATGTATAAATGATAGGAGGTCCTTATGATTTGTTACTGGATTGAGAATGATATGAGACAGTATCAATCCATGAAGGATAAATCATTAAATATCCCTAGTCAGAGTATTATCGAGATCAGACATCGATAAATACGTAAAAGACTAGTATTACACTTGTGCGCGTTTGTGAGGGAACAACGGCATAGTTCTCATATATTTGGGTATAGGATACTCATGCAAGTGTAATAGGAGGTTGTGTTTTACCGATGGTATGGGAAACAGCTTCGCTCTGGATAGACCCCCACGGAATTCCATTGGTAGTATGACTATGTGTCTATGGAAGTCCGAAATCAGGGTAGGTGTATTTGGTCTTAACTTGAGACTTGCACCGCTAATACTTGCGACAATCAATATACTTTGGCTGTGGTCGTCCAGGACTTTAACAGGTTCTGTGTACGCCAATGCTGGGTATATTCAGAATCGTGGTGTATTGGGTGTGATGTCGAGATGGAAGTATCACTCCGGTCATAGTGGAGATGATGGTCACATAGGATACAGAACTTGTTCTCTTATATGCTCGAGCTATCGGGATATTATGACTAGGTCATGTTTATCCGATTATAGGGACTAGTTACCAGAGATCTGACATGTGCTTCGTACGGGGCAGACACAATTCCAGCCCCAGGCCTAGCACGTGATCATCCGATATTGGATCGACATACGCAATACCACGTATACTACGCCTGATATAGATCCTTATTCTTGTAAGGATATTTCCGGAGAATTGGGTAGGCATGGCGCTTTGCTAGAAGCCAACCTTGTCTTGTAAATCGGTATAAACGTAGTACTTGGTACTTACGTGTTCGGATAGTCCGACGACCGAATTTACTGCCAACATATCTGGGGATCTCATGGGTCGCTTCCCAAAGATTCACCGATGACGTATGACTCGCACTCTTAATTAATATGGGATTAATTAGAAGAGAGAGAAAATTAATCTGGGATTAATTGTGGAGATATTTTATCTGGGATAAAATATCAATTAAAGAGAGATAATGATTAATTTGGAATTAATCGAAGAATTAATATATTCGATATATTAAACGAAATTAGATTTCGATGCGGAATTAAAATTAGATTTTAATTCGGGCGAACGAATTAATTTAGAATTAATTCGTTAGCGACGTGAATAGTAATTATGCTTGGCATGATTATTTAATTAAATTAGATTTAACAACGAAAAATTCGTTAATTTGGAATTAGCGAACCCGAGCCCTAGATTATTTGCGAGCGCATTCGCATTTTGAATTCGAGTGCGGCACGTAAGTCAAATCGCTAGTCGTATCTAGCGTCACATCATTCGTGAATCAAGTGATGTATGTCTTTCACTTTGAGTGATTGACGCAAGTCACTATTCATGAGTGATGTGAGTTGATAGAAGTGGTTGGTGTCATTATTGCTTCACTTTTTGAAAGCCAAATGCACATGAAATGAATTTGAAATTCACATGTGTGTATTAGATACACAAATTTGGAATCAAACCAAACAATTCTCTCATTCTCTAATCTCTCTCTCTCTCGCCCATAGGGCAAACTTTCTTCACTGGTTTTGGCAGTGAACTGTCGTGAGCCAAGAGGAAAAGGGAAGCTTAGAGTCCAGATTTTGCGGTAAAATCGGGAGTGCTAGCACACTACGAAGTCATGCGAAGGTGATAAGGAAGTCCACCCATGAGTCGGGAATCATTTGACGAAGCTTGGAGCTTGACGAAGATGATCCAACAAGGATGCCAAAACAGAAACTTCCGTGAGCTATGACAGTGAACAGAATCAAGTTTTGTTCATCGTAGCGTCGCTCAACCGATCGATGTAAGTATTCCGCAACTTCGTCGTTGTTATTCACACATTTGTTTAATCTTTTGATTCGATCCTTGGGACCGTAGAACTCCTACACGCGTACATATCATGACATACATGATCGATCCGACTACCAGACGAACGGTATCTGACTCAAGTTGTCTCTCTCATCTTGAGTTTTAGGACACATGTCCTTAGATAGAGTGACACCATGTGACACTGGAACAGTCCCCTCTTGGACTGATCCATGTTGAATCTCTTCAACACTTTGTCAATGTACATGCTTTGGGAGAGTCCAAACAGCTATCTAGATCTATCCCGGTAGATCTTTATTCCTAGAATAAGGGCTGCTTCTCCCAGATCCTTCATGGAGAATTTTAATTAAATCCAATCTTTCACCGATGTCAACATGGGAATGTCATTGCCAATAAGCAATACATCATCAACGTAAAGGACAATGAATGTCAGTGCGCTCCCACTAACCTTCTTATATACACAAGGATCATCCTCGTTTTGAACGAAATCATATTCTTTTATGATCTCATCAAAACGTTGGTTCCAAGAACGCGATGCTTGCTTCAAGTAATCAAGAAACTCATTGCTTAAGTATTCACCACCACGGTCCGACCGTAATGTCTTAATACATTTGCCGGTTTGTTTTTCTACTTCGTGTCGAAACTCTTTGAATTTCTCAAAAGTTTCCGACTTGTGTCTCATAAGATACACACAACCATAACTCGATGCATCATCCGTAAAGGTTACAAATTATTCATATCCACCTCTAGCCTGGCTAGACATGGGCCCACATACGTCACTATGAACAAGGGCTAACAGTTCGGTGGCACGTACACCTTTACCGCTAAAAGGTGATTTAGGCATCATGTCTAATACACCAGATTCGCAGACGTCATATGAATTTGGATCAAATCCATCCAAGTACCCACTCTTCGAAAGTGTGGATATATGTGTCTTGTTTATGTGTCCCAAACGACAATGCCACATGTAAGTTTCATCTTTGTTACTTACTTAAGCCTTTGTTTGTTACATTATATGTTTAAGATTGATTCATATTAAAAGTATATAGACCATTATTTACATCGGCAATGCAAATTTCCATATCGTTTTTATACATAAAACACCCAGTGTTTCTAAATACAGAAGTATACCCATATTGGGCTAACATAGATACATAAATAATATTCCTAGTCAAACTATGTACATAATAACAGTCTGTAAGTTTAAGTACATGCCCCGAGGGCAGTTCCAAAACAAAAGTGCCAACAGCCAAAACGGTGACCTGTGTCCCATTTCCAATGTGGAGGTCAATTTCTCCTGAGGCCAGTTTCATGCTAATCTGCAGATCCTGCACATCAGTACATATATGAGTTCCACAACCAGAATCAAAAATCCAATTTTTAAAACTAGTAATAGACATGTTTATTTCTATAACAAACATACCTGAAGTCGATGCCTTGCCCGCTTTGATTTCCTTCATGTGTGCCTTGTACTCGCGGCAGTCATACTTCCAATGACCCCGCTTCCCGCACTGGAGACAAACATCTTGGGATTTGTCCTTAGGTTTCCCAGAACCCTTTGACGATTTGGCATTGCCCTTTCTTCTTATGCTTCTTCTTCTTGACATCTTCAGTCGTATTGGGCCAAGCCCTCGGATTCTGAGATGTTGAAGCATAGTGTGCCTCGCGCTTCTTGCCCTTTAGGAGCTCCTTTTCTGCTTCACGCAGAGTGGACATCAACTCTCCAATAGTTTGGTCATTGTTCAACATGTTGTAGTTCATGATGAACCCACTCCAAGTGTCGGGGAGAGACTGTAGGATCAAATCTACTGAAGTCTCAGCCTCGAAGACTATGCCCATCTGTCCGAGCTGTTCAATGTCAGCAATCATCTGTGACACATGGTGCTCAACAGACATACCCTCTGACATACGAGCGCGGAAGAGCTTCTTCTGCAACTCATATCGTTGCGATATAAGGTTAGATCGGTGAAGATCATGCAACTTCACCATCATCTCATAGAGATCCAATCCCTTCTTTTGACGATGGATTTACGGAGTCATAGCGGCAAACATTACCGATTGAGCAGTCACGTTGTCATCGCTATGAGTCTTCCAAAGCTCTAGCTCAAGCAATTGATCAGATCGAGGCTTAGGCCCAAGAGGTCGCTCTATAGTGTAGAGTAACTTCTCGGATCCCAGAACAATTCTGAGATTAATATCCCAGTCCTGAAAGTTTGTGCCATTAAAGACGTTGTCGCCCATGACAATATCCCTAATGCTTAACTTTCCTGTCATCTTAACCACAATAGTCCAACTATTCGATTAACGATGTATGGGTACAGTCTAATTGTTCCAAGAAAAATAATAATATATTAGTCCAACTATTAAAATAATTGACGAAATAATTTTGAAAGCGCGTAAAGCTAAGTATTTGAACGAAATTGAAAATTCAATACTAGCCTCCCACTATTTTTCGTCGAGCCTCTAACCCTCTGTTGAGTACTCGGGAAACCTAGTTTCCTAGTGGGCTAGGATCCCGTTAAATAACACACCACCTTGACTTTGGCCAACAAGCTGTATGATATTTAACTAGGTAGATCTCTAAGATCAATTGGATCTCATCCAATTCCTAGATCCGGTAGGTGGACCTCCAAGTCCGAAACATATATACAATATATATGCCAATATATCTAATATATTTTCCTAACATTTTCCTCTGAATCAAATAAGCCTTGTCTTTGGCACAACAAGCTTAATGATTCCAGTTAAGCGGAATCCATTGACATTGGAAAGCTTCGTAATCGATGTCGATGGACAAGAAGTGATCTTGACTTTGGCCAAAAAATCACAACTTGGACAAGACATATGATATGGAACAAAGCCTTCATGATTCAAACAAATCCGCGATGGACAAAGGTCTTGACTTTGGCCAACAAACCAGTGCCAATCTTGGATCTTGAGTAAGAATCACTCAATGAAAGGAAAACGCTTAATATTTGTTGAGGGTTTTTTGCGTAAATTGGCAACCAATTTATTATCTTTGTTTGGTCTCATCATACACCCTTAAGCATGCATTCTAAAAGCATAATAAGGCGCGGAAAATAAATTAATAATGATATGCGGATGGATATCTCACAGATTGTTCCTAGAACAAATCAATCACTTTCCTCTCCCCGGCTAGCACTATTCTTACTTCTACCCAATTACATAATACAATTAAAGAAACCTCATTAACATTGAGGGGAATTAGGTGAGAATAGAATTACAAAGAATCGAGAGAGATAAGGCTGGACACGCAGGTCCAATTTCATAAATTCTAAATTTACAACAATTTATAAAATTGCCATTTCCCTTCTAATATCCATCCAATATACATTATTCATTCAACACATCCATGTATTCACACAAAGCATGTTATTCAATCAATCTAATCCAATTAATTAATCTTTGAATTAAGTGATCATCCAATGTTCAAACAACAATTTGATTTTGCGCGAGTCTAACTCGTTTGAGAATAAGTAGTCGAAGTACGAATTCTTGAATTATATCGAACTACAATTTAAATCTAATTTAATTCGTATTCAATGCTAATTCCATAATTAATTCTAAATTAAATAACTACACTTTTTAATGTGCCTTTACGACTTAGATTCCAAATCTAATCTAAATGGGTCTCAAAGCCCAATTAACATCCAATGTAGTTTAATTAAAGTCCAATGGGCTTTCAATTAATTTCTTAAGGCATGGACTTTGGTCAATATGGGTCAAACCCAAATACCAAAGCCCAATTAAGGAATCACCTTATTTGCCAAGAAACCAATTTCGGCCCATAAGGTCCAATTAAACATAAAAGGCTCATTTGTCATATTTGGACTTAATGGAATGATTTAGGCCCAATTTGGATCCAATCCAATTGACCTAAACCAACTTGGCCCAACCAAGCCCATTAGGCCAAAATACAACATTTAAGCCCAATTCTAAATTAAGCCCAACTAATTAAATTTTAAAATTCTAAATTTCATAATTTAATTAATTAAAGTTTATTACATTAATTAATTATCTAAATTAACATTTCCAAAATATCAATTTAATCAATTAATCATGTTTGAATTTGTCCAACACATGTCCAACATTATTGAAACAAAAAATCAGCTCATTTCCATGCTTACTAGCTCACGGCATTATGGGAATTTTTAAACCGATTTCGATTTCAATCCAATTAAATCATTAATCAATTTATCCCAATTCCTTAAACTCATCCAATGATCAAAAGAACAAAAATACCATCACTTAGGGTTTATATTGCATTCGGCCACATGTAAAAAAATGGGGAAAATTAATCCAATTCAATTTTCTTCAAATTGATCACATATAACTCCAAGTTATCCATATACAAGCATGCTCAAACAAACAATTTGATTAAATCATACTCGAATCAAATTTACCCAAATTTTACCCTAAATTCAATTTGCATGCTTATTCAAGGCTCATGATACCATTATTGGTCTCTAAGACAATCCAAGATCAATATAAGCAATGAAAAATAAAGTGAATACATAAAGAAATATGGCGGAATCATACTTACAATGAACGGATTTAGGATGCGTCAAATACAAAAAATTTTCTCCTCTAAGTTTTCGGCCAAGCTCAAGATCCAAGCTCCAAGCTTTGTCCTTTGATTCCAAGCTTTTGGGATGGTTTCCCTATCACCTTGGATGATCCCTTGATGTGCTAGCAACTTGAAAATTTGCAACAAAATTTTCTTAATCTTCCTTGCAATTCTCGGTAATGAGAGGCAAAGAGAGAGAGAGGATTTTCGGTAATGAAGAGAAGAGAGGGAGATGAAAATAATGACTTGTGTATCTTGTTTTCCCAAAAACAAAATATCATATACCAAAACTAAAATTTTGGTAAAAGTCAATCAAGCCATCATGCTTTAGGAAGTGTGTTGAACAAGTCTTCACTAACTTCACCAAAACCCATCAACTAAAAGTGACTAAAGTGACAAGTGATGTGACATGTGGGTCCCACTTGATTCGAAATCCGAGTGGGCCCGTAAACATTCCCGGGCTTGGGTTCGCTAATTCCGAATTAATGAACTTTCCAATGCGACGTAATTAAATCAATTTTAATTAAATAATTATGCCTAGCAAAATTACTGTTCATGTCGCTCGCGAATTAATTCTAAATTAATTCGTTTGCCCGAATTAAAATCTAATTTTAATTCCGCGTCGAAATCTAATTTTGTTTAATGTATCAAATATATCATTTTATCGATTAATTCCAAATTAATATGTCTCTCTCTTCAAATACTATTTTATCCTAGATAAAATCTCTCTGTAATTAATCCCATATTAATTATGCTCGAATCAAACGTCATCAGTGAATCTTTGGGAAGCGACCCAAGAGATCCCTGGATATGTTGGTAGTAAATCCGGTCGTCGGACTATCCGAACACGTACATACCTCGTACTATGTTTTTACCGATTTACGAGACATGGTTCCTTAGCCTGTGTTATAGCCCCGTTATTGTCACAATACAAAGGAACATGCTCATCTACTAACGGAACTACTCCTAATCCAATTAGGAATTTACGGATCCAAATTGCTTCTTTTGCTGCCTCAGCTGCAGCGATATATTCCACTTCTGTTGTTGAATCAGCAACAGTCTCTTGCTTGGATGATTTCCAACTCACTGCTCCGTTGTTCAAATAAAATATATACCCATATTGTGACTTAGAGTCGTCTTTATCTGTTTGGAAACTTGCATCGGTGAACCCAGTCACCTTAAGTTCTCCATCTCCATAGACTAAGAAAGCATCCTTAGTTCGTCTAAGATACTTAAGGATGTTCTTAACCACAATCCAGTGACCATCACCTGGATCAGCCTGATATCGACTCCACATGCTCAAATCATACGAGACATCAGGTCGCGTACATATCATGACATACATGATCGATCCGACTGCAGAAGCGAACGGGATCCGACTCATTGCTTCTCTCTCATCTTTAGTTTTAGGACACATGTCCTTATATAGAGAGACATCATGTGACACATGAAGCAGTCCCCTCTTGGACTGATCCATGTTGAATCTCTTCAACACTTTGTCAATGTACGAGCTTTGGGATAGTCCAAGAAGCTTTCTAAATCTATCCCGGTAGATCCTTATTCCCAGAATAAAGGCTGCTTCTCCCAGATCTTTCATGGAGAATTTTAATGAAAGCCAAGCTTTCACGAATTGTAGCATGGGAATGTCATTCCCAATAAGAAATACATCATCAATATAAATGACAATGAATGTCAGTGTGCTCCAACTAACCTTCTTATATACATAAGAATCGTCTTCGTTTTGAATGAAATCATATTCTTTTATGATCTCATCAAAACATTGATTCCAAGAATGCGATGCTTGCTTCAATCCATAAATGGATCGATTTAATTTGCAAACCTTGTTTGCATGTTTTGGTATGATAAAACCATCAGGCCGTTGCATATAAACATCCTCCAAAAGGTTTCCATTAAAGAAAGTGGTTTTTAGGTCCATCTGCCATATTTCATAATCGAAATACGCAGCAATAGCAAGCATTATCCGAATGGATTTAATCATGACAATAAGTGAAAAAGTTTCATCGTAATCGACATCATGTCATTGACGATAGCCTTTCGCTACAAGCCTAGCTTTGTACATTTGTATGTTGCCATCCATGTCTGTCTTATTCTTGAAGACCCATTTACAACCAATCGGTTTAACGCCTTCTGGTGCATCAACCAGTGCCCAAACTTGGTTGGTATACATGGAATCCATTTCGGACTTCATGGCATCTTGCCATAAAGTGGAGTCGATACCTTGTATCGTTTCCTCATACGTAGCCAGCTCATTATCCTCAATAGGATTAATATCTACGTGAGGTGAGATCAGAAACCCATACCTCTCAGGTTTTTTTCTGACTCTCTCTGACCTACGCGGTTCTTATGTATTAGAAGATTATGGTACAGTTTCATCCCTGATGAACTGTTCGTGTTCCTTGTGGGAGTCTGTGCCAGGAGCAGTATCACTACTATTTTCATCGAGTTCTACTTTCCTCCCACTTACCACTGTATTTAGGAATTCCTTTTCAAGGAAAACCGCATGAAGAGCAACAAATACCTTATTCTCTTGTGGGTTGTAGAAGTAATATCCTTTGATTTCCCTAGGATAACCTAAAAATAGGCACTTATCCGATTTGGGTTCTAGTTGTTACCATCCAAACGTTTAATGTATGCCAAGCATCCCCAAATCTTCAGGAATGAGAAACTCGGTTTCTTTCCTGTCCATATTTCATATGGAGTCTGTCCAACAGACTTTGACGGAACCTTATTCAAAATAAGTATTACACTGTTCAATGCGTATCCCGAGAAGGAAATTGGTAGCTTAGTGCGACTCATCATTGACCTTACCATGTCCAACAAAGTTCGGTTTCTCCGTTCGGACACACCATTCAGAGAGGTGTTTTGGGAGGAGTCCACTGTGAAATAATACCATACTCTTTCAAGTAATCGAGAAACTCAGTGCTCAAGTATTCTCCACCATGGTCCGACCATAATGTTTTAATACTTTTACCGGTCTGTTTTTCTAATTCGTGTCGAAACTCTTTGAATTTCTCAAAAGTTTCCTACTTGTGTCTCATAAGATACACATAATCATAACGTGATGCATCATCCGTAAAGGTTACGAAGTATTAATATCCACCTCTAGCCTACCTAGACATGGGCCCGCATATGTCACTATGAACGAGGGCTAATAGTTCGGTGGCACGTACATCTTTACCGCTAAAAGGTTTTTAGGCATTTTGCCTAATAAAAAAGATACACAGACGTCGTATGAATTAGGATCAAATCCGTCCAAGTATCCACTCTTCGAAAGTGTGGATATACGAGTCTTGTTTATGTGTCCCAGACGACAATGCCACAGATAAGTTTCATCTGTTTGACTCATTTTGAGCCTTTTGTTTGTCATGTTATATGTTTGAGATTCATTTATATTCAAAATATAAAGACCATTATTTACATCAGCAGTGCATATCTGAAAATCATCTTTATAAACAAAACACCCTGTGTTCCTGAATATAAAGGTATACCCACAATGGGTTAAACAAGATACATATATAATGTTTCTAGTCAAACTATGTATATAATAACAGTCTGATAAAGTAAGTACATGCCCCGATGACAGTTCCAAAATATAGGTCCCAACAGCCAAAACGACGACTCTAGTCCCATTTTTGACTCGGAGGTCGATCTCTCCTGAAGCCAGTCTCCTGCTAATCTGCAGATCCTTCACATCAGTACATATATGAGTACCACATCCAGAATCAAAAATCCAATTTTTAAAACTAGAAGTAGACATGTTTATCTCAATAACAAACATACCTGAAACCAGAGTCTTGCCCGCCTTCACTTCTTTCATGTGCACCTTGTACTCACGGCAGTCACGCTTCCAGTGACCCCATTTGCCACACTGCAGGCAGACATCTTGAGATTTGTCCTTTGCCTTCCCACAAGACTTTGATGATTTGGCTTTGCCATTTCTTTTCTTCTTCTTCACACCTCCAGAGCCTTCGACCAAGCCTTGGCCTTTTGAGATGTCGAAGCGAAGTGCACCTCGGGCTTCTTGCCCTTCAGAAGCTCTGGCTCTGCCTCTTTTAGCATCACCATCAACTCTCCAAGAGTATTTTCTTGGTTCATCATATTGTAGTTCATGATGAACCCGCCCCAGCAGTCAGGCATAGACTGTAAGATCAAATCTATGGAAATCTCAACCTCAAAGGTTATACCCAACTGAACTAGTTGTTCGATGTCAGCAATCATCTGCGACACATAATGCTCGAAAAATGTACCATTTGACATGCGAGAGCGAAAGAGCTTCTTCTGCAATTCATACTTCTGAGATCTAAGGTTAGATCTATGAAGGTCCTTAAATTTCAACATCATGTTATAGTGATCCAATCCCTTGTTTTGACGACCAAATTGAGGGGTCATTGTGGCAAGCATGACGGACTGAGAAGTTGAGTTTTCATCACTGTGAGTCTTCCAAAGCTCATAATCAACAACCCACTCATGTCCGGGCTCAGGCCCGAGAGGTCTGTCTAATACATAGAGCAACTTCTCGGCTCCCAGGACAATCCTGAGATTCATATCCCAGTCTGGAAAATTAGAACCATTAAAGACATTATCACCTATGATGATGTCCCTAACGTTGATCTTTCCAGTCATCTTGATTGCAATAGTCTAACTATTCAATCAAAGATATCGGGTATAGTCAAATGTAATGATTACTATAGTCCAACTATATAATAAACTACAAATGATATTTTAAGGGTACAGTCCAACTGTTCAATAAAAACTATAAAGTATTAGTCTAACTAATAAATATATATAACGACGAAAAACATAGCACGTATTTAGAAAGTTTTAAACGAAATTGCAAATTTAATACTGGCCTCCCACTATTTTTCGGCGAGCCTCTAACCCTCTGTTGAGTACTCGGGAAACCCAGTTTCCTAGTGGGCTGGGATCCCGTTAAATAACACACAACCTTGACTTTGGCCAACAAGCTGTATGAAACTTAACTAGGTAGATCTCAAAGTTCAATTGGATCTCATCTAATTCCTAGATCCGGTAGGTGGACCTCTAAGGCCAAATATATATCCAATATATATTTCCTAACCTTTTCCTCTAAATCAACTAAGCCTTGGCTTTGGCTCAACAAGCTTAATGATTCCAGTTAAGCGCGACCCATTGACAGTGGGAAAGCTTCGTAATCCACGTCGATGTACAGAAGTGACCTTAACTTTAGCCAACAAGTCACAACTGCCCAAGACATATGATATATAACAAGGCCTTCGTGGTTCAAACACATACGCGGTGGACATTGATCTTGACTTTGGCCAACAAACCAATGCTAATTTTGGATCTTTAGAGAGAACCACTCAATGGAAGGAAAACACTTAATATTTGAGTGAGGGTTTTTCATGTAAATTGGCAAACAAATTATTATCTTTGATTAGGTCTCATCATACACCCTTAAGCATGCATTCTAAAAGCATAATAAGGCGTGAAATAAATTAATAATGATATTCGGATGGATATATAACAAATTTGTTCCTAGAACAAATCTCTCTCTTTCCTCTCTCCCGCTAGCATTATTCTTAATTCTACCCAATTACATAATACATTAAAGAAACCTCATTAACATTGAAAGGAATTGGTGAGAAGAGAAATACAAAGAGTAAGAAGATAATAGGCTGGACACGCAGGTCCAATTTAAAAAATTCTAAATTTATTACAATAATTTCCAAAATTGCCCCCACCATTCTAATATCCATCTGATATACATTATTCATACAATACATCCAAGTATTCACACAAAGCATGTTATTCAATCAATCTAATCCAATTAATTAATCTTTGAATTAATGATCATCCAATGTTCAAACAACGATTTGATTTGCGCGAGTCCAACTCGTTTAAGAATAAATACTCAAAGTACGTACTCTTGAATTATATCGAACTACAATTTTAAATCCAATTTAATTTGTATCCAATACTAATTCGTATTTAATTCCAAATTAAAAAATTACATTTATTTTAGTGTCTTTTAGACTTAGATTCTAAATCTAATCTAAATGGGTCTCAAATGCCCAATTAGTATCCAATACTATTTTAATTAAAGTCCAATGGGCTTTTAATTAATTCTTAAGGCATGAGCTTTGGCCAATATGGATCCAATCCAAGATGCCAAGGCCCAATAAGGAATCACCATTTTGCCAAAAATCAATTTAGGCCCAATTAAATTATTTAAAGGCCCAAAAGTTATATTTGGACTTTATAGAAATGGTTTTGGGCCCAATTGGATCCAACCCAATTGTCCAAAACTAAAGTTGGCCCAACCAAGCCCATTAAGCCCAAATACAACAAAATTAGCCCAATCAAATTTTAAAGACTAATTTAATTAATACAACATTCCAAATATCATATTAATTTTAATTAAAGTGTAATTGCCATAATTAATTAATTAAACTAATATTTCCAAAACATCAATTAAACCAATTAATCATGCATTATAATATTCAATTCATGTCCAACACAATTGAAGCAAAATCAATCTATTTCATGCTTATGTTTCACGGCAATTTGGGGAAATAAAATCCAATTTTGATTTTAATCAAAATAAATCAACAATCAATATTCATTTCATGCTTTAAACATATCCGATAATCTAAAATCAAAAAATCACATGAACACTCCTAGGGCTAGTTTCGGCCATGGTCAAGAGTTTGGGGGAAAATTAATCTAATCAATTTTCTCAATTCTTATGATGCACAAATCCAATTAATCATCATCAAAGCACAACCAAACAACCAATTTGGAAAAATCATGCTCAAAACACAAAATCCCCAAAATAAAGTATATGAACCCTAGAAATTAATCATGTTTAGATATGGCTCTTGATACCATTGTTAGTGTCCTAGACATACCCAAGGTCTCTAAGTCATGATATGTGTGTGAATAAATCAAAGACAAGTTGCGGAAATTACTTACTTTGATCGGTTGAGATTTCAAAATTCAAGAGATGTGGATGAAGCTCCAAGCTTTCTATGTTATTTCCAACTCAAGGATGAGTTTCCCTATCACCTTAGTTGACTCCTTTAAGTGTTAGCTTGTAGAAATTTTGCAACAAAATTCCATGGGAGGGAGAAGAGTGCTCGGCTTTGTGAGGGAGAGAAGAGAGAATTTTTGCTTTTTGTATTTTATTTTCTAAAAACACATACATAAGTCAACAACCAAAAAATTATCTATATCTTTCAAAAAGTAAAAACAAAGTGTGTTGGTTTTGGTTTGAGTGTTCCATAAGAAATCTAAGCTTTAGTCTACCAATAACAACTTCCATCAAATGTCAAACTTAAGTCGAATAACTGAACACGAAACTTCGCTCGGGCCCAGATTTGTTTAATTCGATTAAATGAATTTTCCATCGCGACGTAAGTAAATCCAATTTAATTAAATAATAATGCCTCGCAAAATTATTACGAAAATCGCTTACGAATTAATTCGAAATTAATTCATTTGCCCCGAATTAAAATCCAATTTTAATTCTACTTTAAAATCTAATTTCAATTAATATATCTAATATATTATTCAATCGATTAATTCCAAATTAATCGCATTCTCTCTTCTATTAGAATTTTATCCCAGATAAATTCTTACCGTAATTAATTCCCAGATTAATTTTCTCTCTATTATAATTAATCCCAGATTAATTCTATTCGAGTAAATGTCATCGGTGAATCTTTGGGAAGCGACCCAAGAGATCCATGGATATGTTGGCAGTAAATCCGGTTGTCGGACTATCCGAACACGTGCGTACCCGGTACCACGTTCTTACCGATTTACAAGACATGGTTGGCTTCTAGCAAAGCACTGTGCCTACCCAATTCTCCATAAATATTCAACAAAGAATATATAATATATATCATGCATGGTATACTAAGTATTGCATATTACGATCCAGTATCAGATGTCACATGCTAGGCCTGAGGCTAGAATTGTGTCTAGCCCGTACGAAGCATATATTGGATCACAAGCAACTAGTCTCTTTAATCGGATAATCATGACCTAGTCATATTATCCCGATAGCTGCGGCATATTAGAGTACTAGTTTTGTATCTCTGTGTGATCATCATCTCCATATGACTGAAGTGATACTTCCATCTTGACATCACACCCAATACACTACGATTCTCAGTAAACCCAGAAGAGGCGTACACATAACCTGTTAAAGCCCCGGACGACCAAAACCAAAGCGTACTGATAGTCGCAAGTATTAGCGATGTAAGTCTCAGGTTAATACAAAATACATCTACCCTGATACGGATTCCCATAGACACATAGTCATACTACCAATGGGATTCTGATGGGTCTATCCAGAGCGAAGCTGTTCCCGGTCCAACGGCTAACAGAACCTCCTATCACACTTGCATAAATATCATATACTTAAATATATGAGAACTATGCCGTTAAGCTTCCATAACGCGCACAAGTGTAATACTAGTATATTCTGTATTATCGATGTCCAGTCTCGATAATACTACGACTATGGATATTTAATGATTGAACCGTTCGTGGATTAATATTGTCTCATATCTTATTAATCCGGAACTAATCATAAGGACTTTTATCATTTATATATCAAAGTAATCTAATTACAAAATGATAAAATAACAATTTCCTTTGTCATATAGTTAATTTGTACAAAAACCACAATGTCTTTTACAAATAGTGATGTTATGGGTCATAATTGTCCAACATACCCTTGTGGGCATGCGAGGCATATTGTTCATTATTTTTCTCAATGTGTTTTCGTGCTTTCTCATATATGGACTGGACCACATCGGCCTTGCACTTACCATCTAGGCCAACTCTCTCATCAATGGGCAATGGAAATAAATCCAGAGGTGTTAGTGGGTTAAAACCATACACAATTTCAAAAGAAGAATAAGAATAAGCGGAATGAATACTACGATTATATGTAAACTCAATGAAAGGTAAACATTCTTCCTATAACTTCAAATTCTTAGAAATAATAGTGCGCAATAGTTGGGACAGGGTCTTGTGAACGACTTTAGTCTGACCGTCAGTCTATGGGTGACAAGTGGTGGAAAATAAGAGTTTAGTTCCCAGCCTACCCCATAAAATTTTCCAAAAATGACTTAAAAACTTTGCATCCTTGTCCGATACTATACTCTGAGACACCCCATATAAACGAACCTCACAGAAAAATAGGTCAGCAATGTGTGTGGCGTCATCTGATTTGTGACATGCAATAAAGTGTGCCATCTTGCTAAAACTTTCAACTACAACAAAAATAGAGCCTCGTCGCTTCCTGGATCTAGGCAATCCTAACACAAAATCCATGGAAACATCTACCCACGGTGTCTGGGGAACAGGTAATGGTGTATAAATTCCATGTGGTTGAACTTTAGATTTTTCCCTCCTACAAGTAATGAACCCATCACAAATGCGCATGACATGCTTCTTCATTTTAGGCAAATAAAAATGCTCATGCAAGATATCCAAAGTTTTTTTAACACCAAAATGACCCATAAGACCTCCACTATGTGCTTCACATACCAATAATTCTCGCATAGAATAGCTAGGCACACACAATTTATTCTCTTTAAATAAAAAACCATCTTACCTGTAAAGTTTATCACATGCACCCTTTTTCACATGCATTGTAAATCTCAACAAAGTCATGATTATTTGCATACAAGTCCTTGACAATGCATTAGGTATGCTAACCAACTCGAACTCATTTGGCCAGAGGTAATGATGCCAAGTTTCCAATGCTCTGACTAGCGCATAAAACTATTTGTCGTAGGTCGGGTACCGTAGCATCGTGCCATTTAGCTTTTCACTGAAGAAAGCTATAGGACGTCATTTCTGCATAAGAACTACTCCAATGCCATCACCTAGAGTATCACACTCAATCTCGAAAGTTTAGTTAAATTTAGGTAAGGCTAAAACAGACATAGAACATAAACGATCTTTAAGGAGTTTAAAGGATCTTTTTTGTTCCTCCCCCAATGAAAACCAACATTTTTCTTTATGACTTCAGTAAGTGGTGCAGAAATAGGGCAAATTTCTTTTACAAACCTCATATAGAAACTGGCTAGTCCATGGAAGCTTCTAACCTCAGTGATGCTCTTAGGTGTAGGCCACTCACGAATGGATTTAACCTCGTCTGCATCGACCTTAATGCCTTGAACACTAATTACATACCCCATAAATATCACTTTTCCATGCAAAAGTCACATTTTTTTATATTAGCATACAACAATTCCTTCCCCCCCAAAACATCAAACATAGATCGCACATGTCCTACATGCTCATCTAAATTACTGTTGTACACTAAAATATCATCAAAATATATGACTACAAATTTTCCCAAAAAAGCACGCAAAACATGTTTTATCAGACGCATAAAAGTGGTGGGGGCATTTGTAAGCCCAAATGGCATCACAAGCCACTTATATAGTCCATATTTTGTTTTAAAAGCAGTATTCCATTCATCCTCTTCCCACATCTTAATTTGATGATACCCATTTTTAAGGTCAATTTTAGAAAAAAAAAATACAAGACCCATATAATTCATCCAACATATCATCTAATCTAGGGATAGGGTGGCGATACTTTACAGTGAAATTGTTGACTGCTCGACAATCCAAGCACATTCTCTATGTGCCATCTTTCTTTGGCACTAACAAGACTGGAACTGCGCATGGACTCATGCTCTCCCGGACGTACCCTTTGCTCATCAACTCCTCCACTTTTCTTTGGAGCTCCTTAGTTTCCTCAGGGTTACTACGGTAGGAAGGTCGATTACGAATGACAGCCCCTATGATGAAGTCAATATGATGTCCAATGCCTCGAAGTGGTGGTAATCCATGAGGTATCTCCTCTGCAAACACATCATCATAATCCTGCAATAAAGAAGTAAACACACTAGGCAAGACAGTGTTAGGGTTAGTTTCATCAGAACTCAGAAGAGTTTCTCTATACAAAATGAGGATCATAACTTTATTCTTGGCATACTCTCTCCTCAATTCCCCATCTTTAATAAAGAAACTATTTTTCATTCTACCCACACTCTCTTTATTTTGTGCACGCTCAGTATATCTCTCGCCTAATCCCCTGGAACTATCAACCTCACCCCCTCGACTCACATTCTCGATCTCGCATGTGGGTGTTTTCTCTGTAGAAGCCTGTAGCTTCATTTGGTCTTCAAAAACTTCATGTGGTGTCAATGGAACAAGTGTAACGTTTCTTCCATCTTGCTTAAAATAATATCTGTTTCGAAATCCATCATGCATCACTCTCCTGTCAAACTGCCAAAGACGCACTAGTAAAAAAATGACGAGCTTGCATGGGAACGACATCACAGAATACCTCATCCTTGTATTTACCAATTGTAAGCCTAACCAAGACCTTCTTATTGACTTTAACCTCGCCACTGTTATTCAACCACTGCAAACAATAAGGCTTAGAATGTCTAAAAAAAGTCAAACCCAGCTTCTCAACAAGTATTGTGCTAGCCACATTAGTACAACTGCCCCCATCGATAATCATGTTGCATACATTATTCTGGAATATGCATCTAGTATGGAATATGTTCTCTCACTGTTGAGCCATATCATCATCAACCTAGGCATGGGTACTTAAAGCACGTCGAGTCACAAGGGACTCCCCCTTAGCTGTATACTCTGTTGGACAATTATGACCCATAGCATCACTATTTGTACAGATCATAGTGTTGTTATACAAATTAAATATGTGACAAAGGAAATTGCTCTTTTATCATTTGTAATTAGATTACCAAGATATATAAATGATAAAAGGTCATTATGATTAGTTCCGGATTGAGATGATATGAGACAGTATCAATCCACGAAGGTTTAATCATTAAATATCCCTAGTCGTAGTATTATCGAGATTGGACATCGATAATGCGGAATAGACTAGTATTACACTTGTGCGCGTTGTGGGAGCATAACGGCATAGTTCTCATATATTTGGGTATTGGATACTCATGCAAGTGTAATAGAAGGTTGTGTTTACTGATGGTACGGAAACAGCTTCGCTCTGGATAGACCTCTCGAATTTCCATTGGTAAGTATGACTATGTGTCTATGGAAGTCCGAATCAGGGTAGGTGTATTTGGTCTTAACCTGAGACTTGCACCGCTAATACTTGCGACAATCAATATACTTTAGTTTTGGTCATCCAGGGCTTTAACAGGTTCTGTGTACGCCTCTTCTGGGTATATTGAGAATCGTAGTGTATTGGGTGTGATGTCAAGACGGAAGTATCACTCCAGTCATAGTGGAGATGATGATCACGCAGGATACGGAACTGGTGCTCTTATGTATTGCAGTCATCGGGATAATATGACTAGGTCATGATTATCCGATTATAGAGACTAGGTACCAGAGATCTGATATGTGCTTCGTACGGGGCAGACACAATTCATGCTTCAGGCCTAGCACGTGACATCTGATGCTGGATTGTAATACGCAATACTACGTATACTACGCCTGATAAAGATTATATATTTCTTTAAGAATATTTCTGGAGAATTGGGTAGGCACGGTGCTTTGCTAGAAGCCAACCATGTCTTGTAAATCGGTAAAAGCGTAGTACTAGGTACGTACGTGTTGGATAGTCCGACAACCAGATTTACTACCAACATATCCGGGGATCTCATGGGTCGCTTCCCGAAAATTCACCGATTACGTATGACTCGCACATAATTAATATGGGATTAATTAGATGAGAGAGAAAATTAATCTATGATTAATTACGGAGATATTTTATCTGGGATAAAATATTATTTAAAAAGAGAGAGAACGATTAATTTGGAATTAATCAATAAAATAATATATTCAATATATTATACGAAATTGGATTTCGACGCGGAATTAAAATTAGATTTTAATTCGGGCGAACGAGTTAATTTAGAATTAATTCGTAAGCGAGGTGAATAGTAATTTTTCTTGGCATAATTAATTAATTAAATTTGATTTAATTACGTCGCAACAGAAAATTTGTTAATTCGGAATTAGCGAACTCGAGCCCGGGAGTGTTTGCGGGCCCACTCGCATTTCAAATCAAGTGGGGCCCACAATTTACATCAAGCGTCAAATCACTAGTCATTCAAGTGATGGATGTCTTGTCACTTTGAGTGATTGACAACTAGTCACTATTCATGAGTGCTGCGAGTGGTTGAAGGCTTTAATGCTTGTACTTTTGGATTTGAATTTTGGTATTAGTTTTTGGAAAACCAAATACACAAAATTCATCTCATCTTTCTCACTTCTCTCCCCAACCTCACGGCTTTGGAAGCCATTTTTCCTCTCAATTTTTTTCTCTCCTTGGCCGAGAGTTAAAAGAACAAATGTGAAGAATTGTTGCAATTTTTCAAGAGTGCTAGCACACATTAGGAGTCATCCAAAGGTAATAGGGAAACAAACCCTTGAGCATGGAATCCATTCAAAAGGATTTGAGCTTGAAGATCATCCATGGAGGGCTTGACCGAATACAAAGGAGTAGAAAATGGACCTTGGCCGAAAAGCTTGAAGATTTTTGTTGTTCCTCGCATCGCAAAAGCCGATCAAAGTGAGTATTCCGCAACTTAAATTTGTTGTATTCACACTTATAAATGCTTAAATCGATCTTGGTTTGACCTTAGAAACGCAACAATGGTATCAGAGCCATGATTTAAGCATGAAATTTGATTAGGGTAAAATTTGGGTAAAAATGATTTGAGCATGTTTTGATGAAATTGATTGTTGATGTATGCTTGAATGATGATAACATGGTGTTATGCATGATCAATTTGATGAAAATTGGATTGGATCAATTTTCCCCAAAATTATTGGCTTGGCCGAATATGTACTACCCTAAAAGTCATGGTAATTTTGTTTTTGAATCATTGGATGAGTTTGAATGACTTGGGAATTGTTGATTTAGGATTTAATTGGATTAAAATCGAAATTGGACAATAAACCCTAATTGCCGTGACATGTGTTGATTGATTTTTTTGATTCAATAATGTTGGACATGTGTTGATAATGATTAGCATAATTAATTATGTAAATTGGTATTTTGGAAATGTTAATTTGACTAATTAATTATGCTATACACTTTGATTAATTTAATTGTGAAATTTGGAAATTTTGAATTTAAATTAATTGGGCTTATTTTGGAATTGGGCTTGTAAAGTTGTATTTTAGCTTAATGGGCTTGGTTGGGCCAAGTTTGGTTTAGGCTAATTGGTTGGATCCAATTGGGCCCAAAACCATAACCATAAAGTCCAAATATAATTAAATGGACCTTTAATTTTAATTGGGCCTAACGGGCCTAAAATGGTTTCTTGGCAAATAAGGGTGATTCCTTAAATGGGCTTTGGTATTTGGGTTTGACCCATATTGACCAAAAGTCCATGCCTTAAGAAATTAATTGAAAGCCCATTGGACTTTAATTAAATTGACATTGGATGTTAATCGGGCTTTGAGACCCGTAACGATTAGATTTAGAATCTAAGTCGTAAAGGCTCATTAAAAAGTGTAATTATTTAATTTATAATTAAATAAATAATTAGTATTAAATACAAATTAAATTGGATTTAATATTGTAGTCTAATATAATTCAAGAATCCGTACTTTGAGTACTTATTCTTAAAACAAGTCGGACTCGCGCAAAATCAAATCGTTGTTTGACATTGGATGGTCATTAATTTCAGATTAATTAATTGGATTAGATTGATTGATAACATGCTTTGTGTGAATACATGGATGCGATGTATGAATAATGCATATCGGATGGATATTAGATGGGTGAGGGCAATTTTTGAAATTATTGTAATAAATTTAGAATTTATTAATTGGACCTGCGTGTCCAGCCTATTACCTCTTTACTCTTTTTATTTCTCTTCTCACCTATACCCCTCAATGTAAATGAGGTTTCTTTAGAAGTGTTATGTAATTGGGTAGAAGTAAGATTTGTGCTAGCGGGAGAGAGGAAATAGAGAGATTTGTTCTAGGAACAAGTGTTTTAAATATCCATCCGCATATCATTATTAATTTATTTATCGCGGCTTATTATGCTTTTAGAATGCATGTTTAAGGGTGTATGATGAGACCTAATCAAAGATAATTAATTGGTTGCCAATTTACGCGAAAAACCCTCAACATATATTAAGCGTTTTTCCTTCCATTGAATTATTCATTCTCAAGATCCAAGATTGGCACTGGTTTGTTGGCCAAAGTCAAGACCTTTTTCCATCGCCGATGTGTTTGAATCATGAAGGCTTTGTTCCATATAGTGTGTCTTGTCCAAGTTGTGATTTTTTGGCCAAAGTCAAGATCACTTCTTGTCTATCGACATCGATTACGAAGCTTTCCAAGGTCAATGGGTTCCGCTTAACTGGGATCATTAAGTTTGTTGTGCCAAAGCCAAGGCTTAGTTGATTCAGAGGAAAAAATGTTAGGGAATATATTGGATATATTGGCATATATAAGATATATGTTTCGGACTTGGATGTCTACCTACTGGATCTAGGAATTGGATGAGATCCAATTGATGTTAGAGATCTACCTAGTTAAGTATCATACAATTTGTTGGCCAAAGTCAAGATTGTGTGTTATTTAACGGGATCCTAGCTCACTTGGAAACAAGGTTTCCCGAGTACTCCACAGAGGGTTAGAGGCTCGCCGAAAAATAGTGGGAGGCAAGTTTTAAATTTGCAATATTCGTTTAGTTACTTGCCAATACGCGCTCATTTTAAATTTTTCGTCAATATAAATTAATATATTAGTTGGACTAATATTTAATCGTTGTTTTAATTTAACAGTTGGACTGTATTCAAACTATTTAAATTATAGTTGATTATATAATTGGATTATAGTAATCAATGTTGGACAGTTATGACCCATAGCATCATTATATGTACAGATCATGGTGTTGTTGTACAAATTAACTATGTGACAAAGGAAATTACTCTTTTATCATTGTAATTAGATTACCAAGATGTATAAATGATATAAGGTCCATATGATTAGTTCTGGATTGATAAGATATGAGACAGTATCAATCCATGAAGGTTTAATCATTAAATATCCATAGTCGTAGTATTATCGAGACTGGACATCGATAATGCGGAATAGACTAGTATTACACTTGTGCGCGTTGTGGGAGCATAACGGCATAGTTCTCATATATTTGGGTATAGGATACTCATGCAAGTGTAATAGGAGGTTGTGTTTACCGATGGTATGGAAAAAGCTTCGCTCTGGATAGACCCCCCGGAATTCCATTGGTAGTATGACTATGTTTCTATGGAAGTCCGAATCAGGGTAGGTGTATTTGGTCTTAACCTGAGACTTGCACCGCTAATACTTGCGACAATCAATATGCTTTGGTTTTGGTCGTCAAGTGCTTTAACAGGTTCTGTGTACGCCTCTTCTTGGTATATTGAGAATCGTAGTGTATTGGGTGTGATGTCGAGATGGAAGTATCACTCCAGCCATAGCGGAGATGATGATCACGTAGGATACGAAACTGGTTCTCTTATATGCTGCAGCTATCGGGATATTATGACTAGGTCATGTTTATCCGATTATAGAGACTAGTTACCAGAGATCCGATATGTGCTTCGTATGGGGCATACACGATTCCAGCCCCAGGCCTTGCACGTGACATAGAATACTGGATCGAAATAGGCAATACTACGTATACTATGTCTGATATAGATCATATATTCCAGTAAGAATATTTCTGGAGAATTGGGTAGGCACGATGCTTTGCTAGAAGCCAATCATGTCTTGTAAATCGGTAAAAACGTAGTATTAGGTACGTACGTGTTTGGATAGTCCGACGACCGAATTTACTTCCAACATATCCGGGAATCTCATAGGTCGCTTCCCGAAGATTCAACCGATGACGTATGACTCGCACTTTATTAATCTGGGATTAATTATAAAAGAGAGAGAAAATTAATCTGGGATTCATTACGGAGATATTTTATCTTGGATAAAATATTAATTAAAAAGAGAGAACGATTAATTTAGAATTAATCGATAAAATAATATATTCGATATATTATACGAAATTGGATTTCGACGCGGAATTGAAATTAGATTTTAATTCGGGCGAACGAGTTAATTTAGAATTAATTCGTTAGCGATGTGAATAGTGATTTTCCTAGGCATAATTATTTAATTACGTCGCAACGGATAATTCGTTAATTTGGAATTAGCGAACCCGAGCCCGGGAGTGTTTGCGGGCGCACTCGCATTGTGAATTTAAGTGCGGCCCACAAGTCACATCAAGCGTCAAATCACTAGTCAATCAATTGATGTGATGTCTAGTCACTTTGAGTGATGTGACAACTTGTCACTTGTGATTGATGGTGGTAGTTGGATAGCTTTAATGCTTGTACCTTTTTGACTTTTGGAAATTCAAAAATTCGGTATATGTTTTAATTGATTTTGGAAATCAATTAACAAAATACAACTTATTCTCTCCTCTCACTCTCTCCTTTTTCACGGCCTTGGGCCATTTTCTTCTTCCTTTATCTGCATTTTGCCGAGAATACAAGGAGAAGCTTAGGTGATTTTCGTGGCAAAAATTACCGAGTGCTAGCACACATTCGGGGTCTTGTGAATGTGATAGGGAAAACAACTTGTGAGCATGGAATCACTACACAAAGCTTGGAGTTTTGAGGACATCCATGGCCAAAAATTGGAGCACACTTGGAGGTGGTGACCGTATTTCATGGAGCACAAAAACTGCCCACTGCCGAGAGCACCATAGAGGGGAGAAAAGTTTTTTGTTCCTCGCATCGCATAACTGATCAATGTAAGTATGATTCCGCCGTATTTCATTGTTGTATTCACATATGTTTCTTGCTTGAAATCGATCTTGGGACTTACTAGAGACCCAACAATCAATATATTTGAATTTAACCAATTAAATTATAGTTGATTATATAGTTGGACTATAGTAATCATTATATTGAATAGTACCTAAAATCGTTGATTTGATAGTTAGACTATTGGAATCAAGATAAATGAAAGATTCGCGTTTAGAACATAATCCTGGGTGAAAATATTTTTAAACGGCTTTAATTTTCAGATTGGGAATAAAATCTCAGGATAGTCCTGGGGACCGAGAAGTTACTTTATTTGAAAGAGTGACGTCTCGAGCCTAAGCCCGAAGTTGAGCAAATAGTAGAACATGATATTTGGAATATTCATGTGATGATAACTTTAGTGTTTAATCCGTTATGCGTGCCGCAAAGACTCCTTAATTTCTTATTCAGAACTAAGGATTAGATCCTTATAGTATGATAATGAAATTGAAGGATCTTCATAGATCTATCCTTAGATCTTAGAAGTACAAATTGCAATAGAAAACTCTTGGAGAGTTAATGGCTATACTCAAGTAGACAAAGCCAGAGTTTGCAATAGGGCAAGAAGCGCAAGGCGCATCTTACTTCGACATCCCAGAAAGCCAAGGCTTGGCCAAAGGCTTCTGGGGTGTGGAAAAGGGGCAAAGGCAAAATCATTATAATCTTCTGGGAAGACATAGGACATATCCTAAAATGTCTGCCTAAACTGTGGCAAACGGGGTCACTGGAAGCGTGACTGCCGTATGGACAAGGCAGACATGAAGGAATTAAAGACGGGCAATGCTCCGACTTCAAATATGTTTGTGATCAACATGTTCACTACTAGTATTAAAATTGGATTTTAGATACTGGATGTGGTACATATGTTGGACAGTTATGACCCATAGCATCACTGTTTGTAAAAACATTGTGGTTTTGTACAAATTAATTATGTAGCAATGGAAATTGCCTTTTATCATTTCGTAATTAGATTACTTGAATGTGTGAATGATGAAAGTCCTTATGATTAGTTCCGGATTGAGATGATATGAGACAGTATCAATCCACGACGGTTTAATCATTAAATATCCCTAGTAGTAGTATTATCGAGACCGGACATCGATAATGCGGAATAGACTAGTATTGCACTTGTGCGTGTTATGGAAACGTAACAGCATAATTCTCATGTATGTAAGTATTGGATATTTATGCAAGTGTGATAGGAGGTTGTTTTTTACCGATGGTACGGAAAACAGCTTCGCTCTGGATAGACCCCGCGGAATCCCATTGGTAGTATGACTATGTGTCTATGGGAATCCGCATCAGGGTAGGTGTATTTGGTCTTAACATGAGACTTGCATCCCTAGTACTTGCGACAATCAATACACTTTGGTCTTGGTCGTCCAGGACTTTAACAGGTTCTGTGTACGCCTCTTCTGGGTTTATTGAGAATCGTAGTGTATTGGATATGATGTCAAGACGGAAGTATCACTTCAGTCATATGGAGATGATGATCACGCAGGGATACAGAATTGGTTCTCTAATGGTTGCAACCATCGGGATAATATGACTGGGTCATGATTATCCGATAATAAAGAGACTAGTTGTTAGTGATCCGATATATGCTTCGTACGGGGCATACACTATTCCAGCCTCAGGCCTTGCATGTGACATCCGATACTGGATCGCTATACGCAATACTACGTATATTACGCCTGATATATATCGTATATTCCATTAAGAATATTTCTGGAGAATTGGGTAGGCATGGCGCTTTGCTAGAAGCCAACCTTGTCTCGTAAATCGGTAAAAATGTAGTACTTGGTACGTACGTGATCGGATAGTCCGACGACCGGATTTACTGCCAACATATCCAGGGATCTCTTGGGTCGCTTCCCGAAGATTCACCGATGACGTATGATTCGAGCATAATTAATCTGGGATTAATTGCGGAGAGACTTTATCTGGGATAAAGTACTATTTGAAGAGAGAGAAGATTAATTTGGAATTAATCGATAAAATAATATATTTGATATATTAAACGAAATTGTATTTCGACGCGGAATTAAAATTAGATTTTAATTCGGGCTAACGAGTTAATTTAGAATTAATTCGTTAGCGACGTGAATAGTAATTTTACTAGGCATAATTATTTAATTAAATTCGATTTAATTACGTCGCGACGGAAGTTCGTTAATTTGGAATTAGCGAACCCGAGCCCGGGAGTGTTTGCGGGCCCACTCGCATTCGGAATCGATTGGGGCCCACATGTCACATCACATGTCACTTCATATGTCACCTTTAGTTGCTTTTGGTTGATGTGTTTAGGTGGAGTTGGTGGAAACTTGGTTTACACTCCAATTTGAAAGCTTTGAGTGACATATACCAAATACACTTTTGGTATATCAAATTAATAGATTTTGGAAATCATTTTTTACAAGCTTCACTCTTCTCTCTCTTTGACCAAAACCTTGCAAAGAAAACTCTCCCCATTTTTCTTCTTCATCACCGAAATTTTGAAGGAAGAAATAGAAGAATTTTGTTGCAAAATTTTTCATAGAGCTAGCACTCATCAAGGAATCATACAAGGTGTTAGGGAAACTAATTCAAGAGCTTGGAATCCACAAAACCTTGGAGCTTAGACAACATTTCTTGAAGAAGTACCTTGGCCGAATCTTGGAGCATATTTTTGTTGTTTGACGCATCCATAAACCGATCAATGTAAGTGTGTTTCTGTCACTCTTCTTTGTTTTTTATTCACATTTTATGCTTGATTTTATCTTGGGATTAAACCTAGAAACCCAACAACATAAATATACGTACTGGTGTGCAGAATCTGCTGATATGCAGGATACTGACTTCAGTTGAGATTTATCTGCGAGTCAGAAACGGGACGACAGTCGCTGTTTTAACCGTAGAAACCTAAGTTTAGGAACTACCCTTCGAGTATGTACTTAAATTAGGAAACTGTTAGAATGTAACTAGTTTGACTAGAAACATTATCTCTATATCAGGGTTTAACCCGTTGCGGGTATACCTTTATATTCTAGAACACTAAAGTGTTTTATTTTATAAAGATGATATTGAGATAAACACATTAGATGTAAATAACAGTATTTATATTTTGAATATAAATAAATCTCAAACGTATAACAGGACAAACAAATAGCTCAAACTGATTTAATCAGATGAGACTTATTTGTGGCATTGTTGTCTGGGACACAATTAACAAGACTCGTATATCCACACTTTCGAAGAGTGGATACTAGGACGGATTTGATTCTATTCAAATAATTTCTACGAATCTAGTTTATTAGGCAAAGTGCCTGAAATACTTTTACTTGGTAAAAGTGCAAATGCCACCGATCTGTTAGCCCTCGTTCATAGTGACGTAAGTGGGCCCATGTCTAGCTAGGCTAGAGGTGGATATGAATACTTCGAAATCTTTACGGATGTGGCATCGCGTTATGTTATGTGTTTCTTGTGAAACACGGATCGGAAACGTTTGATGAATTCAAAGAGTTTCGACGCGAAGTAGACAAACAGATCGGCTAAAGTATTAAAACATCATGATTAGACCATGATGAAATACTTAAGCAATAAGTTTCTTGAATACTTGAAAGAGTATAGTATTATTTCAATGAGGACTCCTTACGGAACACGTCAATTTGACGGTGTGTCCGAACAGAGAAACCAAATTTTGTTGGACATGATAAGGTTAATCATGATTCGCTCTAAGCAACCATTTCCTTCAAAGGATACGCATTAATCAGTGCAAAACTTATTTTGAATAAGGTTCCATAAAAATCTGTTAAACAGACTTCATATTAGATATGAACAGGAAAGAAACTGGGTTTTCTCATTCCTGAAAATTTGGGAATGTTGGGCATATGTTTGGATGATACCAAACTAGAACCCAAATCGGATAAGTGCCTAAGTTGTGGGTTATCCTAGGGTAACCAAAGTATAGTACTTATACAACTCACAAGAGAATAATGTAATTGTTGCTCGCCATGTAGTTTTCCTAAGAGGAATACCTATATGCTGTGGTAAGTGGGAGGAAAGTAAAACTCGATGAAAATCAGAGTAATACTGTTCCAGGCACAGATTCCTTAATGGAACACAAATAGTTCATCATGGATGAAACTATACCAATAATCTTCTAATACACAAGAACCGCGTAAGTCGGAGAGAGTTAGAAAACAACCTGGGGTATGGGTTTCTGATCTCACCTCATAAAAATGTCAATCTTATTGAGAACACGAACTGACTACGTATGAGGAAGTGATACAAGGCATCGACTCCCTATTATGGAAAAGTGCCATGATGTCCGAAATGGATTCCACGTATACCAACCAAGTTTGGACACTGGTTGTTGTACCAGAAGGCATTGTGCCTATTGGTACTATATAAGTCTTCAAAGAAGACATACATGGAAGGCAACATACCAACGTACTAAGCTGGGCTTTTAGCGAAAAGGTATCGTTATCAACATTGTGTCGATTATGATGAAACCTTTTAAATGTTTTCATGGTTAAATCCATTTGGATAATGCTTGCTAATGCTGCATGTTTCATTTATGAACTATGGCAGCTGAACGTCAAAATCACTTTCCTTAAAAGGAAACCTTTTGGAGGATTTTTATAACATCCTAACGGTTTTATCGTACCAAAACGAGCAAACAAGGTTTGCAAGTTATTCGATCCATCAATGGATTGAAGCAAGCATTACGTTCTTGGAATTATCGTTTTGATGTAATCATAATGGTATATGATTTAATTCAAAACGAAAAATGATTCTTGTGTATATAAGGAGGTTAGTGGGAGCGCACTGACAGTGAATGTCCTAAATAATGATGATATGTCATTTATTGGAAATGATAATTCCCATGAAACAATCGGTGAAAGCTTGGCTTTCATGAAAAATTCTCCGTAGAATTATTTGGAGAGACAATATTTATTCTATGAATAAGGATCTATTGTGATAGATCTAAAAGTTGTTGGCACTCTCCGAGAACTCGTACATTGAAAAATATATGTGACCTGGTGTCTCATATGCATTGAGCATATGGAGTCACAATCGGGCCAATCAAAGTGATAGTCACTGGATTGATGTTAAGAACAACCTTTAGTATCTTAGATGAACTAAGGATGCTTTCTTATACTGTGGAGAAGGAGAACTTAAAGTGACTGGGTTCACTGCTGCAAGTTTCCTAACCGATAAAAACGGCTATAAGTCGTAATAAAGGTACTATAAAGTTTGAATAACGGAACAGTGAGCTGGAAATCTTCCAAGCAAGATACTGTTGCCGAATAAACAACAAAAGTGGAATATTGCTGCAGCTGAGGCAGCAATAGAAGCCTTTAGGATTGATAATAATCCTAATCAGATTAGGAGTAGTTCTCTTAGCAGCTGAGCTAGGCTACAGCACATGCTAAAGAATTAATGGTCTCATCAACGATCCAGATATATACTTCAAATATTCATCTGATTCGTTCGGATCACACATCGTGGTGATGTGATGATCGAATAAATCGCATCAGATGATAACACTGCAAATCCGCTAACGAAAGCATTTTCTCAGCAGAAGTTTGAGCAAACCGTACATAGTTCGGGTGTAGGACACTTGAGTGATTTGCTATAGGCCAAGTGGGAGATTGTTGGACAATTATGATCCATAACATCACTATTTTGACAGATCATGGTGTTGTTGTACAAATTAACTATGTGACAAAGGAAATTGCTCTTTTATCATTTGTAATTAGATTACCAAGATATATAAATGATAAAAGGTCTTTATGATTAGTTCCGGATTGAGATGATATGAGACAGTATCAATCCACGAAGGTTTAATTATTAAATATCTCTAGTCATAGTATTATCGAGATTGGACATCGATAATGCGGAATAGACTAGTATGAAACTTGTGCGCGTTGTGGGAGCATAACTGCATAGTTCTCATATATTTGTGTATTGGATACTCATGCAAGTGTAATAGGAGGTTATGTTTACCGATGGTACGGAAACAACTTCACTCTAGATAGACCCCTCAGAATTCCATTGTTAGTATGACTATGTGTCTATGGAAGTCCGAATCAGGGTAGGTGTATATGGTCTTAACCTGAGACTTGCACCGCTAATACTTGCGACAATCAATATACTTTGGTTTTGGTCATCCAGGGCTTTAACAGGTTCTGTGTATGCCTCTTCTAGGTATATTGAGAATCGTAGTGTATTGGGTGTGATGTCAAGAAGAAAGTATCACTCCAGTCATAGTGGAGATGATGATCACGTAGGATACGGAACTGGTGCTCTTATGTACTGCAGTCATCGGGATAATATGACTAGGTCATGATTATCCGATTATAGAGACTAGTTACCAGAGATCCGATATGTGCTTCGTACGGGGCAGACACAATTCCAGCCCCAGGCCTAGCTCGTGACATCCGATGCTAGATTGTAATACGCAATACTATGTATACTACGCCTGATAAAGATTATATATTCCTTTAAGAATATTTCTAGAGAATTGGGTAGGCACGGTGCTTTGCTAGAAGCCAACTGTGTCTTGTAAATCGGTGAAAGCGTAGTACTAGGTACGTACGTGTTCGGATAGTCCGACGACCGAATTTACTGCCAACATATCCGGGGATCTCATGGGTCGCTTCCCGAAGATTCACCGATGACGTATGACTCGCACATAATTAATCTGGGATTAATTAGATGAGAGAGAAAATTAATCTAGGATTAATTACGGAGATATTTTATCTGGGATAAAATATTATTTAAAGAGAGAGAGAACGATTAATTTGGAATTAATCAATAAAATAATATATTCGATATATTATACGAAATTGGATTTCGACGCGGAATTAAAATTAGATTTTAAATCGGGCGAACGAATTAATTTAGAATTAATTCGTTAGCGACGTGAATAGTAATTTTGCTAGGCATAATTATTTAATTAAATTTGATTTAATTACGTCGCAACGGAAAATTCGTTAATTCGAAATTAGCGAAACCGAGCCCGGGAGTGTTTGCGGGCCCACTCGCATTTCGAATCAAGTGGGGCCCACAAGTCACATCAAGCGTCAGATTACTAGTCATTCAAGTGATGGATGTCTTGTCATTTTGAGTGGTTGACAACTAGTCACTATTCATCAGTGATGTGAGTCGTTGAAGGCTTTAATGCTTGTACTTTTGGATTTGAATTTTGGTATTAGTTTTTGGAAAACCAAATACACAAAATCCATCTCATCTTTCTCACTTCTCTCCCCAACCTCACGGCTTTGGAAGCCATTTTTCCTCTCAATTTTTTCTCTCCTTGGCCGAGAGTTAAAAGAACAAATGTGAAGAATTGTTGCAATTTTTCAAGAGTGCTAGCACACATTAGGAGTCATCCAAAGGTGATAAGGAAACAAACTCATGAGCATGGAATCCATTCAAAAGGCTTGGAGCTTGAAGATCATCCATGGAGGGCTTGACCGAATACAAAGGAGCACAAAAGGGACCTTGGCCGAAAAGCTTGAAGATTTTTGTTGTTCCTCGCATCGCAAAAGCCGATCAAAGTGAGTATTCCGCAACTTAACTTTGTTGTATTCACACTTATAAATGCTTAAATCGATCTTGGTTTGACCTTAGAAACCCAACATACTCAACCCATTCTTCATCAGTGGCAACCTCCAACTCGGGCATCTCCTCCGCAACATCCTCACCGTCTGAAGTTACCTCACCATCACCCCACATATACATGGTCCTTCTATTAGGGCACTGTGAAGCTATATGACCACTCCCTAAACATTTGAAATATTTTAGGTCACAACTCCTATTTGGTGGAGTATCAATTTTTGGTTTAGGTTTGGTGGTGAAGTCTTCCCTTGATTTTGGGGCCTCTAATCTAAACCTAGATGTGGTGCCATCTCTGTCATTATCTCCCCATTTTGGCTTCCATGTATTGTTGGGACCTGAATTTCTCCTTAATGCAGTTTTTCGCTTCAGTTGGCACTACACTTTCATTGCCATATGTTTCATGTCCTCTAACACTATCTAATGTTGCAATTCTTTCAGCCCATTTAGAAACCGTGCCATAGTGGCCTCTCGGTCTTCCTCGATATTTACGCGAATCATGGCAATTTCTATCTCTTTGTGGTATTCTTCGACACTCCGAAACCCTTATGTAATATTCTGAAGTTTATGATACAGATCTCGGTAGTAGTGGCTAGGTAAAAACTCCTTCCTCATAACTGTTTTCAATTCTATCCATGTAGTGATTGGTCGCTCCCTATTCCTCCTAATGTTTGTCATTTGGTCCCACCAAATAAGTGCATAATCGTTAAATTCAATAACCACCAACTTCACATTCTTAAGCTCTGAATAGTATGACAGTCAAAAAGAAGCTCTAGCTTACGTTCCCACTCTAGATAAGCTTCGGGATCACTCTTGCCTTGAAACGAAGGAATATTCATCTTGATTTTCCCCAAGTTACCATCTTCCTCATTCTCATGACTTCTCCTAAACAGCCTTTCATTCCTAACTCATCTATGCCGAAATCCACTCATATCCACCTTTGATACTCTATCAAACTCCTCATTATAATCAAATTCATTCTCAACCTCCATCTTATCCATGGGTACAGTATGTCACCTACAAGGCCTAAGGGGTACAGGCCTTGCCTCAGTAGCTCTAGTCGGTCGTGGTGGCCTATTTTCGACATCGCGACACTCCAATTCTAGAGCCACATCAGGGGTAATTCCCCAGTATGCGTCGCAATGTCGAGTGTGCGCGTCGCGATGCCAGGCTATTCTCAGGGCCCAAACTTAGCCTCATTTTCACTCTTAGCTTTCACAACACTTCACAAGCTATAAGCATAACAAACACTCCAGATATTATCAATTACATACTCTAGCAACATCTCATATACTTCAACTCAGTTTCATGCTTAAGGATTTTCATAATTTGGGGGTTCCTCACAAGCACTATTTTCTTAACCCAATAATCAACCAATCATCATCAATCTCAAGCTAACAACATACCACAATCATCAAATCATCAATACTCAACAAATCAAGATTTGGGACAAGCTTCCCTTATCTTGTATTCAATTTTTTCTTCACTTATAGGTTCCTCAAGCTTCCCTTCCTTCTTCCTAAGCTTGATTTGAGATGGTTTAGTCTCAGTTATCTTGAAATTTTGCAAGGAAAAATGAAAATCCCTCTCTTGCCTCTTCTATAATTTTCGGCCAAGGGGTGCAAATGATGGCTTTTGGTTCTTTTTAAATCTTTCTTAACTTGCTCATGAAATATGCAGGCCTTTCTAGAGATTTAAGATTAGAATTTGGGCTCAGAATTGGGCTAGATTACTAAATTTTATTGATTAAGACCCACTTGTAGTATAATACTAATTAGGTTTTGAATCTAAAATTAGGCCCACTAAATTGTCCCTAAATTTCCGCTAATGATCGGAAATTTTTTATCTAAGTCACCAAGTTACGACTTTGGTTGAGCTATAAAATTTTGTGTCATTAAATGGTTCACCCATTTGGTAGCCAACCTGCAAGACTAGCAAACTAGTTTTGTGTGAGTTATAAAAACTCAGTAAGTAACCATGCTCGTACTACAAATAAAATATACAAGTTAAGCATAATAAAAACTTTTTTAAATTAACAAGTTGTTACGAGTTTAGATTTATCAACTTTTAATTTTCCTTTATTCTTTACAAATGTCAAATTAATATGCAAACATCTAAAGCATATAAAGAAAAAGTTCGAATATCGACAGAGTATGTCATTTGATATCGAATCCGTTTCAATCATATGAAACATAAGGTTACACTTTATACTTTATCATGAATAAATATCTTTGAAATACATCAAATCGGTAAGTCAAACAAACTTCTTTTAATTCGAGACAAACTTTCCTAAATTTGAAATAAACCTTCTTCAATTCTAATAGCCTTACAATAACTTAACATTCATGACATATGCATTCACACATATCATTTCAGAAACCATAGTTCACGTCTCTTACATTCATGCAAATCCAATTTTAGGATTCTTACTTGGAGACATATCTAATACCATAAGCTCACAAACACATTCACTCTCTTTCATAATGTACGTACATACAATTGTAGATTGTCATTTTTCATTTTTTTTGTTTTTTTATTATGACTTTAATAATTACATATAGCACACTTTGGAATTTTCATCAATTTCGGTTATGAAAACATCAGGATAAGAAATTCATGTGAGCATTAAAGTTGTAGATCTTTGAGTCTTCTTTCATCTGGAACTGGAATCACTTCAATCCGATATCGGAGTAAAACGTTATGTCCAAAATACTAAAATTGTGCAAGGTTGGAATTTCCGAAGTTGTACACTGATAGAACGCCCTATTAAATTTCTGGCCTCCAAAATCCAAATATCAAGTCCATTTTTCTATATATGCATCCAAAGTATTATTTCACCTATATAAAATATAAAAATCACAATAAACATAAATATAATTATTATTTAACAAATGTGTTTAATTAAGGAGATTAATGAAACTATAAGTGTTAAATGATTAATTTTTCTTTTAATAAATGTGCACTTTTTAGTGTTCATAACAACCTTTAACCAGCTTATTACTAGTCCCTAAAATTATATTAATTAATTTATTATGCCCACGATATTCACAAGTCTCGTTGAAAAGAGAGTAATATTTTTGTCCTAAAATTATATTAGAGTTCACACTCTTTGGCAATGAAAGTTTATTTAAAAAACAAAAATAGAATTTTTTTAAAAAAAAATAATAATGCATCTTCAATCCACGTAACGAGCTTTGGGCCAGTGACTCCCAAACCAATTGGCTTTATGGCACTAGGTGTTAAGAAATCCCTACAGACTTAATTGCCCGGATCTAAGATATTAAAAAGAAAAAGAGTATGATTTCCTTAAGCTTTATCTTTAACCCATGTAACGAGCTTTGGGTCAGTGACTCCCAGACCAGTTGGCCTTAGGACACTAAGTGTTAAAACACCCCTACGGACTTAATTGCTCGAGTTAGAGAGGCTAAGAAATCAAACTTATTCACACATTTTTTTTACAAACTCAAGCTCTACCGTTTTACGCGAACAATCACTACTTACTGAGGCAAGATGTCTGGTTACTAAGTAAGAGCATGGTTAGATTTTTTTGAATAAAATACTAATTCCACTACCTTTAGGTGCTACCTCCAATAAACTAGAGAACTGAATATTACAAAATTTTCACTTACAACCCATGTTTATATGTTACCATATATGTTGATAATACTTGTCAGATGAGCATATGAAGATCAAATTTAATCCATATTATAGAGAATTCAAAAATTTTAATGATGCAAAAAGAAATGAACAAAAATAATTTGTTACGAATTATTTTGATATACGTCTCAGGAGCGAAAACTCATTACACTACCATCTCCGAACAACAATTTCACTTGGCTAGTCAAAAAATTGTTGTTAGTTTATGTATATTTTTTTTAAAAAAAAAACGCAAAAGAAATATAACACAAAATATATTTTTTTTACACACAAAATAACAACAAAGAAAAAACAACATAAGAGAAAATTATTATTTTTTAAAAAACACATAAAAAATGATTTTTTTTGAACGAAAAACACATCAATGAAACATAAAAATAAAAACTATCTAGTCAACTATCCCCTCCCCCCAACCAATTTGAGACATTATCTCCAATGCCTAAAAAAGAAGAAGTAGAGTTTAGAAGACATCACCTTGTTAGTGTGGAATTGACAACTGAATCTACGACTATTTAAAAAAAATTACATATTAAGATTCAAGTCCACTCTACGCTTCATGGCACGATCGTTACCAGACTAGTTCAACTTGGAAAGAATGGGGTCGATTTTTGGTTCATAAGCTAAAAGTTGGTCAATTAAGTCTTCCGTATTTCTTGTAATTAGGAAGATATTTTTTACCGGTTTTGAAATAAACCCATTTCTTTTGCATCCTCAAGAAATACAAAAAGAAAATCGAAAAACCCATCAACATTAAGTAGTCCAATAAGTTTTTGGTGAATGTTCAAGTTCGCCCATGACTCAACTGTGAATATTTCTTCCAACGTGTCAAGCCCACCTAGTAAAGCAATAAAAGCATCAGCATGATTGATAATTTCAGTTAGTTTTTCAGACATACCTGAGACAATGCATTCTTCTCCATTTGATTTTCCGATGAGGTTTTCCTCTGTCGAAGGTTTTGGAATGATCCATAAAACTTGACTGTCACCTTCTTGCATGGCCTTTGAAACACATCCCATCATTCCAAGATTGACACCCCATATACTAAGTGCATGTTTCTTTCCGCCTTAACTCTACCCAATTCTTTTGCAGCCTCAACAAATTCTGGCTTAGTTCCAGAGCTAATTCCACAAAACATACATATATTATGATTCCCTATTTCTTTCCCTTCTTTTTTCACTCTTATCCTACCATATGTTTGACGTCGACTGGACTTCTAATGCCATAAAAATATCATTTTGATTAAGTCTACTCCATCGACTAGATTTGCCATGTTAATTGGAATCATTATGTCGACTGGAATTAGTTTTGTACCTGAAACCACAAATATGGTTAGTCGTTTCGTTAAAAAAAAAAAACATTTTTACCACAAACACGGTAAATTGGTGGTCATTGGACGTCGGCAAGAGAGATGAAAGTCAAATCATATTGTCTGGAGTGCATGAGAGTTCTTTAATATTTCCTGGACCAAATGAAGGTCCTTTGATGGCACCGGGTGTACTTCCAGGCCGATTGGGAAAATTGTCAGTCATTCCGTGCAATCTGGAGAAGAATCCATGTACATAGAATATTTCTCGGTCGACTGGATCTGTTGGAGGTAAATGAGGGTATTCTCATGTCGACTGAGGGAGATACATTGTTTTGCGTGTCTTTTAAACCAAATGGGCACCCTTATAGGTCATTCCCTATGACCTTCGTTGGGTCAGGGAATCCCTTGGACCTTCGTCTAATACATTCGACCTTGAAGACTCTCGAACCATCATCTGGTCCAGTCGACGTAGTATGACCTTCATTTGGTCTAAGCATCATTGATATTCCAAATAACTTGGGGACTCCATATGACATACTCGTTGATTACTCTTTAAGCCAATGACTCTTTGACTTGGAGAGTATGGGACAAATTGTATGTGCCAAATTTGAACTAAATACCCAAATGACATTGCACCTCTTGTGGCCTTCATTTGGCCCACAAGTATTGTCATAAGTCACTACTAAGGCCAAAATAAAATGAATTTCAGACTCTAAAATTGGAACTTACATGCAGGACTTACAGGCAGGCCTATGGGCCCATACCCCCAAGGGTAAGAAACCTATACGACTTAAAGGCCACCAAGATCTCACACGACTCAAAGGGTCTCTAGCAGACCCTAATCATGTTACTCAATATCCCAACCGACAACACATGAGGAATGTCTCAGTCGACGTTATTTCATATTATACAATGTCCCAGCAGACATGACCAACCGATCTATACATGACTAATTCCTTCTTATAAAAAAACTATGTATTTAAATCGAGATGAACCACATACAAACACAGTGGTACAATCCAAATAAAATAAGGATTACACCTAATTCCAGATATCTAGACACTCATAATTCAGTCCCTACTCTACTGTCATTTCCTAAATAGGATTGGAATACGACACTTCCGAGGAATCCTAAACCGACTAAAAGGGCTATTTCACAGCCTATAAAAGGAGAGTGGATTTAAGGGATTGATCCATTTAAGCTTCGGCTCTCACACTCGTATTCTCAAAGCATACATAATTCCCTAAACATCAGTCTATCACGCTCAGGGTAATCTACAAACGCATCACTGACTTGAACGTCGGAGTGCTTACGACATCAACCACACTGATGGGTAGTTCATTCATGCTTATTTTGTCTTTTTTCTTTTTTTTGCAGGACTGCTAGTGCCCACATCGTACAAATTCTCGATATGATCCTAATTATTGTATTTCTTGCATAAAAAGGCCTTCGGATTTGGAGAGCCCAACTTAAGCTAAACCTTAAAGGTAAAATAAGGGAATTCGAGATGCCTTGTCCATGGCTAAGTTTATATTCCTACCTCGAATTACTGATCTTAAATGAAACAATAGCTCAAGTTTTCAGCTCACTTCGACAAATATGAAAGCTTATGAAATTTTATTTCATGTCATTGCAGAAACTTTTCCACGATTCATTTGTTGACTAAACTATGTATATTTGGTCACTTCATATATAGTAGGCGAGAAAATCAGAATTCAGGTGTCGGATTCTCAAATCCATACCGATCCAAATACAAGTGAAAGGGATTTTCGAATATCCAGCCAGATTTGAAATATTTAGCATAGATTAAAGACAATAATTTTTATTTCCATATTATGGTATCGTAGTAATGTGATGTGTAAATTATAGACTTAATTAATTATTTTCTAATTTATATTTAAGAAAACATCTCATATCAAGAAAATAAAATTAAAAATTAAAAATTAAGGATTTTTTTTGCATTTTCAGAAATCCAATTTGAATATACCCACCCACATCTAGATCCAACTAATATTTTTCGAATATAGCAAACAACCAGATGGATCTGCTAGGTTCAATTTATCATTTTTTTTTTTAATATATATATATATCGCCCACTAGCGATTCTAAAATCCAAAGCATTTCTAGTTCTCAATAAAGCCCGAACAAACACAGAAGACTATAAAATGTGGCAGTCCAGAAAAACCTTCTTTTCTAATTTGAATGCAAAAATGTCCAACCACCGAAAAAAAAAAAATTGAAATCTCACGACTCACGTCAACATCTACATTGAATGAAGTGGATGAGATTCTAATTATCAAAAATCTCTTCTAAAAAATGTACTATCCATGAATGTCCAGATTGTACCCAATTATCGTCATTATCCCAGTATAATGATAACTGTCACCTTCTGAAGTTTTGATCTTTGGATACGGGAATGGTGACTAAATTATCGTTAAATGGTTATGGTGATAAAAACTACCAGAATATGATACAGTACATTCTTGAAACTGCAATCACCACTGCAGTTTGCATGGCTGGGTCGATTAACCATTTCACATCAGTGGATGCATGGTAATGAATGCTATATCTTCAGTTTCCACATATTTTATCTTCACAATGTGTGAGGATGTGGATCAGGTGGGAAAAGAGAAACAAGAAATCTGTGAATCATCTCAAAGCTGGTGAATGTGATAACAGCAGCCGGTGTAGTCCTGATAAGGTTGGTTGCACACCCACGGTAAAATCCCGAGAGACCTTCTTGGTGAAATACTTTCTTAATGCAATCAATCATGCCAGAGTAACGCTTTTCAGAGTGGTGACCCTGTTCTTGAAGTCTTGAGCGAACCACCTACATAATATTAGGATAAGTAATTCTGATATTACTATTGTTCGCTAGCATTGAAGCGACCAAAGATTCTCAGTGGAATTGTGCTGGCATCCTACAAATTGTTGGGATTAAATTTTTCTAGAATAGGATCTATTGGATGTCTTATGCTAGGTTTTTCTAATAATTGTTGGAAAAGATGGCTGGCACATGAGTGTAAAAGGTCATCAGAAGGGTCAAAAGGAAAACACCATTTCTAAGTATACATGCAGAATCTAGTTCACCTCCATTATCATTAAAGCCTATAATGATCTGAAATGAGATCCAGGGAAATGACTGCAGTGGCCATTAGAGAGTTGGACTATGTGGTTAGTCAATGTAAGGGTTCTAAATAATAATGATATTACGAGAAAACAACGCAGCACATAAACTCAGGGCAACAGAGTAAACATGTCATCATACTGTAATCTCAGTTGAATTGGTAACTTAGCCATTGTTGAATCATTGCAAACTAGAAATTCACCAATCTTGACAGAAAAGTGACAGTTAAAATATCTATTTAACATCATACCTCATGTGGATAAGTCAATGTTGATGCAAATATTTTGGAGACTGATGAGGCAACAGCAACATCACGTGCACTCAGTTTATCCATTGAGGTGTTAGCTGGATATTACCAAATCCAATCAGAAATGAATTTTTTTCAATAAGTTTACTAATCAAATGACAGCCAGAAATTTACCTTGATCGGCCAAATACATTTTGATTTTCTCATAAGTTGGAAACTGAATAGCAACATGACTAATACCAGCCAAGGCAGGGACAAGACCGCTGTGCATCACACAGATTATCACATACATCAGTGAATTCAGTTTCTCAAATGAAGTAAAAAGTTTATGATCAAGGTTCAATACTAATGAATGGCGATACAAAACCTGTACAACCCGCGAATACCCTCTTCATGAGCTATTCTACACAAAGCAGAAACTGTACTTTTATATGGCACCACGCCTGCTCTCATTCCTTGAGTCTGCCCATGGAAAAGAGGAAAATGTGATTTCTCAGAGCTTCAATTCTTTGATGAGCTAATAATAATATAATATGTATATATTGAACTATATAACATAAAAAGAAAGAACAATGCCAAATTTTATCAGTCACAAAAACATGATCTTCGAAGTGTCAAGAGAGATCATCTCATCAACGTATGACCATTGGTGAAACAACCTACTGATACCATCGAAGAAATGTTTTGTCATTTGAATTTTCTTAAATCCACAAACTCTTTCACCTAAATTACTGTATTTAATATTTACATGCAAAAGGTTGTTATTTGCCACTAACATGAGTTTTTCCATTGAGGGTAACAGAATATATCTTCAACAAGTTGGACAAAGTTTTACAGCCAATGAAAACCCATTTATCATGTAAAATCAATTTTTTATGAAATAAAGGGAGAGAGTATTGAGAAAGAGTCTTAACGAAAGCATCAAAGCATAAGTCAAATGTCAAAAGAAGAAATTTTGAAATGTTAGATAATGTAAGATGGATCTCTTTCTGAGCGATAACCAACGCACTAACTATCAGTTAGAAGTGCTGTCACTCTTAATGGTATATCTTTACATGCAATAAATAAGGAAAAACAGAAACATGAAATACGCACTTGCAGTCTTGTCTTTACAACCCAAAGAGGATTTGTAATAATGGTTGTTGCAGCACCAGCACCAGAAGCAGCTATCATGTTAGCACCCACAGAGAGATGATGATCCTTATCTGCATGTGCACCAACAAGGAGATATTAGTAACAACCAAAAGAGGATACAACAATGGGGTGAGTCCAAGCAAGAACTAAAACAAAGGAAATCATGAATTGGTCAAGATCCATTAAGAAAACAGAAGGCTGTGAACTAACCGTCACTGCAAAGAAAACTTTTAAGCTGCTCGTACATTGTAAAATAAACCTGAAAAGTTTATGATATCAGATCAATTGCTACGTACGCAAAGACAGAGAAGGCAAAAGACATGAGCAGCAAAGAAAATAACTTATACTTGCACATTTAATTAACAAAATCATAAGATAAAATTTTACAACAGATTTAAATTGGGAATCAATAATATTAATTGGCTTAATGAATTCCTGGTTTCATCTATAGACAAACAAGATTGAGAATCTAAATCAAAGAAAGCAATGACTCACCGCCCAATTAGGAAGCAATGCCAGTACCGTGGGAGAGAGCCCACGGTACATACCACGCAAACCCTCTTTTTGAAATATTTGCTCCAAACTACCAACTATCAGACTACCTGATCAAACAAAAATAAACCTTCAATCCATTACACAAAAAGCACGATACAATTTGAGCTTGCACGACAAAATGACAAAAAAAAAAAAAAAACAAAAAAAAACAAACTGCAATACATAGCAAGGGCAGTACACATGACATACGTTTACCATCTGCGAGCTTCGGCAGCCCGTGAACCTGAAGCCTCGTCTTTATAACATCTAATGGACACACAAACGTAGCAGCAATAACTCCTGCGCCAGTTTTCTCAAAGTCAAACAAACTTTTAGCTCGAAGTGACAATTCACAAGCGTCATGACCATTAGTCAGAGATAAATATTGACTAAAAGTTCAGCTAAAATAAGGAACATATTCATTTTTTTTTCATTATTCTATATCGATTTTCTCGTCACTAAGCAGAAAAAATGGAAATAAAAATATAAAACCAAGAAAAAAATCTACACACCGGCTGCGGCACCAGCGCCAGCATTGCAGAGGGCACCCTTGGAATTAGGGACATGAGAATCGTTTGACATTTCGAGAATCCGTACAAATACAATGAATCTGAGAAGATGCAGCGGCGGCAGCGAATAATTTAAAAGAGTCCTCTCTCGAGAGGGAGATCGCAGTGAACCAGAGTCGCATGGCCAAGGGGATAGCTGCGTTTTTTTTCTGTGAGTGAATCAATGAGTCAAATCGTCGAGTTAGGGTTCGGGCAATCAATCAATATTGTTTAAATTGTATCGATAAGGTCGAGGCAAAGAGGGAGTCGCCATGAAATTTGGTTGAGGCGAGGATATTCATATTCATTATATACTATACAAGTATTTGTTTATTTATTTGTAGGAAAAAAGCTGAGGTTTTTGTTTCGTTTCGTTTCTCTTTCACGACTCGGCCCATCAGCATTCTCATCCAGCGGACGATACGCCACAACCGGGCCCCACGAAACTAAAACATTAATTAAAATTTTCTCTTTCTTAAAAATAATAATAATAATTATAAATACAAAATATAAAACAAATCTTCTTCCACTATGGCTTTTTTTTATGTTACGATTAAAAAAATATAGTGAATAAATAGTGGTTTATAACAATATTATGAAATTTTGATTTATGTTAAAAAAATAATTATGATGCGTTTTTTTAATATTTTTAATGGTGGTGAAAAATTAAAATTTTTAACTTTTATAAAACTTAGGCTATGTTTGGTGTTACTATTAAACAAAATAATAAGAACGATAAAATAGCATTATTGATAGTCATAAACTTCCAAAAATTGTTAAAGTAATAGTAAAACATTAATTAAACAGAAAATAGTACATATCTCACATGAAGTCGGGCCATATTTCGTATTATTATATGTTGCGTAAATCAGAAAGACAAAAATACATATAGGCTACTTATCTCACCGCCTGGTTTCAGAGAAGCCTTGTCGAGCATATTTCACATTAAAAATGTCCGGTCAGACGTGTCTAAAGTCTGGCCGGATATATGCGTTTACCAGAAAGACAATAGTGCATAAATAGGCAGAAGTAGGAATAACATGCCAGTGATAAAGCGAATGTAAAACATAGGCAGAAGTAATAAAATAAGGAAAATAATAATAACATGACATGGTCAAACAAATAATAGAATAATATGTGCATATTATCTCGGCCTAGCTTTGAAGAAGCCTGACCGAATATTTTATAACTTGCCATACATTTTTAATAGATTGTCCATGTCCGGCCAGACGTATCTTAAATCATGCCGGACTTATCTCAAGTCCGACCGAAGATACTATGTCAGACTAAAAACATAAAAATACAGAATACGATGGAAATAAAGATTAGGGAGCCTTAGGTCATACCTTAGGTGTAGTTGGTTCAGAATGCACCTCTGAAAGCCTGATAATTGCTAGATTACTCGCTGGAATGAGAAAATGCTAATGAACTCATGGGATTTTCTCATTGTTTTTCTCTCTTACTGGGATTGTTTTTTCTCTCTCTCTCAGACTAAAATTGCAGACCCTTTAAGCCTTCTGATCAAGCTAGAACTCCAGACCCTCCAAGCCCCAAAATATTTCCAGCCCACTTTGTGAAGAATTTTGGTACTTATTTACAGTGCCCGAATTAGGATTAAAAAGGGAGAGTGAGATCAAATCACCTATCTGATTCCATTGATTGCTAATCTGTATTATTTTATTTGAGAACAATATTTGGCAGACATTAATCAGATCTCGTGATTTCAGTAATTGAAAATCTGTACAATCGCTGATAGCTCTATGTTCAGCCGGATATTTATTTTAGAATAATGGTTGGTCGTACATCAATCATATCCCGTGATTTTAGTAATTGAAAATCTGCAAACTCACTGATAGTCTGATCTATGTCCGGTCAGATATTTATTTTAGAATAATATTTGGCTGAACATTAATTAGTTCCCGTGATTTCAGTAATTGAAAATCTGTACAATCGTTGATAGCTCTATGTTCAGCCGGATATTTATTTTAGAATAATGGTTGGTCGTACATCAACCATATCTCGTGATTTTAGTAATTGAAAATCTGCAAACTCACTGATAGTCTGATCTATGTCCGGTCAGATATTTATTTCAGAATAATATTTGGTCGAACATTAATCAGTTCCCGTGATTTTAGTAATTGAAAATCTACACACTCACTGATAGCTTGATCTTTGTTCGGCCGGATTTAGTATTTTGAACATTTATCCGATCAACATTTGATCTGAAGAAAATTTGGCCGGACATAGATGATATTCGATCGGGACTTGGTTATTTTTGAAATTCTCTAGAGTTCCCTTTACTTCCAGCATTTATCCTTGCAACTTTCCAAGCTTTTTTTGTAGTGCCCTAATAAAAGACTGGTAATCGGGCTATGCATAAAAATGCAATGTCTATATTCACCTCCACTTTAGTAGGCTAATGCAGTGTGTGACAATGACAAGTCTATCAAAGTCATGCATGCATTTTTACTTACTTGGTTTGTTGGGCATCGCCGAACTTACCTGGCCCTATAGCAGTTTGCTTGTTAATTGATGGGCCCTCCTATGCTTCGATCGGCGGTGAGATGCTTCAATCCTAATATGTAGATTTGTGAGAGTTGATAAACCCTTAGGTCCCCGGATACTTTGATCAGTTGTGAGATATTTTGATCATGGTTGTGAGATGCTTCGATCTCCTATCCCTATTCCCGAGGCTCTGCTCCATAATCGAAGTTGTTTGTGACGTTTCGACCCCATTCCCAAAGTCTTTATCCTATTCCCAGAGCTGTCTGATGTTTTATCCTCATTCCCGAGGCCCTAATCCATTCCCAAAGTTATCTGATGTTTGTCCTCATTCCCAAGGCTTTACTTTATTCTTGGAGTTGTCTATGACGCTTCGACCTCATTCTTGAAGTCTGCACCCCATTTTTCAGAGTTGTCTAGCTTTCTACTATCCTCATTCCCGAGGCTCTACTCCATTCCTGGAGTTGTTTATTGTTCTGTTGTTCTGTCCTCTTTCTCGAGGTTCTACTATATTCCCGGAGTTGTTTGATGTTCTGTCGTTCTTCACAACTATACTTGCCAACCATGTCTATTGCCATTTGAAAGAGTAACAGAGAAAATTTCATCCTCAAACTTCCTTACCAAATCGATTCATTGGCTTTCTATTTCTGGAATAGTCTATTTGTTTCTGATCCACTAATCGTTTATTTGTTTTGCTAATAAAGATCCTCACCCTTTCAAGTGAGTCTAAAAACTTACATTATTCTTTGATCCCTTTCAGGTGTACAACACGTAAGTCTGATGCCTAAAAAGTGGTTATTGACATGCTTCAGTTGCATTTCATCATTGACACGCTTAAAAAATGGTTCTTTACTCCCAAGTATAAGAGTGTCGAAGTAATAAAGTAACCCAATAAGTCTGGGGCCGATCCACAGGGAATAGATTTAATATGATTAAATAATAATTTGAGTGAAAAGAACAAGATTGAGTTGTTTGAAGTGATTGAAAATTTGTAAATTGGACTGCAATAATAAAATAAAATACATGGATTAGGGGATCCACTTTTAATATTTCAAATTTAAAAATCTCACTTTTTAATATATAAATTGTTATTATTACCCAATTAATTTATTTCAGGAATTAATTATGCCAAAACATATAAAATCAGTCATAAAGACGGTGATAACTTTTTTCTATAACAAGTTTAGTTAGGTACTCAATTATGCCAAATAAATAAAACAGCCATATAGGCGGTAATAAAGTTTGTCAATAATTAATCCAGATTTAAATTAAGTATTAATCATTAGATTATAATTTATATATTATAATATAAGTGAAATTAATCTATAATTTCATATTAAAAGCTTCACCCTTTACCCCAGTAGTATGAAATTAGCTACTCATGATTTTAATAAACACACACATAATTTTATTAATAAAAGAAAAAGAAATTACGAGAAAGCTTTTTTTTAAAAAAAAAACACATAATATACTTTCCCCAATTCCACAGAGAATTCAGAGAAAACATATGTTTTATGTGCTGAGCATCCTCTTATTTATATAGGATGTCTGTCGTTCACAATTGTAAAAAATACAATTGTGAACAACTTTCAAAGACAATTGCTTGCAATTGTCAAGATGGAGGGAACATTCATTGAAAGGTGGATGCTGACCTCCACCAATAATATTTTTTTTATTTTGATTTGACAATGACTTTTACATATAACACATTTTGTCTTTTTCGTCAATTTTGGTCTTGAAAACTTCAGAATTAAAATCCTTGAGTCTTCTTTCATCTGGAACTAGAATAACTTCAATCCGTTATCGGAGTAAGAAGTTATAGCCAAAATACGAATATTGCATAGGGTTGGAATTTTCGAAGTTGTACACTGTTAGAACACCCTATTAAATTTCTAGCCTCCAAAATCCAAATATTCAGTCCATTTTTCGAGATATGCATCCAAAGTATTATTTCACCTACATAAAAAATAAAAATCACAATAAAAATATATAAAACATAAATTTAATTATTATTTTACAAATATGCTAAATTAAGGGGATTAATGAAACTATAAGTATAAAATGATTAATTTTTATTTTAATTAATATGTATTTTTTAGTATTCATCAATCATTTTGCAAGACATGTCTGGCCGGATATTTTCTCAAATATGTCCGGCTGGATATTTTCTTCAAGAAATGTCCTATTAGATATTTGTTGGGATATGAAAAAGTAGGATATCTCATCATTTTTCACATATAACTTCTTATTTTAAAAAAAACTTTCGCCTATCCATTTCGCACCCAAGCTATCTTCGGTGAACTTCTGACAACCCTTTGTTATTCTCGGCCACCATCGCCGATAATGTCATCGTTAGGACTCCCAGAACATGATCGTGCGCTTGAAAAGACTCGCACTTGTCGTTCGTCTCTACTCTAGAACATGCTTCCCGCCACCAAAAGACATTCGACCTCGAATACAGGGACAACACCTCTATTTTTCTATCTCTAGGAGACAGTTTTTACTCCCACTTTGAGCCGATAAGCCTCTTTTTTCCTATTTTGTTCATTTTTATTTTGGTATTTTCAAACTGGTAAACCTTCGATTAATGCCCGACCGGATGTTATTCACATCTTATTCCTAATTCATTTTATATCCGACCAGACATTATTGACAACAGAAAATGTCTAACCAGGCTACCATGTTCTGTGGTCACTTTATAGTTCATCTTAGACCATCGTTTTGCAGCTCTCAATTCTTAACTTATCTAATTTCACCTTTTAAAGATTGATTCTTCACACTTGAAGGCCAGCGGTAACCCCGCTAGCATCCAGAGGTGGAATGACGAGCTCTCTTTTGTTGTGCAGGCCCGAATTGTTATTATCGGGTTCACTCACTTCATTCATTGATCATCTATCATTCCAAAAAGCATGATAAACAGAGACTTCAAGCACTAGTAGAATGATGGATGAATTAGACCCATACTTTCCACCTACCGATCAGGAGATGACTGTGACCTCGGGGGACTTCGCCTACCTTACCAACATCCTATATGAGGGTCGCCCACTAGTGTTTGATGGCAGCATCTACTCCCCCATTATTCAGACCGGTTATATCCCCCGCCTACTAGGGGTCATCCCTAGGGTTTGTGCCAGTGTTATTCTATATATGGATTTATGGTCCCATTGGGAGAGGATGGATCCCATTAATGAGAAGGAGGTTGATCAGCTTGTGTGATCATACCTCTTATATATGTTTGACTATAACCTATTCACCGACGTAGCCAGTTCAGTAGATCTGTGCTTTCTGCCAACACTTCATGATTTGGACACCACGCGGGAGTGAGATTTGGGTTCTCCTGACTTGGTGGCATCGTATCAAAGGCTGGATCGATGCTATCGTGGTATTTCATACGTCTAAGGATACAACTTTCTATTGGAGGTATGTGACCTTAATATGTTCACTTATTATTTCTACATAACTAGTGACTTACCGTGTTGTCACGGCATATGAGTTTTGCATGCTGGCGCGACCTTTACCCATTTCTCGATAGGAGATTGTGTTCCCCGGCCTGTCTCGTTGGGATGAGACTATTGTAGGGTCTGTTGAGTCCGACAACCTGAGTGTGCATATAGCTCATCTGACCGAGCTCACCATGAGCACGGTGAGTCATTTTCACTTTTTTTTTTCCTGATTCTTCTTCTTCTGTCTCTGTCTAATCATCTTGTTCTTTTTAGATTGACGTGATTTGATGGGGGACCTTTATTGATCACTTGTCTATAGCCACTCATTATTCTTTCCAGAAGAACGGGTTACACATGCTCATCCTTGGTACTGATCAGCGATTATGGTAAATATGTGAGTGTGTGCTTTTCTAGCACCTGGCCCCCCAGCCTTGTAGTGTTCCTATCACTCCGCTTGCCTCTATGCTCTTTAGTCTCCGGATCAACGGGGAATATCTAATGGCGACTTTCAATAGTCTCATCGCCGAGGATTTTCAGGTTGAGGGTGAGTATCAGTAATGGGCCCGTTCTGCTATTCTTTGGTCCCTACCTTTGTCTGAGCCTCGTCGGGCTACTCAAGTATGTACTTCTAGTTGTCTCTCTGAATTCCCTTTCAAGTATATGTCTTTTACTAACACGATTCTTGATGTAGGTTCGTAGGAGAAGCCATAGGATGCGCCACGCTTATTTTCCATCTGATGTTGAGGAGCAGGTGGAGGGTGGTATGCTGGTGGATCCAACACCTGTTGGACGATTATGACCCATAACATCACTATTTGTACATATCATGGTGTTGTTGTACAAATTATCTATGTGACAAAGGAAATTGCCCTTTTATCATTTGTAATTAGATTACCAAGATGTATAAATGATAAAAGGTCCTTATGATTAGTTCCGGATTGAGATGATATGAGACAGTATCAATCCACGAAGGTTTAATCATTAAATATCTCAAGTCGTAGTATTATCGAGATTGGACATCGATAATGCGGAATAGACAAGTATTACACTTGTGCGCGTTGTGGGAGCATAACAGCATAGTTCTCGTATATTTGGGTATAGGATACTAATGCAAGTGTAATAAGAGGTTGTGTTTACCGATGGTACGGAAACAGCTTCGCTCTGGATAGACCCCTCGGAATTCCATTGGTAGTATGACTATGTGTCTATAGAAGTCCGAATCAGGGTATGTGTATTTGGTCTTAACCTGAGACTTGTACCGCTAATACTTGCGACAATCAATATACTTTGGTTTTGGTCGTCCAGGGCTTTAACAGGTTCTGTGTACGCCTCTTCTGGCTATATTGAGAATCGTAGTGTATTGGATGTGATGTCGAGATGGAAGTATCACTCTAGTCATAGTGGAGATGATGATCACGTAGGATACGGAACTGGTGCTCTTATATGCTGCAGCTATCGGGATATTATGACTAGGTCATGTTTATCCGATTATAGAGAGTAGTTACCAGAGATCTGATATGTGCTTCGTACGGGGCAGACACGATTCCAGCCTCAGGCCTTGCATGTGACATCTGATACTGGATCGTAATACGCAATACTACGTATACTACGCCTGATATAGATCATATATTCCAATAAGAATATTTCTGGAGAATTGGGTAGGCACGATGCTTTGCTAGAAGCCAATCATGTCTTGTAAATCGGTAAAAACGTAGTACTAGGTACGTACGTGTTCGGATAGTCCGACGACCGGATTTACTTCCAACATATCCGAGGATCTTATGTGTCGCTTCCCGAAGATTCACCGATGACGTATGACTCGCACTTTATTAATCTAGGATTAATTATAAGAGAGAGAAAATTAATCTGGGATTAATTACGGAGATATTTTATCTGAGATAAAATATTATTTAAAGAGAGAGAACGATTAATTTGGAATTAATCGATAAAATAATATATTCGATATATTATACGGAATTGGATTTCGACGCGGAATTAAAATTAGATTTTAATTCGGGCGAACGAGTTAATTTAGAATTAATTTATTAGCGACATGAATAGTAATTTTGCTAGGCAAAATTATTTAATTGAATTTGATTTAATTACGTCGCAACCAAAAATTCGTTAATTCGGAATTAGCGAACCCGAGCCCGGGAGTGTTTGCGGGCCCACTCACATTTCGAATCAAGTGGGGCCCATGCATCACATCACTCATCATTCAAGTGATGGATGTCTTGTCACTTTGAGTGATTGACAACCAATCACTATTCATTGATTGATGTAAGTGGTTGTATGGCTTTATTGCTTGTACTTTTGGAATTTGAATTTTGGTATTAGGTTTTTGAAAAACTAATACACATACTAATCTCATCTTCCTCACTTCCTCTCTCTCTCTCTCTCGGCCAAGGGGCCAAAATGCTTCTCTCCCAAATTTTTAGCAAGGCCGAAAATTACAAGTAGTAAAAAGGAAAATTTGTGGCAATTTTTCTTATGCTAGCATATGAAGAGTCATCCTAAGGTGATAGGGAACTAACTTATGAGCATGGAATCACCACACAAAGCTTGGAGCTTGGAGATTCATCCATGGAGTTGACCGAAAATGGAGGAGCACAAAAGGTGGCCAAAGCCGAGAGCTTCAAGGGAGCTTGGAGAAATTTTTTTTGTTCCTCGCATCGCCCAATCCGATGAATGTAAGTGTGATTCCGCCATTCTTCATTGTTGTATTCGCACATATTTCTTGATTGAAATCAATCTTAGGACTAACTAGAAACCCAACAATGGTATCTTGAGCCATTTTAAGCATGAAATTTGATTAGGGTAAAATTTGGGTAAATTGGATTTGAGCATGTTTGAGTGAAATTAATTGTTTGAGTATGCTTAAATTATGATAACATGGTGTTATGCACTGTCAATTTGATAAAAATCAAATTGGATAATTTTTCCCCAAATCACAAGGCTTGGCCGAATGTGAGCTTGCCTTAGATTCATGGTGATTTTTGTGTTTTTGATCATTGGATGAGTTGGAAAACATTGGGTAATGTTGATTTGAGATTTAATTGGATTGAATTTTGAATTGGAAAAATAAACCCAAAATGCCGTGAATGTGTAGCATGTAAAATGATGTGATTTTTTTATTCAAATGTGTTGGACATATGTTGATGATAATGAGCATAATTAATTGAGTGAATTAGTGTTTTGGAAATATTAATTTGGTTAATTAATTATGGCATACACTTTGGTTAATTTAATTATGAAATTTGGAATTTTGAAATTAAATTAATTGGGCTTAAATTTGGAATTGGGCTTGTAAAGTTGTAATTGAGCTTAATGGGCTTGGTTGGGCCAAGTTTGGTTTAGGCTAATTGGTTGAATCCAATTGGGCCCAAAACCATATCCATAAAGTCCAATTATGACTTAATGGACCTTTATTTTAATTGGGCCTAATGGGCCTAAATTGATTTCTTGGCTTATAAGGGTGATTCCTTAAATGGGCTTTGGTATTTGGGTTTGACCCATATTGACCAAAAGTCCATGCCTTATGAAATCAATTAAAAGCCCATTGGACTTTAATTAAATTAACATTGGATGTTAATCGGGCTTTGAGACCCGTAACGATTAGATTTAGAATCTAAGTCATAAAGGCTCGTTAATAAAGTGTAATTATTTAATTTAGAATTAAATATAGAATTAGTATTAAATACAAATTAAATTGGATTTAATGTTGTAGTTTAATATAATTCAAGAATTCGTACTTTGAGTACTTGCAAAATCAAATCGTTGTTTGAACATTGGATGATCATTAATTTTCAGATTAATTAATTGGATTAGATTTATTGATAACATGCTTGTGTGAATACATGAATGCGATGTATGAATAATGTATATCGGATGGATATTAGATGAGTGAGGGCAATTTTGGAAATTGTTGTAATAATTTAGAATTTATTAATTGGACATGCGTGTCCAGCCTAATACCTCTTGACTCTTTGTATTTCTCTTCTCACCTATTCCCCTCAATGTAAATGAGGTTTCTTTAGAAGTGTTATGTAATCAGGTAGAAGTAATACTTGTGCTACCGGGAGAGAGGAAATGAAGAGATTTGTTTTAGGAACAATGTGTTAAGTATCCATCCGCATATCATTAACAAAGATAATTAATTGGTTGCCAATTTACGCGAAAAACCCTCAAAACATATTCAGCGTTTTTCCTTCCATTGAGTGATTCTTACTCAAGATCCAAGACTGGCACTGGTTTGTTGGCTAAAGTCAAGACCTTTTTCCATCGCAGATGTGTTCGAATAATGAAAGCTTTGTTCCATATCGGTGTCTTGTCCAAGTTGTGATTTGTTGGCCAAAGTCAAGATCACTTCTTGTCCATCGACATTGATTACGAAGCTTTCCATAGTCAATGGGTTCCGCTTAACTGGGATCACTAAGTTTGTTGTGCCAAAGCCAAGGCTTAATTGATTCAGAGGAAAATAGTTAGGGAATATATTGGATATATTGGCATATATAAGATATATGTTTCGGACTTGGATGTCCACCTACTGGATCTAGGAATTGGATGGGATCCAATTGATCTTAGAGATCTACCTAGTTAATTATCATACAATTTGTTGGCCAAAGTCAAGATTGTGTGTTATTTAACGGGATCCTAGCCCACTAGGAAATAAGGTTTCCCGAGTACTCAACAAAGGGTTAGAGGCTCGCCGAAAAATAGTGGGAGGCAAGTATTAAATTTGCAATATTCGTTTAGTTACTTGCCATACGCGCTCGTTTCAATTTTTCGTCAAATAAATTAATATATTAGTTGGACTAATATTTAATATTTTTTTAATTAACAGTTGGACTGTATTCAAACGATTTCAATTAATAGTTGATTTTATAATTGGATTATAGTAATCAATATAATTAAATTTAACCAATTAAATTATAGTTGATTATATAGTTAGACTATAGTAATCATTATAATAAATAGTACCTGAAATCGTTGATTAAATAGTTGGACTATTAGAATCAAGATAATTGAAAGATTAGTGTTTAAAACATAATCCTGGGTGAAAATGTATTTAAACGACTTTAATTTTCAAATTGGGAATAAAATCTCAGGATAGTCCTGGGTAACCGAGAAGTTAATTTATTTGATATAGTGACGTCTCGAGCCTAAGCCCGGAGTTGAGCAAATAGTAGAGCATGATCTTTGGAATATTCATGTGATGATAACTTTAGTACTTAATCCGTTAAAGCTTGCCGCAAAGACTCCTTAATTTCTTAATCAGAACTAAGGATTAGATCCTTATAGTATGATAATGAAATTGAAGGATCTTCATAGATCCATTATTAGATCTTAGAATTACAAATTGCAATAGAAAACTCTTGGAGAGTTAATGGCTATACTCAAGGAGACAAAGCCAGAGTTTGCAATAGGGCAAGAAGTGCAAGGCGCATCTTACTTCGACATCCCAGAAGGCCAAGGCTTGGCCAAAGGCTTATGGGGTGTGGAAAATTGGCAAAGGCAAAGTCATTATAATCTTCTAGGAAGACAAAATGACATATCCCAAAATGTATACCTAAACTGTGGCAAACGGGGTCACTGGAAGCGTGACTGCCGTATGGACAAGGCAGACATGAAGGAAGTGAAGAGGGGCAATGCTCCGGCTTCAAATATTATTGTCATAAACATATTCGCTACTAGTATTAAAATTGGATTTTAGATACTAAATGTGGTACATAAATATGTGCTAATGTGCAGAATCTGCTGAGAGCATGATACTGACTTCAGATGAGATCTATCTACGAATCGGAAATGGGACGAGAGTCGCTATTTTAACCGTAGATACCTAAGTTTATGAACTACCCTTCTGGGTATGTACTTAAATTAGGAATTTGTTATAATGTAACTAGTTTGACTAGAAACATTATCTCTATATCAGGGTTTAACCTGTTGCTCGTCATTCAAGTGATGGATTTCTTGTCACTTTGAGTGATTGACAACCAGTCACTATTCATTGATTGATGTAAGTGGTTGTATGGCTTTATTGCTTGTACTTTTGGAATTTTAAATTTGGTATTAGGTTTTGAAAAACTAAATACACATACTAATTTTATCTTCCTCACTTCCTCTCTCTCTCTCTCGGCCAAGGGGCCAAAATGCTTTTCTCCCAAATTTTTGGTAATGCCGAAAATTACAAGTAGTAAAAAGGAAAATTTGTGGCATTTTTTCTTATGCTAGCACATGAAGAGTCATCCTAACGTGATAGGGAACTAATTTATGAGCATGGAATCACCACACAAAGCTTGGAGCTTGGAGATTCATCCATGGAGTTGACTGAAAATGGAGGAGCACAAAAGGTGGCCAAAGCCGAGAGCTTGGAGAAATTTTTGTTGTTCCTCGCATCGCCAAATCCGATGAATGTAAGTATGATTCCGCCATTCTTCATTGTTGTATTCGCACATATTTCTTGCTTGAAATCGATATTGGGACTAACTAGAAACCCAACAACACCATCCACCCGGCGAACTTGGGCTTGAGCTTTTTCCTCCAGGCATGATCTATCTATGACTTCAGCGTCGGGTCCCTTTATTATCATTCTCGAATCAGTGGTTATTTGGTTGGATCCGACCTATGTAGTCTGCGGTGATGCAGGGGTGGAAGATGTTTGATTGTTTCTTTGGAGGGGAGGTAGTTGTTGATTGTTACCCCGATAGATGCTACACATGTAAGTTTCTTCAAATGCTTATTTTCTCTTTTCTGCTAGGTTTTTTATAGTGATCAAGCCATGTTGCAGGTTCCTAACGTGTTCACGGTTCATTATTTCTACATGACGCAGGTAGTGAAGGTGGCTTTGACCTCTTATAGCTTCTCCTACCAAGTACCTATAAATAAGAGTTGGCATGTATGCTTGGTATTCTAACCTTATTTCTTTGTTTCTCATTACACCATCATATTGAAGAGATAGAGGCATAAGATATGGATCATTAGGACCTTCAGTGCTGGTTTGGCTCATTACACAGGCGCTACACCACTATACGGGCCTAAGACATTCGCTGGGAGGTCTGTATGAAGAAGTGTATTCCCGTAACACATAGAGGGTGCCCATGTTGGATAATATGACCCATAGCGTCACTATTTGTACAGATCACGGTGTTGTTGTACAAATTAACTATGTGACAAGGAAATTGCACTCTCATCATTTGTGATTAGATCACCATATATGTATAAATGAAGAGAGGTCCATGTGATTAGTTCCTGGATTGAGATGATATGAGACAGTATCAGTCCACGAAGGATTAATCATTAAATATCCCTAGCCGGAGTATTATCGAGACAGGACATCGATAATGCGGAATAGGCTAGTATTGCACTTGTGCGCGTTGTGAGGGCACAACGGCATAGTTCTCATATATTTAAGTATTGGATACTTATGCAAGTGCGATAGGAGGTTGTGTTTCACCGATGGTACGGGAAACAGCTTCGCTCTGGATAGACCCATCGGAATCCCATTGGTATTATGACTTTGTGTCTATGGGAGGCCGAAATCAAGGTAGGTGTGTATAGTCTTAACCTGAGACTTGCATCGCTAATACTTGCGATAATTGGTAGACTTTGGTCTTGGTGGTACAGGGCTTTAACCGGTTCTGCGTACACCGCTTCTGGGTTTATCAGAGAGTCGTAGTGTATTGGGAGTGATGTCGAGACGGAAGTATCACTTCAGTCATAGTGGAGATGATGTCACGCATGATACGGTATTAGTCTCTTAAGTGCTGGCCGGCCATCGAGATATTATGACAAGGTCATGTATATCCGATTATAGAGACTAGTTACCAGACATCCGACATGTGCTTCGGACGGGGCAGACACTTATCCAGCCCCAGCCCTAGCACGTGACTATCCGATACTGGGCCGATATACACAATACTACGGTATACTACGCTTGATACAGATCTATATATTCCTGTAAGAATATTTCTGGAGAATTGGGTAGGCATGGCGCTTTGCTAGAAGCCAACCTTGTTTTGTAAATCGGTATAAACGTAGTACGAGGTACTTACGTGTTCGGATAGTCCGACAACCGTATTTACTGCCAACATATCCGGAGATCTCATGGGTCGCTTCCTGAAGATTCACCGATGATGTATAACTCGCACTTTAATTAATCTAGGATTAATTAGAAGAGAGAGAAAATTAATCTGGGATTAATTGCGGAGATATTTTATCTGGGATAAAAAATTAATTAAAGAGAGAGAACGATTAATTTGGAATTAATCGATAAAATAATATATTCGATATATTATAAGAAATTGGATTTCGACGCGGAATTAAAATTAGATTTTAATTCGGGCGAACGAATTAATTAAGAATTAATTCGTTAGCGACGTAAATAGTGATTTCGCTAGGCGTAATCATTTAATTACGACGCGACGGAAAATTCGTTAATTTAGAATTAGCGAACCCGAGCCCGAGAGTGATTGCGAGCGCATTCGCATTTCGAATTCGAGCGCGGTACGCAAGTCACATCAAGCGTCAAATCGCTGGTCGCATCAATTATCAAATCACTTGTCACTTTGAGTGATGTGACATGACATGTTGTTACTTGATAAAGTGACTTGATGTGAATAGTAAAAGTGATGGGTAAAAGGTGAAAAGCATTGATTGTTTTTGCCTTTTGACTTTTTGGAATATGAAAAGGTTTGGTATATATATTTTATTTATTTTTGGAAATAAATGAATAAAATATATATTTTATTTATTTTTTACAATTCTCAATATTACATTCTCTCTTCGACTTCTCTCTCTCACATGCAAGACATACGCATTCTCTTTTTCCCTCTCTTTTTCTTCTTCTCTTCTCACGGCTTCAAGCCGATTTCTTCACAAATGTTTCTGGTTTGACCGAATCAAAGGGAAGCAAGGAAGAAGACATAGTGCTAGCACACCATGAGTGATACATAGGTGATAGGGAAACGAATTTGTGAGCTTGGATCAATTTTGGAGCTTGAAGCTTGGAGCTTCCATGGAGTCCATCCATGGCCGAATCTTGGGAGAGACAAGAAGGACCAAAACCGAGCAGTCCAACAGCACTAGGTGCTCCATTACCGCGAGTTTGAGAAGCTTGAAGGCTTGTATTCTTCATTTCATCAAAACCCATCAATGTGAGTATGAATTCCGCCTTACTCCTTCGTGTATTCAACTCGTTTTTATGCATGTTTGTGATCCTTGGGACTTGATTGAAACTCAACAATGGTATCTTGAGCTATTGGTTGCATAAAACGAATTAGGGTTCTTGAGCTAAATTTGGGGCTTTTTGATTTAAGCATGATTTTGACAAATTGTTTGTTTAAGAATGCTTGTATATGATTTAATTAGAGTTATATGTAATCAATTTGAAGAAAAATTGATTGGATTGATTTTCCCCAATTTGCTTATTGTTGGCCAAAACTTTAATTTGGGTAAACTCAATTTGAGCATCAAATGATAAATTGTTTAGTATAGTATGCTTGAATGAGGTTGAATTGATGTTGTGCATAATCAATTTCATGAAATTTGGTTGGATCCATTTTTCCCCAAATTTTGGGCATGACAAATTTGGGTAAACTTGATTTTGAGCATGTTTAATGAAATTGGATGATTTAGAATGCTTAAATGTGTGTTTAATTGATGATTGATTAGATCAATTTGATGAAAAGTGTTTGGAACAATTTTCCCCAATTTGCTTGTGATGGCCGAAATTGGCAAGTGCCATAATGTCTGGTTTTTTGATTTTTGTTCATTGGATGACTTAGAAATCATTTGGGGATGTTGGATTTATGTTTGATTGGGTTCAATTGGATTGAATTTGATTTGGGCATTTTTCCCCTTATGGCCGAGACTTTAGCATGTATAAATTGGGTTTGATTTTGATTTAATTATGTTGGACATGATTAATTGATGTTAAGCATGATTAATTGGACAAATTTGATGTTTTGGAAACTTTGATTTGGGCAATTAATAATGCTATACACTTTAGGTAATTTAATTGGAAAATTTAGAATTTTTGAAATTAAATTATTGGGCCTTAAAATTGGATTTGGGCTTTTAAAGTTGTTATTGGGTTTATTGGACTTTGTTGTACAAAGTTGGTTTAGGCCAAAATTGGTTGGATCCAATTAGGCCCAAAACCGCTTCCAAAAGGCCCAAATGCGACTAATGAACCTTTAACGTTTAATTGGGCCTAAATTAATTTATGGGCTTATGGGGTAACTCCCGGATTGGACTTTGGTTGCGGGTTTGACCCGAGTTGACCAAAAGTCCACGCCTCAAGAAATTAATTAAAAGCCCATTGGACTTTAATTAAATTAATATTGGATATTAATCGGGCTTTGAGACCCGTAACGATTAAATTTGGAATTTAAGTCGTAAAGGTTTATTTTATAAAGTGTAATATTTAATTTGGAATTAAATAATGAATTAGAATTAAATACGTATTAAATTGGATTTAATCATGTAATTTAATTTAATTAGTAGAAATCGTACTCTGAGTACGTGTTCGCAATACGAGTTTGACTCGAACAAAATCAAATCTTTGTTTTAACATTGGATGATCACTAATTATCAAGATTAATTAATTGGATTAGATTGATTGATAACATGCTTGTATGAATACATGGTTATGATGTTTGAATAATGTATATCAGATGGATATTAGAAGGGTGGGGCTATTTTAGAAATTGTTGTAATAAATTTGATTTATTAATTGGACCTGCGAGTCCAGCCTTATCTCCTATTTCTTTGTATTCTCTTCTCACCTATTCCCCTCTATGTAATTGAGGTTTTTTTTAGAAGTGTAGTGTAACGGGTAGAAGAAATATTAGTGATAGCGGGAGAGAGAAAGTGAGAGATTTGATCTAGGATCAATGTAAAGTATCCATCCGCATATCATTATTATTTTATCATATGCGCTTTATTATGTGTTTAGAATGCATGTTTAAGGGGTATGATGATGAGACCTTCACAAAGATAATAAATTGGTAGCCAATTGCACGCGAAAAACCTCATAAAAATCAAAAATTATCAATTTTCTTATCATGAGATCTGACTCAGGGAGATTGGCAGGGGTTGGCCAAAGTCAAGCCATTGTCCGTCAAAGATGTGTTTTAGTCACGAGGCTTTGTTCCATATCGGTGTCGTGTCCAAGTTGTGGTTTGTTGGCCAAAGTCAAGACCACTTCTTGTCCATTGACATTGATTACGAAGCTTCCATGTCAATGGGTCCGCGCTTGACTGGGATCACTAGGTTTGTTGTGCCAAAGCCAAGGCCTAGTTGATTCAGAGGAAAAAGGTTAGGGTATACATTCGATGTATAGGCATATATAAGATATATGTTTGGACTTGGATGTCCACCTACTGGATCTAGGAGTTGGATGAGATCCAATTGATCTTCGAGATCTACTTAGTTAATTATCATACAATTTGTTGGCCAAAGTCAAGATTGTGTGATATTTAACGGGATCCTAGCCCACTAGGAAACACGGTTTCCCGAGTACTCGACAGAGGGTTAGAGGCTCGACGAAAAATAGTGGGAGGCAAGAATTGAATTTGCAATACTCGTTCAATTACTCGCCATACGCGCTCATTTAAATTATTTCGTCATTAGATTAATGTTAGTTGGACTAATATTTAAATTGTTGTTTTAATAAACAGTTGGACTGTATTATACTTGATTATATATAATTGGATTATATTAATCAATATATTTGAATTAATTAATTTCAGTTTACAGTTGATTTTATAATTGGATTATAGTAATCAATGTAATTGAGGTTAATTAATTTGGATTATATTTGATTATATAGTTGGACTATTATAATCATTATAATATATATAGTACCACTAATCGTTGATTAAATAGTTGGACTATTGTAATCAAGATAAAATTGAAAAGTTGGATATTTAAAATATAATTGGGATTAAAATATTTTAAATCATTTAATTTTCAAATTGGGAATAAATAATAGGTTACTTTATTTGATAAAATAACTTATTATACCTCACGCCCAAAATTAAGCAAAATAAGTAGAGCATAAAATCTTTGGAAGATTTATGTGATGATGACTTTAATGCTTAATTTAATATACTTGTCATAAATCTAATTTTAGATTTAAGAAGTAAAATTGCAATTTATAATTCTTGGAGAATTAATTGACTATTCATATAAAGTCAAAGTTTGCAATTGGGCATGTAGCACGAGGTGCACATCGTTTCAATATTCTAAAAACCCAAGGCTTGGCCTAAGGTTTCTGAAATATTGAAAAGGATAATTGACATATCCCAAAGTGACTACCATTTGGATATGGCAGACACGAAGGAATTAAAGAAAGGGCAAGGCTCTTACTTTAAAAAAATGTTTGTCTTAGTTATGTTCACAGCTAGTATTGAAATTAGATTTTAAATACTTAGTGTGGTACATAAAATATATGTATTGATGTTCAGAATCTGCTTTGAGCAGGATACTGACTTCAAGCCGAGATTTCTCTGCGAATCGGAAACGGGACGAAAGTCGCTGTTTCGACCGTAGATACCTAAGTTTAGGAACTACCCTTTGGGTATGTACTTGAATTAGGAACTGTTATAATGTAACTAGTTTGACTAGAGACATTATCTCTATATCAGTGTTTAATCCATTGTGGATAAACCTTTATATTATAGAACACTAAGTGTTTTATTATATAAAGATGATACTGAGATAAATACATTAGAGGTAAATAACAGAATTTATATTTTGAATATAAATAAAATCTCAAACATATAAAATGACAAATAAATGGCTCGAATTGATTTGATCAATAGAGACTTATTTGTGGCATTGTTGTCTGGGACACAATTATACAAGACTCGTATATCCACACTTTTGAAGAGTGGGTACTAGGACTGATTTGACTATTCAAATAAGGTCTGTGAATCTAGTTTATTAGGTAAAGTACCTAAAATACTATCTACTTGGTAATAGTAAAAGGGCCACCGATCTGTTAGCCCTATTCATGGTGAAGTAAGTGGGCCCATATCTAGCTAGGCTAGATGTGAACATGAATATTTCGTGACCTTAACGGATGTGGCATCACGTTATGGTTATGTGTTCTTTTGAAGAACACAAATCAGAAACTTTTAGAGTTTCGACACGAAATAGACAAACAGATCGGCTATAGTATTATACCGTCACGGTAAGACCGTAATGGAAAATACTTAAGCAATAAGTTTCTTATATACTTGAAAGAGTATAGTATTCTTTCAAATGAGGACTCCTCTCGGAACACGTCAAAGTGACGGTGTTTCCGAACGGATTAACCGAATCATGTTAGACATGATAAGGCTAATCATGAGTCGCTCTGAGCTACTATTTCCTTCAACGGATAAGTTTTAACAGTGCAATAACTTATTTAGAATAAGGTTCCATAATAATCTGTTTGACAGATTACATATTAGATATGAACGGGAAAGAAAACGGGTTTCTCATTCCTGATAATTTGGGTATGCCAGGCATAACGTTTGGATGATACCAAACTAAGGACCCAAATTGGATAAGTGCCAATATATGTTATCCTAAGGGAAACCATAAGTATAGTATTATACATCTCACCAGAGAACAATTAGATTGTTGCTCACCATGCAGTTTTCCTGAGAGGAATACAGACATGCAGTGGTAAGTGGGAGGATAGTAAAACTCGATGAAAATCGGAGTAATACTATTTAAGGCACCTATTCCTAATGGAACATAAATAGTTCATCAATGATGAAACTATTCCATTAATCTTCGAGTACACAAGAACCGCGTAGATCAGAGAGAGTCAGAAAACAACCTGGGGTATGGGTTTCTGATCTCACCTCATAAAGATGTTAATCTTTTAAGGTACACCAACTGATTACGTATAAGGTAGTGATACTATTATGACAGTGTCATGAGTCCAAAATGGATTCCATGTATATCAACAAGTTTGGATACTAGTTGATGTACCATAAGGCATTGTGCCTATTGGTACTTTATAAGTCTTCAAGGAAGACATACATGGAAGGCAACATACCAACCTACTAAGCTAGGCTTGTAAAGAAAAAGGTAGAGTTATCAACATTGTGTTGATTACGACGAAACCTTTTACATGTTGCCATTGTAAATCCATTTGGATAATGTTTGCTAAAGCTGTGTATTTCATTTATGAAATATGACAGCTTAACGGAAAATCGCTTTCCTGAAAAGGAAACCTTTCGGAGGATATTTATAGCATCCTGTCGGTTTTATCGTACCATAACAAGCAAACAAGGTTTGCAGGTTATTCGATCCATGTTTGGATTGAAGCAAGCATAGGTTCTAGGAATTATCGTTTTGATGTAATCATAATGGAGTATGATTTAATTCAAAATGAAATAATTCTTGTGTATATAAGGAGGTTAGTGGGAGAGCACTGATAATGAAATTCCCATAAAACAATCGGTGAAAGCTTGGCTTTCATAAGAAATTCTCCGTGGAATTCTGGGGAGTAACAACCTTTATTCAAGGAATAAAGATCTACAGGGATAGATTTGGAGTTGTTAACACTCTCTGGAAATTGTACATTTAAAATGTACTTGTATTGGTGTCTCATACGCTTTGAGCATATGGAGTCACAATAGGGTCAATCCAAGTGATAGTCACTGGATTGAAGATTAAGAACATCTGTTAGTATCTGAGAGAACTAAAAATGTTGTCTTAAACTATGGAGATGGAGAACTTGAAGTGACTGGGATCACTGTTGCAAGTTTCCTAACCGGTAAATACTGCGGTACTATAAAGTTTGAATAACGGGACAGTAAGCTGGAAATATTCCGAGCAAGATAACTGTTACCGAATTAACAACAAATGCGGATTATTGCTGCAGCTGAGGCAGCAATAGAAGCCATTTGGATTGATAATAAATCTAATTAGATTAGATATAGTTCTGTTAGCGGCTGAGCTAGGCGTCAGCACAGGCTAAAGAATTAATGGTCTCATCGACGATCCAGATATATACTTCTATATCATCTGATTCGTTCGGATCATACATCGTGGCGATGTGATGATCGTATAAATCGCGTCAGAAGATAATTACGCAAATCCACTGACGAAACCCTTTCCTCAGCAATTTGAGCGAACCGTACATAGTTTGGGTGTTAGACACTCGAGTGACTGGCTATGTGCCAAGTGGGAGATTGTTGGATAATATGACCCATAGCGTCACTATTTGTACAGATCACAGTGTTGTTGTACAAATTAACTATGTGACAAGGAAATTGCACTCTCATCATTTGTGATTAGATCATCATATATGTATAAATGAAGAGAGGTCCATATGATTAGTTCCTGGATTGAGATGATATGAGACAGTATCAGTCCACGAAGGATTAATCATTAAATATCCCTAGCCGGAGTATTATCGAGACAGGACATCGATAATGCGGAATAGGCTAGTATTGCACTTGTGCGCGTTGTGAGGGCACAACGGCATAGTTCTCATATATTTAAGTATTGGATACTTATGCAAGTGCGATAGGAGGTTGTGTTTCACCGATGGTACGGGAAACAGCTTCGCTCTGGATAGACCCCTCGGAATCCCATTGGTATTATGACTTTGTGTCTATGGGAGGCCGAAATCAAGGTAGGTGTGTATAGTCTTAACCTGAGACTTGCATCGCTAATACTTGCGATAATCGGTAGACTTTGGTCTTGATGGTACAGGGTTTTAACCGGTTCTGCGTACACCACTTCTGGGTTTATCAGAGAGTCGTAGTGTATTGGGTGTGATGTCGAGACGGAAGTATCACTTCAGTCATAGTGGAGATGATGTCACGCAGGATACGATATTAGTCTCTTAAGTGCTGGCCGGCCATCGGGATATTATGACAAGGTCATGTATATCCGATTATAGAGACTAGTTACCAGACATCCGACATGTGCTTCGGACGGGGCAGACACTTATCCAGCCCCAGCCCTAGCACGTGACTATCCGATACTGGGCCGATATACATAATACTACGGTATACTACACTTGATACAGATCTATATATTCCTGTAAGAATATTTCTGGAGAATTGGGTAGGCATGGCGCTTTGCTAGAAGCCAACCTTGTCTTGTAAATCGGTATAAACGTAGTACGAGGTACTTACGTGTTCGGATAGTCCGACAACCGTATTTACTGCCAACATATCCGGAGATCTCATGGGTCGCTTCCTGAAGATTCACCGATGATGTATAACTCGCACTTTAATTAATCTAGGATTAATTAGAAGAGAGAGAAAATTAATCTGGGATTAATTGCGGAGATATTTTATCTGGGATAAAATATTAATTAAAGAGAGAGAACGATTAATTTGGAATTAATCGATAAAATAATATATTCGATATATTATAAGAAATTGGATTTCGACGCGGAATTAAAATTAGATTTTAATTCGGGCGAACGAATTAATTAAGAATTAATTCGTTAGCGACGTAAATAGTGATTTCGCTAGGCGTAATCATTTAATTACGACGCGACGGAAAATTCGTTAATTTAGAATTAGCGAACCCGAGCCCGAGAGTGATTGCGAGCGCATTCGCATTTCGAATTCGAGCGCGGTACGCAAGTCACATCAAGCGTCAAATCGCTGGTCGCATCAATTATCAAATCACTTGTCACTTTGAGTATGTGACATGACATGTTGTTACTTTGATAAAGTGACTTGATGTGAATAGTAAAAGTGATGGGTAAAAGGTGAAAAGCATTGATTGTTTTTGCCTTTTGACTTTTTGGAATATGAAAAGGTTTGGTATATATATTTTATTTATTTTTGGAAAATAAATGAATAATATATATTACATTTTTTCTTTTTCCTCACAATGAAATTCGATCTTCTCTCTCTTACATGCAAGACATACGCATTCTCTCTTTTCCCTCTCTTTTTCTTCTTCTTCTTCTCACGGCTTCAAGCCGATTTCTTCACAAATGTTTCTGGTTTGACCGAATCAAAGGGAAGCAAGGAAGAAGACATAGTGCTAGCACACCATGAGTGATACATAGGTGATAGGGAAACGAATTTGTGAGCTTCGAATCAATTTTGGAGCTTGAAGCTTGGAGCTTCCATGGAGTCCATCCATGGCCGAATCTTGGAGAGACAAGAAGGACCAAAACCGAGCAGTCCAACAGCACAAGGAGCTCCATTACCGCGATTTTGAGAAGCTTGAAGGCTTGTATTCTTCATTTCATCAAAACCCATCAATGTGAGTATGAATTCCGCCTTACTCTTTTGTGTATTCAACTCGTTTTTATGCATGTTTGTGATCCTTGGGACTTGATTGAAACTCAACAGCCCAGGCCCAATTCTTTGGCATCCGAGGCTGATGAGGCAGAGGAAGGTGACGTGGATGAGTATTCTGATGAGTATGACAGCTTTTTTTTGTAACAAAATGACGCTTGTAAATAAACTTTTTGTATAGACTTCAATTTTAACTAATAAAAAAGTCGTTTATTTTCAGTTGTTTTTTTATTTATAATGCATTTAATAATCATATAAACACTCTTTACAAGCTTATTCCTGGAACTTATGATGCTCCTATGTGGAATATCCGACTGTATCTCTTTTATGTCCAACCGAACATTTTTATAGTAAAATAAATCCGACCAGACATCTGGTGATGTCTTGAAGTTGTAAGGTTCCTTCTGAGAGTATGAATCTTGCTCCCATATGGCATAATCCTCAATATTCTCTATATATAGGACTTGCCTCCACTTTGTTTCCATCACAAATGGTCTTTGTTCCCTTCATTTTTGTTTCTGAAAATCTTTTCAGGCTTCTTATCCCATCATTTTCTTGCCCAAGCACCATTGTCACTTGGGGATCTCCAGTTATCCATAAAAGTAAGGCCGAACTTTTCTACAATTCGGCCACCCCTTAGTACATCCAGCCGCTTCTATGGCTCGCACTTTGCAAGATCTTGTTTTGTCCCTCATTCGTAGAGTGTTGAGAGTCTGAATCTCGGAACACACTGTGCGCTACGCTCAACATAATTTTTTTTTTGAAATTTTTTCATTTCATCAGCTCTCTGGAAACAAAGAGCTGATGGAATATAGTTTTTAACCAAATTTATTTCCATTTTTCCCTAAACACTTCCAAACACCCAAAATTAATTTTTAACATCAAAACCAACATCAACATATATTAAAGTACAAATTCATAATTTTCAAAATATCAAATATTTTAACAAAAACATAAATTTATTCAAAATACGTACATGAGTAAATTTTGAATCTAAAATACAAACCAAACAAGAATCTCACAATGAAGTGACTCATGAACAATTCTAGGTCACTCAAAGGTGGTCAAGTGATTCTAGAATGGTAGCCATAACTCAAGGCTTTCATCTAGAGTTCCAAACTTTAATTTTATGTTCCTTGTCTAACATGAACATTTTGACCCAATCACAAGCATATTTTGTTTATACTTCCAAAGCATCCATACACTATTCATTAGCCTAGTTTCAACTTCAAGCTATATTTTTATGTATTAAATACAAAACATAGCTTATTAGAGAAGATCAAACTTACCTAGTAAGCTTGAAACAAAGATCTAATATTTTTCTCCTTGTTGAAAAATATAGAGAACTTCCAAAGCTTCTCTAAACACTTCATTAGACAAATTTTTCTTATACTTTACCTTATGCTTGCTTTATTAAAAACTTACTCAAGCTTGCTTTTTGTAGTGAATATTTTGTAATTTTTAATTAATAAAAGTTTTAATCAACTTGTTGGTGGGCTTGATCAAAATTGTCCAAATATGCATAATTAGGTGTGACTAATCACCTTTGTCCACTACTTTGATTTAATCCAATTAAATCTAGATAAAGTTAACCAATTGATTAGTTCATTGTCTACCACTTTGATTTAATCACATTAAATTAAGCCAAATACACATATTATTACATATTTTACAACAAAATCCTTGTGTGATTTTAGATTAATCTAATTGGGTCAAAATATATAATTAATGTTTTTCAATAACACTTAATTATTTTAATTGATAATTATAATTTCAAATATTATTTATTATCAAATATTTTCGGCTACCCAAGTGCTTAACAAGTACACTTAATATTATGAGACTCTCTAAGTCCAGACACGTTCGTCATATAAGCCTAGCTTATATGTACGTAATTCAGCCACCTCCGAATTCACAAAGAACATGAATGACCTTTCTCAACTATACAAGTCGAGGTCATCATATATGTTTAACAATCTCTCCATCGTAGGCTATCTGAGTTGTGCTGAGGAAAATAAATTACACCGTCAAGTTTCCGAGGTGCACAACTCATATTGTCGACATGTTCACGATTCTTTACAACTAATTAGAATATTATTTATGATATATGCAATCCATCATAGGTGATAGAATTTAGCCAAACTCTTGAGAATTATGACTTACTCACATTGATACCTAAATCCTTTATGGTACACATATAGGCCGATATATCATATCTTGATACACACTTGATTAACGAGTACATCGGTCTACACTCAACGAACATCTATCGGTCAGACCATGAAATATCTCTAACATACATGGCATCAAAGTGTGGAGAATGACACATAAAATCAATGTTATCTTATAGTCAAAGGATTACATATGCTACTCGACTAGAGGAGATTCTTATTGACAGTAGTGTGTACTTCCAATTATTAGGAATCACATGTGAGTCATTCAGTATTCACTCCAAATAATACCCCCATGTCTATACGAGCTTCCATTGACCATTGGAACTTCAATTCCAATATACAACATGTGTTAATCTTCTAGGTTATAGAAATTCGACCATATTCTGAAACCAACGACTAGAAATATTTACTTTAAGAATAGTTTATAATAGTAACACTATCCCAATGTCTGACCACCTAGTGTCCAGTATTACTACATGACTATTCTAAGGTCGATGTCATTCTCAGCAAATTTATATATCAATCTAATATGCCTTATGACATAATAATTACCATTAACCAAGATTGAAATGAAAATATAGTTATTTTATTAATAAATAATACAATATAATAGACAATACATTTTTCGAATTGGCACTCCAAGCACCAACTCCAACAAACTCCCACTTGCATAGTGTCAATCAGAATGGTACCAAAGTCTCATCTCCTCCACATATTTATCGAATAACTTAGAGGGTAAAGCCTTAGTAAATGGGTCCACAATGTTGTCTTGTCCTTGAACTTTCAAGACCACTATGTCATTTCGTTCAATGATTTCTCTAATCACGTGATATTTGTTTCAATATGTTTTGACTTGGAATGCGCTCTTAACAACTTAGCATGCGGAATGGTTCCTCTATTATCACAGTATAGTGGGTTCGAATCCGTAATACTTTGCATAATGCCAAGTTCTGTGATAAAATTTCTAATCCAAACAACTTCTTTAGCATCTTCCAAAACAACTATAAATTCTGTCTCACTGGTGCAATCAATTATTGAGCCTATCTTTGAACATCGCCAACTAACTACACCACCATTAAGGGTAAATATGTATTCAGATGTAGATTTATATAATCCGGATCTTTTTGAAAGAATGAGTCTGTATTGTTGGTTTTATTCTAGGTCCCAAGATCATAACAAGCATGAAAAACATGTGTGAATACATCAACGGAGGTAGCGGAATACTCACATCGATCGGTTGAGACGATACGGCAACAAACAAAACGATTTTGGCCTCCATTTCCACGCCCACTGCAGTGCAGTCCACTGCCTTGAAAAATCAGATTTTGAACTGAGATTTGGAGGTTCAATCTTCGTCTAATGATTCCCGGCTCGTGGGTGGGTTTCCCTAACACCTTTGTATGTCTCCTAGGAGTGTGCTAGCACTTGGATCTTGCCACAAAACCCTCAAATATGCTCCATCATTCACGCCATTTCTTGACAGTGAGCAGCCCCTTGGGCGTGAAGGAGAAAGAGATGGGAGAGAGATAGAGTTGTCTAGGGTTTTCTAAAATCCATCTAATGAATAATAATGAAAATTACCAAAGTGTAGAGAGAGATTTTGTTTATATACTTTAGGTAAAACCATTTCACCTTTTACCCTAAACTTGGTAGGTGTGGGTAAATGGTTTTCCAAAAGTAAAACAAGGTAGTTGGGTGGTAGGTACACCAACCACACATGGGCCCCACATATTTGAATTCAAAATTCAAATATCTCTACGAACATTTGCCGCGGCTCGGTTTCGTTTAATCCGATTAAACGAACTTCCGTCGTTAAATAATTAAATCTAATTTAATTAAATATCGATGCGACGCAAATATATTACGAACGTCGTTTACAAATTAATTCTAAATTAATTCGTTCGTTCGCATTAAAGTCCGACTTTAATTTCGTAATGAAATCCAATTCATATTAATATATCCGATATATTAATTTTAGCCCATTCGAATAAATTAAATAGAAAAATCAAATTTAACTATTAAATTTATTTTACCGATTAATTCCAAATTAATCGCGTTCTCTCTCTTTAGACGATATTTTATCCCAGATAAAATATCTCCGTAATTAATCCCAGATTAATTTTCTCTCTCATTGAAATAATCCCAGATTAATTAAAGTGCGAGTCATACGTCGTCGGTGTATCATTGGGAAGCGACCCATGAGATCTCCGGATATGTTGGCAGTAAATTCGGTCGTCGGACTATCCGAACACGTAAGTACCAAGTACTACGTTTTACCGATTCACAAGACAAGGTTGGCTTCTAGCAAAGCGCCATGCCTACCCAATTCTCCAGAAATATCCTTACAGGAATATATTGATCTGTATCAGGCGTAGTATACATCGTATAGTGCATATCGATCTAGTATCGGATGGTCACGTGCTAGGCCTGGGGCTGGAGTTGTGTCTGCCCCGTACGAAGCACATGTCGGATGTCTGGTAACTAGTCTCTATAATCGGATATACATGACCTAGTCATAATATCCCGATGGCCGCGCAACACTTAAGAGCACTAATACCGTATCCTACGTGACATCATCTCCACTATGACTGGAGTGATACTTCCGTCTTGACATCACACCCAATACTCTACGATTCTCAATATACCCAGTATTGGCGTACACAGAACCGGTTAAAGCCCTGGACGACCTCAACCAAAGTATATTGATTGTCATAAGTATTAGCGGTGCAAGTCTCAGGTTAAGACCAAATACACCTACCCTGATGTCGGACTCCCATAGACACATAGTCAAACTACCAATGGGATTCCGAGGGGGTCTATCCAGAGCGAAGCTGTTTCCCGTACCATCGGTGAAACACAACCTCCTACCGCACTTGCATAAGTATCCAATACTTAAATATATGAGAACTATGCCCGTTATGCCCTCACAACGTGCACAAGTGCAATACTAGTCTTTTACGCATTACCGATGTCCAATCTCGATAATACTCTGACTAGGGATATTTAATAATTAATCCTTTGTGGACTGATACTAACTCATATCATTCTCTATCCAAGAACTAATCATAGGGACCTCCTATCATTTATATATCTAAGGTGATCTAATCACAAATGATAAGATAGCAATCTCCTTTGTCACATAGTTAATTTGTACAACAACACCATGATCTGTACAAATAGTGACGCTATGGGTCATAATTGTCCAACAATCTCCCACTTGGCCTATAGCCAGTCATTCGAGTGCCTAACACCCGAACTATGTACGGTTCGCTCAAATTGCTGAGAAAAGGTTTTCGTCAGCGGATTTACATGATTATTGTCTGACGCAATTTATACGATCATCACATCGCCTCGATGTATGATCCGAATGAATCAGATGAATATCGAAGTATATATCTGGATCGTTGATGAGACCATTAATTCTTTAGTCTGTGCTGACGCCTAGCTCAGCTGCTAACAGAACTATATCTAATCTAATTAGATTTATTATCGACCCAAATGGCTTCTATTGCTGCCTCAGCTGCAGCAATAATCCGCATTTGTTGTTTATATGGTAACAATATCTTGCTTGGAAGATTTCCAGCTCACTGTTCCGGTATTCTAACTTTATAGTACCGTTTGCGACTTATAGTCATCTTTATCGGTTTGGAAACTTGCTACAGTGATCCCAGTCACTTCAAGTTCTCCTTCTCCATAGTCTAAGACAGCATCCTTAGTTCTCTGAGATACTAACGGATGTTCTTAACTTCAATCCAGTGACTATCACTCGGATTGGTCTGATTGTGTCTCCATACGCTCAAAGCGTATGAGACACCAGGTCACGTACATTTTAAATGTACAATTTCTCAGAGAGTGTTAACAACTTTAAATCTATCCCAATAGATCTTTATTCCTAAAATAAAGGTTGTTACTCCTAAGAATTCTACGGAGAATTATCTCGAAAGCCAAGCTCTCGCCGATTGTTTTATGGGAATATCATTTCCAAGAAATAACATATATTATCATTATTTTATACATGACATCCATTGTCAGTGCGCTCCCACTAACCTCCTTATATACACAAGAATTATTTTCATTTTGAATTAAATCATACACCATTATGATTACATCAAAATGTCAGCTCCAAGAACATTATGCTTGCTTCAATCCAAACATGGATCGAACAACCCGCAAACCTAGTTTGCTGGTTTAGGTACGACAAAATCGTCAGGATGTTATAAACATCCTCCAAAAGGTTTCTGTTTAAGGAAAGCGATTTTGATCTTTAACTGACACATTTCATAAATGAAATATGCAGTATCAGGCAGCAAGCATCATCCAAATGGATTTACCGTGGCAACAGGTAAAAGGTTGAACCGTAATCAACACAATGTTGATAACGATACCTTTTCGTTAAAAGCCTAGCTTTGTACGTTGGTATGTTGCCATCCATGTATGTCTTCCTTGAAGACTTATACTGTACCAGTAGGCATAATGCTTTGTGGTACATCAACTAGTGTCCAAACATAGTTGGTATACATGGAATCCATTTTGGACTCATGGCACTTTGCCATAAAAGGGAGTCGATACCTTGTATCACTTCCTCAAACATAGTCGGTTGGTCTACCTCAACAAGGTTGTCATCTTTATGAGGTGAGATCAGAAACCCATACCCCAGGTTGTTTTCTGATTCTCTCCGATCTACGCGGTTCTTGTGTATTCGAAGATTAATGGTATAGTTTCATCATTGATGAACTATCTGTGTTCCATTAAGGACTTCGTGCCTTGAACAGTATTACTCCGATTTTCATCGAGTTATACGATCCTCCCACTTACCACTGCATATCGGTATTCCTCTTAGGAAAACCGCATGGTGAGCAACAATAACATTGTTCTCTCGTGAGATGCAAAAGTACTATACTTATGGTTTCCCCTAGGATAACCTATAATTGGCACTTATCCTATTTGGGTTTTAGTTTGGTATCATCCAAACATATGCCTAGCATACCCAAATCATCAGGAATGAGAAACCCGGTTTCTTTCCCGTTCATATCTAATATGATATCTGTCAAACAGATTTATATGGAACCTTATTCTAAATAAGTATTGCACTGTTAATGCATATCCGTTGAAGGAAATGGTAGCTCAGAGCGACTCATGATTAACCTTATCATGTCCAACAAAATTCGGTTTCTCCGTACGGACACACCGTCAAACTGACGTGTCCTAGGAGGAGTCCTCATTGAAAGAATACTATACTCTTTCACGTATGTTTGAAACTTACTGCTTAAGTATTTTCCATTACGGTCTTACCGCGATGGTTTAATACTTTAGACGATCTGTTTGTCTACTTCGTGTCGAAACTCTAAAAGTTATCGATTTGTGTTCTTCAAAAGAAACACATAACCATAACGTGTTGCCACATCCGTTAAGGTCACGAAATATTCATATTCACATCTAGCATTGCTAGATATGGGCCCACTTACTTCACTATGAATAGGGCTAATAGATCGATGGCACTATCACTATTACCAAGTAAATAGCATTTCAGGTACTTTACCTAATAAACTAGATTCGTAGACTTTATTTGAATAGTCAAATCAGTCCTAGTACCCACTCTTCAAAAGAGTGGATATACGAGTCTTGTTTAATTGTGTCCGAGACAACAATGCCATAAATAAGTCTCTACTGATCAAATCAGTTTGAGCTATATATTTGTCATTTTATATGTTTGAGATTTATTTATATTCAAAATATAAATTCTGTTACTCACATCTAATGTGTTTATCTTAATATCATTCTTTATATAATGAAACACTTTAGTGTTCTAGAATATAAAGGTCTATTCGCAACGGATTAAACACTGATATAAAGATAATGTTTCTAGTCAAACTAGTTACATTATAACAGTTCCTAATTTAAGTACATACCCAAAAGGTAGTTCCTAAACTTAGGGTTCTACGGTCGAAACAACGACTTTCATCCTGTTTCCGATTCGCAGATTAATCTCAGCTTGAAGTCAGTATCCTGCTCACAGCAGATTCTGAACATCAATCCATACAATTTATGTACCATACTAAGTATTTTAAAATCCAATTTTAATACTAGTAATAGACATAATATTGACAAACATTTTTAAAGTCAGAGCCTTGCCCTTTCTTTAATTCCTTCGTGTCTGCCATATCTAAACGGCAGTCACTTTAGGATATGTCATTTATCTTCCCAAAAGATCATAATGATTTTGCCTTTGCCCTTTCAAATATTTCAGAAGCCTTTGGCCAAGCCTTGGGTTTCTAGAATATTGAAGTATGGTGCGCCTTGCGCCACTTACCTAATTGCAAAGTTTGACTTTATCTCATCGAGAATAGTCTTTAACCCTCCAAGAGTTATTTATTGCATTTTCAATACTTCTTAAATCTAATCATAGATTTATGACAAGTATATCGAATTAAGCACTTAAGTTATCATCACATAAATCTTCCAAAGATTATGCTCTACTATTTGCTTAATTCCTGGCTTAGGCATAATAGGTTATTTTATCAAATAAAGTAACTTATTATTTATTTCCAGGACCATCCTGAAATTATTCCCAATTAAAATATAGTCGTTTAAATACATTTTCACCTAGGATTATGTTTTAAACACTAATCTTTCATTCATCTTGATTCTAATAGTCCAACTATTTAATCAACGATTCGTGGTACTATGTATTATATTGATTATTATAGTCCAACTATACAATCAAATATAATTTAAATCAATTAACCTCAATTACATTGATTACTATAATCCAATTATAAAATCAACTGTAAATTAATTAATTCAAATATATTGATTACCATAATCCAATTATATAATCAACTATAATACAGTCCAACTGCTTATTAAAACAACAATTTAAATATTAGTCCAACTAACATTTAATTTATATGACGAATAATTTGAATGAGCGCATATGGCAAGTAATTAAACGAATATTGCAAATTCAATTCTTGCCTCCCACTATTTTTCGGCGAGCCTCTAACCCTCTGTCGAGTACTCGGGAAACCGTGTTTCCTAGTGGGCTAGGATCCCGTTAAATAACACACAATCTTGACTTTGGCCAACAAATTGTATGATAATTAACTAGGTAGATCTCTAAGATCAATTGGATCTCATCCAATTCCTAGATCCGGTAGGGAGACATCCAAGTCCGAAACATATATCTTATATATGCCAATACATCCAATGTATTACCTAACCCTTTTTCCTCTGAATCAACTAAGCCTTGGCTTTGGCACAACATGTTGGACAATTATGACCCATAGCGTCACTATTTGTACAGATCACGGTGTTGTTGTACAAATTAACTATGTGACAAAGGAGATTGTACTCTCATCATTTGTGATTAGATCACCTTAGATATATAAATGAAGAGAGGTCCCTATGATTAGTTCCTGGACTGAGAATGATATGAGACAGTATCAGTCCCCGAAGGTTTAATCATTAAATATCCCTAGCCGGAGTATTATCGAGACAGGACATCGATAATGCGGAATAAGCTAGTATTGCACTTGTGTGCATTGTGAGGGCACAACGACATAGTTCTCATATATATAAGTATCAGATACTTATGCAAGTACGATAGGAGGTCGTGTTTCACCGATGGTACGGGAAACAACTTCGCTCTGGATAGACCCCTCGGAATCCCATTGGTATTATGACTATGTGTCTATGGGAGGCCGAAATCAAGGTAGGTGTGTATAGTCTTAACCTGAGACTTACATCGCTAATACTTGCGATAATCGGTAGACTTTGGTCTTGGTGGTACAGGGCTTTAACCGGTTCTGCGTACACCACTTCTGGGTTTATCAGAGAGTCGTAGTGTATTGGGTGTGATGTCAAGACGGAAGTATCAATCCAGTCATAGTGGAGATGATGTCACGCAGGATACGGTATTAGTGCTCTTAAGTGCTGGCCGGCCATCGGGATATTATGACAAGGTCATGTATATCCGATTATAGAGACTAGTTACCAGACATCCGACATGTGCTTCGGACGGGGCAGACACTTATCCAGCCCCAGCCCTAGCACGTGACTATCCGATACTGGGCTGATATACACAATACTACGGTATACTACGCTTGATACAGATCTATATATTCCTGTAAGAATATTTCTGGAGAATTGGGTAGGCATGGCGCTTTGCTAGAAGCCAAACTTGTCTTGTAAATCGGTATAAACGTAGTACGAGGTACTTACGTGTTCGGATAGTCCGACGGCCGTATTTACTGCCAACATATCCGGAGATCTCATGGGTCGCTTCCCGAAGATTCACCGATGACGTATAACTCGCACTTAATTAATCTGAGATTAATTAGAAGAGAGAGAAAATTAATCTGGGATTAATCACAGAGATATTTTATCTGGGATAAAATATTAATTAAAGAGAGAGAACGATTAATTTGGAATTAATCGATAAATAATATATTTGATATATTATTAGAATTGGATTTCGACGCGGAATTAAAATTGGATTTTAATTCGGGCGAACGAATTAATTTAGGATTAATTCGTTAGCGACGTGAATATGATTTCGCTAGGCGTAATCATTTAATTACGACGCAACGGAAAATTCATTAATTTGGAATTAGCGAACCCGAGCCCGGGATTATTTGCGAGCGCATTCGCATTTCGAATTCGAGTGCGGCACGCAAGTCAAATCGTGCGTCAAATCGCAAGTCACATCAAGCGTCAAATCAAATGTCACTTTGAGTGATGTGACATGTTGTCACTTGATTTGAGTGATTGATGTAGAAGTTGAAAAAGCAACTTTTGCTTTTACTTTTTGACTTTAGCATTTAATGGAAAGTAAAAAGAATTGGTAAATGGTTTTTATTAATTTTAGAAATTATAAAAACAAAACACATTTCTTTTTCTTTCTCTCTCTCCACTTTTCTTTTACGCATTTCTATTCTCCCTCTCTTTTCTTCTTCCTCTTCTCACGGCTTCAAGCCGATTTCTTCACCAATTTCTGGTTGGACCGAATTTGAGAGAAGCAAGGAAGATGAAGAAGTGCTAGCACACCTTGGGTTATACATAGGTGATAGGGAAACGAATTTATGAGCTTGGAATCCATTTTTGGAGCTTGAAGCTTGGAGCTTCAATGGAGGTCTCCCATGGCCGAATTTTGAAGGCATCGAACAGCCCCAACCGAGCATCACAGCAGCTCAATGGAGTCCAAAACCGAGCTTCAACAAGGAGGAAAATGGATCTTGTTCTTCGCATCCAAAACCGTTCAATGTGAGTAAAGTTTCCGCCTTATTCCTTTGTGTATTCATGCGAATTTTATGATTGATTTTATGATTCTTGGGACCTATATTAGAACTCAACAATGGTATCAGAGCTATTATCAAGCATGAAAAGTTGTTAGGGTTAAAATTGGGTAAACTCGATTTAGGCATGATTTGGTTGAATTGTTTGATGAAGTATGCTTGAATGAGGTTGAATTGAAGTTGTGTATGATCAATTTCATGAAATTGGATTGGATTCAATTTTCCCTAAATTTTGGGCATGACAAATTGGGTAAAATCAATTGAAGCATGATTTGATTAATTGATTGATTAAGTATGCTTAAATGTTGTTGAATTAATGATTGATTGGATCAATTTGAAGAAATTATGTTTGGAACAAATTTCCCCAATTTTTTATGTTGGCATAAAGTGACAAATTTGGGTAAACTTGATTTATAGCATATTTTGTGGAATTTGGATGAATGAGAATGCTTAAAGTATGTTTAATTTAAGATTGATTGGATCAATTTGTTGAAATTGTGTTTGGAACGAATTTCCCCAATTGCTTATGTTGGCCGAAATTAAAGAACCCTAAATTTCTTGGTGATTTTGTTTGTTTGATCATTGGATGACTTAAAACAATTGGGTAATGTGTTTTGAAGTTCAATTTGATTGAATTTGATTTGGAACATTTTTCCCAAATTAAAGTGGCTTGGCCGAATTGAATTGAATTTGAAATTCATTGTGTTTTTGATTTTAATTCATTGGATGAATTGAATTGATTTGGGAAATGATGATTGTGGATTCGATTGGATTGAAACCGAACCGGATTGGAAAAACCCCTAATTACCGAGAACAAAAGCAGTGTAAATTGGGTTTGATTTTGATAAATTGTGTTGGACACTATTTAATGTTAAAGTGCATGATTAAGTATGCTAATTGATGTTTTAGAAATATTATTGGGTGGTTAATTGGTGTATTACACTTAGGTTAATTAATTATGGAATTTAATTTTATAAGTTAATTAATTGGGCTTATTTTTGGAAATTGGGCCTTTAAGGTTGTGATTGGGCTTTTGGGCTTTGTTATACAAAGTTGAGTTTAGGAAAATTTGGTTGGATCCAATTGGGCCTAAAACCTGTATCCATAAAGTCCAATTATGACTTAATGGACCTTAATTGGACTTATTATTGGTAATTGGGCCTAATGGGCCAAAATTGATTTATGGATTATGGGGTTAACTCCCGATTGGATTTTGGTTATTCGGTTTGACCCGGGACCAAAAAAGTCCACGCCGTATAGAAATTAATTAAAAGCCCATTGGACTTTAATTAAATAAACAATAGATGTAATCGGGCTTGAGACCCGTTGCGATTAAATTTGGAATTTAAGTGTAAGGTCGTTCATAAGTGAATGGTAAGTGTATATTAATTTGGAATTAAATAGTGAATTAGAATTAAATGCGTATTAAATTGGATTTAATTATGTAGTTTAATTTAATTCAAGAATTCGTACTTTGAGTACTTATTCGCAAAACGAGTTTGACTCACGCAAAAATCAAATCGTTGTTTGAACATTGGATGATCACTAATTATCAGATTAATTAATTGAATTAGATTGATTGATAACATGCTTGTGTGAATACATGGTTGCGATGCATGAATAATGTATATCGGATGGATATTAGTCGGGTGGGACAATTTTGGAAATTGTAATAAATTTGATTTATTAATTGGACCTGCGTGTCTAGCCTTATCACCTCTATACTCTTTGTATTCTCTTTTCACCTATTCCCCTCAATGTAAATGAGGTTTCTTTAGAAGTGGTAGTGTAAAGGGTAGAAGTAAATACATGTGCTAGCTTTGGAGAGAGAAATGAGAGATTTGATCTAGGATCAATGTAAAGTATCCATCCGCATATCATTATTATTATTTCATATATGCGCTTTATTGTGTTTAGAATGCATGTTTAAGGGTATATGATGATGAGACCTTAATAAAGATAATAAATTGGTAGCCAATTGCACGCGAAAACCCTCGCTCAATATCAAGTGTTTTTCCTTCCATTGAGTGATTCTTACTCAAGATCCGAGATTGGCATTGGGTTGTTGGCCAAAGTCAAGCCCTTTGTCCGTCGAAGATGTGTTTGAATCACGAGAGCTTTGTTCCATATCGGTGTCTTGTCCAAGTTGTGGTTTGTTGGCCAAAGTCAAGACCACTTCTTGTCCATCGACATTGATTACGAAGCTTTCTGGTCAATGGGTCACACTTGACTGGGATCACTAGGTTTGTTGTGCCAAAGCCAAGGCTTAGTTGATTCAGAGGAAAAGGTTAGGTAATACATTGGATGTATTGGAATATATAAGATATATGTTTAGGATTTGGATATCCGCCTACTGGATCTAGGAATTGGATGGGATCCAATTGATCTTCGAGATCTACCTAGTTAATTATCATACAATTTGTTGGCCAAAGTCAAGATTGTGTGATATTTAACGGGATCCTAGCCCACTAGGAAACACGGTTTCCCGAGTACTCGACAGAGGGTTAGAGGCTCGCCGAAAAATAGTGGGAGGCAAGAATTGAATTTGCAATACTCGTTCAATTACTCGCCATACGCGCTCATTCAAATTATTTCGTCGTTAGATTAAATGTTAGTTGGACTAATATTTAAATTGTTGTTTTAATAAACAGTTGGACTTATTATATTTGATTATATATAATTGGATTATATTAATCAATATATTTGAATTAATTAATTTCAGTTTACAGTTGATTTTATAGTTGGACTATAGTAATCAATGTAATTGAGGTTAATTAATTTAGATTATATTTGATTATATAGTTGGACTATTATAATCATTATAATAAATAGTACCACAAATCGTTGATTATATAGTTGGACTATTAGAATCAAGATATAAAAATGAAAGATTAATGTTTAAGACATAATCCTGGGCGAAAATGTATTTAAACGATTTTATTTTTCAAATTGGGAGTAAATTTCAGGATGGTCCTGGAAAAATAATAACTTATTTTATTTGATAAAATAACGTATTATGCCTAAGCCTGGAGTTAAGCAAATAGTAGAGCATAATCTTTGGAAGATCATGTAATGATTGTTGAGTTCTAATATAGGTCCCAAGATCAACAAATCAAGCAAGAAAACGCATGAATACACAACATAGGAGGTGCGGAATATACTCACAATGGTCGGTTTTGATGCGAAGAAGAACACAAGCCATTTTCGTCCTCCATTGAGTTCGGCAGTAGCTCTCCTTGACAGTGGGCTGCTCGGTTTTGGGCGTTTTGAACTCCACCATTTTCGGCCATGGATGACCTCCATGGAAGCTCCAAGCTTCAAGCTTTCCAAAGATGATCCCAAGCTCATAAATTCGTTTCCCTATCACCATAATATAACCCAAGGTGTGCTAGCACTTCTCCTTCTTCTTCTTCAAATTCGGTCTAACCAGAATTTTGGGAGAGATTTGGCTCAAAGCCGAGAGAAGGGAAGAGAAGAAAATGGCTCCAAGCCAAGAGAGGAAGAAGAAAACGTTTTGGCTCCCAATACCAAAACCGTATACTGTAATTGTGTAGAGAGAGAGAAAGTGTAAAAGCTTTTTATATTTTCCAAAAATTAATTAAAGCCATTTACCACTTTTTTTTCTATTAAACAATTCATTTTCTTTTCAAAAAAGCAAAAGTCAACAAGGCAAAAGTGCTTTTTCAATCAACTATCACTATTCACATCAAGTCACTTTATTAAGTGACAACATGTCATGTCACATCACTCAAAGTGACAAATGATTTGACAATTGATGTGACTAGCGATTTGACGCTTGACGTGACTTGCGTGCCGCACTCGAATTCGAAATACGAATGCGCTCGCAAACACGCGCTCGGGCTCGGGTTCGCTAATTCCAAATTAACGAATTTTCCGTTGCGACGTAATTAAACGATTACGCCTAGCAAATCACTATTCACGTCGCTAACGAATTAATTCTAAATTAATTCGTTCGCCCGAATTAAAATCTAATTTTAATTCCGCGTCGAAATCTAATTTCGCATAATATATCGAATATTATTTTATCGATTAATTCCAAATTAATCGTTCTCTCTCTTTAATTAATATTTTATCCCAGATAAAATATCTCCGCAATTAATCCCAGATTAATTTTCTCTCTCTTCTAATTAATCTTCTCTCTTTACTAATTAATCCCAGATTAATCATAGTGCGAGTCATACGTCATCGGTGAATCTTCAGGAAGCGACCCATGAGATCTCCGGATATGTTGGCAGTAAATACGGTCGTCGGACTATCCGAACACGTAGTAGTACCTCGTACTACGTTTATACCGATTTACAAGACAAGGTTGGCTTCTAGCAAAGCGCCATGCCTACCCAATTCTCCAGAAATATTCTTACAGGAATATATAGATCTGTATCAAGCGTAGTATACCGTAGTATTGCGTATATCAGCCCAGTATCGGATAGTCACGTGCTAGGGCTGGGGCTGGATAAGTGTCTGCCCCGTCCGAAGCACATGTCGGATGTCTGGTAACTAGTCTCTATAATCGGATATACATGACCTTGTCATAATATCCCGATGGCCGGCCAGCACTTAAGAGCACTAATACCGTATCCTGCGTGACATCATCTCCACTATGACTGAAGTGATACTTCCGTCTCGACATCACACCCAATACACTACGACTCTCTGATAAACCCAGAAGTGGTGTACGCAGAACCGGTTAAAGCCCTGTACCACCAAGACCAAAGTCTATCGATTATCGTAAGTATTAGCGATGTAAGTCTCAGGTTAAGACTATACACACCTACCTTGATTTCGGCCTCCCATAGACACATAGTCATAATACCAATGGGATTCCGAGGGGTCTATCCAGAGCGAAGCTGTTTCCCGTACCATCGGTGAAACACACCTCCTATCGCACTTGCATAAGTATCCAATACTTAAATATATGAGAACTATGTCGTTGTGCCCTCACAACGCGCACAAGTGCAATACTAGCCTATTCCGCATTATCGATGTCCTGTCTCGATAATACTACTGACTAGGGATATTTAATGATTAATCCTTCGTGGGACTGATACTGTCTCATATCATTCTCAGTCCAGGAACTAATCATAGGGACCTCTCTTCATTTATATATCTAAGGTGATCTAATCACAAATGATAAGAGTGCAATCTCCTTTGTCACATAGTTAATTTGTACAACAACACCATGATCTGTACAAATAGTGACGCTATGGGTCATATTGTCCAACAATCTCCCACTTGGCACATAGCCAGTCACTCAGTGTCCTAACACCCGAACTATGTACGGTTGGCTCAAACTGCTGAGAAATGCTTTCGTCAGCGGATTTGCATGATTATCATCTTGATGCGATTTATTCGATCATCACATCGCCACGATATATGATCCGAATGAATCAGATGAGTATCTAAGTATGTATCTGGATCGTTGATGAGACCATTAATTCTTTAGCCTGTGCTGACGCCTAGCTCAGCTGCTAACAGAACTATATCTAATCTAATTAGATTTGTATTGACCCAAATGACTTCTATTGTTGCTGCTTCAGCTGCAACAACAACCCGCATTTGTTGTTTATTATCGGTAACAGTATCTTGCTTGGAAGATTTCCAGCTCACTGTACCGTTATTCAAACTATATAGTACCGTTTGCGACTTTTAGTCGTCTTTATCGGTTATAGGAAACTTGCTACAGTGACCCCAGTCACTTCAAGTTCTCCTTCTCCATAGACTAAGACAGCATCCTTAGTTCTCTAAGATACTAACGGATGTTCTTAACATCAATCCAGTGACTATCACTCGGATTGGCCTGTTTGTGAATCCATATGCTCAAAGCGTATGATACACCAGGTCTCGTACATTTTTCAATGTACGGTTTCTAGGAGAGTATTGCGAAAGCCAAGCTTTCGCCGATATTTATTTTATGGGAATATCATTTCCAAGAAATGACGTATTATCATTATTTTATAGGACAGCCACTATCAGTGCGCTCCCACTAACCTTCTTATATATACACTAGAATTATTTTCGTTTTGAATTAAATCGTACACCATTATGATTATATCAAAACGATAATTCCAAGAACCTAATGCTTGCTTCAATCCAATCATGGATCGAATAACCTGCATTATCCAAATGGATTTACCGTGGCAACAGGTAAAAGGTTGAATCGTAATCAACACAATGTTGATAACGATACCTTTCCGTTAAAGCCTAGCTTTATACGTTGGTATGTTGTCATCCATGTATGTCTTCCTAGAAGACATATAGTACCAATAGGCACAATGCCTTGTGGTACATCAACTAGTATCCAAACTGGTTGATATACATGGAATCCATTTCGGATTACATGACACTTTGCCATAATTAGGGAGTTGATATCTTGTATCACTTCCTCATACGTAGTCAGTTGGTATTCCTCAATAAGATTCACATCTTTATGAGGTTAGATCAGAAACCCATACCCCAGGTTGTTTTCTGACTCTGTCCGACCTACGCGGTTCTTGTGTATTCGAAGATTAATGGTAATAGTCTCATCCTGGATGAACTATTCATGTTCCATTAAGATTCAGTGCCTTGAACAGTATTACTCCGATTTCCATCGAGTTATACTATCCTCCCTCCCACTTACCACTGCATATCGGTATTCCTTTCAGGAAAACCGTATGGTGAGTAACAATCTAATTGTTCTCTTGTGAGATGTATAAGTACAATACTTATGGTATCCCTAGGATAACCTACATTTGGCACCTATCCTATTTGGGTTTTAGTTTGGTATCATCCAAACATATGCCTAGCATACCCAAATTATCAAGAATGAGAAACCCGGTTTCTTTCCCGTTCATATCTAATATGATATCTGTGAAACAGATTATTATGGAACCTTATTCAAAATAAGTTCTTGCACTGTTTAAAGCTTATCCGTTGAAGGAAATGGTAGCTCAGAGCGACTCGTGATTAACCTTATTATGTCTAACAAAATTCGGTTAATCCGTTCGGACACACCCGTCAAACTGACGTATTCCGGGAGGAGTCCTTATTTGAAAGAATATTATACTCTTTCAAATATACTAGAAACTTATTGCTTAAGTATTTTCATTACAGTCTTACCGTGACGGTTTAATACTTTAGCCGATCTGTTTGTCTATTTCGTGTCGAAACTCTAAAAGTTTCCGATTTGTGTTTCAAAAGAAACACATAACCATACGCGATGCCACATCCGTACAGGTCACGAAATATTCATATCCATATCTAGCCTAGCTAGACATGGGCCCACTTGCTTCACTATGAAGTAGGGCTAACAGATCGGTGGCATTTACACTTTTACCAAGTAAATAGTGTTTTAGGCACTTTGCCCAAATAGACTAGATTCGTAGACTTTATTTGAATGGAATCAAATCAGTCCTGGTATCCGCTCTTCAAAAGTGCGGATATACGATTCTTGTTTAATGTGTCCCTGACAACTATGCCACAATTAAGTTTCAACTGATCAAATCAGTTTGAGCTATTTATTTGTCATCATTTATATATTTGAGATATTATTTATATTCAAAATATAAATCCTGTTATTCACATCTAATGTGTTTATCTCAATATCATCTTTATATAATGAAACACTTTAGTGTTCTAGAATATAAAGGTACACCCGCAGCGGGTTATACGCGATATAGAGATAATGTTTCTAGTCAAACTAGCTACATTATAACAGTTTCTAAATTTAAGTACTAACCCGAAGGTAGTTCCTAAATTCAGGTATCTACGGTTAAAACAGCGACTTTCGTCCCGTTTTCAATTCGCAGATAAATCTCAATTGAAGTCAGTATCCTGTTCAAAATAGATTCTGAACATCAATATATATATTTTATGTACCACACTAAGTATCTAAAATCCAATTTTAATACTAGCTGTGAACATAATTATGACAACATATTTGAAGTCAGAGCCTTGCTCGTCTTCTATTCCTTCTTAGGATATGTCCTTTATCTTCCCAGAAGATTATAATGATTTGCCTTTGCCTGTTTCATCAACACTCCAAGCCTTTGCCAAGCCTCGTGTTTCTGGAATATCGAATTAAGGTGCGCCTTGCGCTACAAGCTTAATATATTATTTTATCAAATAAAATAACCTATTAATTTCCAGGACCATCCTGAAACTTTATTCCCAATTTGAAAATTAAACCATTTAAACACATTTTCCCCAGGATTATGTTTTAAATGTCAATCTTTCAATTATATCTTGATTCTAATAGTCCAACTATTTAATCAACGATTTGTGGTACTATTTATTATAATGATTATAATAGTCCAACTATATAATCAAATATAATTTAAATTAATTAACCTCAATTACATTGATTACTATAATCCAATTATAAAATCAACTGTAAACTGAAATTAATTAATTCAAATATATTGATTAATATAATCCAATTATATATAATCAAATATAATACAGTCCAACTGTTTATTAAAACAACAATTTAAATATTAGTCCAACTAACATTTAATCTAACGACGAAATAATTTGAATGAGCGCGTATGGCGAGTAATTGAACGAGTATTGCAAATTCAATTCTTGCCTCCCACTATTTTTCGGCGAGCCTCTAACCCTCTGTCGAGTACTCGGGAAACCGTGTTTCCTAGTGGGCTAGGATCCCGTTAAATATCACACAATCTTGACTTTGGCCAACAAATTGTATGATAATTAACTAGGTAGATCTCGAAGATCAATTGGATCTCATCCAATTCCTAGATCCAGTAGGCGGATATCCAAATCCTAAACATATATCTTATATATGCCAATACATCCAATGTATTACCTAACCTTTTTCCTCTGAATCAACTAAGCCTTGGCTTTGGCACAACAAACCTAGTGATCCCAGTCAAGCGCGACCCATTGACCATGGAAAGCTTCGTAATCAATGTCGATGGACAAGAAGTGGTCTTGACTTTGGCCAACAAACCACAACTTGGACAAGACACCGATATGGAACAAAACTCTCGTGATTCAAACACATCTTCGACGGACAAAGGGCTTGACTTTGGCCAACAACCCAATGCCAATCTCGGATCTTGAGTGAGAATCACTCAATGGAAGGAAAAACACTTGATATTGAGCGAGGGTTTTTCGCGTGCAATTGGCTACCAATTTATTATCTTTGTTAAGGTCTCATCATCATACACCCTTAAACATGCATTCTAAACACATAATAAAGCGCATATGAAAATAAAATAATAATGATATGCGGATGGATACTTTACATTGATCCTAGATCAAATCTCTCATTTTCTCTCTCCAAAGCTAGCACATGTATTTACTTCTACCCTTTACACTACACTTCTAAAGAAACCTCATTTACATTGAGGGGAATAGGTGAGAAGAGAATACAAAGAGTATAGAGGTGATAAGGCTGGACACGCAGGTCCAATTAATAAATCAAATTTATTACAATTTCCAAAATTGTCCCACCCGACTAATATCCATCCGATATACATTATTCATGCATCGCAACCATGTATTCATACAAGCATGTTATCAATCAATCTAATCCAATTAATTAATCTGATAATTAGTGATCATCCAATGTTCAAACAACGATTTGATTTTTGCTCGAGTCAAACTCGTTTTGCGAATAAGTACTCAAAGTACGAATTCTTGAATTAAATTAAACTACATAATTAAATCCAATTTAATACGCATTTAATTCTAATTCACTATTTAATTCCAAATTAAATATTACACTTTTATTAACGAACCTTTACGACTTAAATTCCAAATTTAATCGCAACGGGTCTCAAAGCCCGATTAACATCTAATGTTTATTTAATTAAAGTCCAATGGGCTTTTAATTAATTTCTATAAGGCGTGGACTTTTGGTCAACTCGGGTCAAACCGAATAACCAAAATCCAATCCGGGAGTTACCCCATAAGCCTTTAAATTAATTTTGGCCCATTAGGCCCAATTAAATAATTAAGGTCCATTAAGTCATAATTGGACTTTATGGATGCGGTTTTAGGCCCAATTGGATCCAACCAAATTTGCCTAAACTCAACTTTGTACAACAAAGCCAAAGCCCAAAACCAATCACAACCTAAAGGCCCAATTTCCAAAAATAAGCCCAATTAATTAACTTATAAAATTCTAAATTCCATAATTAATTAACCTAAGTGTAATACACAATTAATCACCCAATTAATATTTCTAAACATCAATTAGCATACTTAATCATGCACTTTAACATTAAATAGTGTCCAACACAATTTATTAAAATCAAACCCAATTTACATGCTTTAAGTCTCGGCAATTAGGGGTTTTTCAATCCGATTCGGTTTCAATCCAATTGAATCCACAATCATCATTTCCCAAATCAATTCAATTCATCCAATGAATTAAAACAAAAAATCACAATGAATTTCATGTTCATTAAGATTCGGCCAAGCCACTTTAAAAGGGAAAAAATGTTCCAAATCAAAATTCAATCCAATTGAACTTCAAAACAACATTACCCAATTGTTTTAAGTCATCCAATGATCAAAAAACAAAAATTCCAAGACATTAGGGTTCTTCCAATTTCGGTCATGCCTCCAATTTGGGAAAATTGATCCAATCCATTTTCTTGAAATTGATCACACACAATCTCAATTAAACATGTTTTAAGCATACTTAAACATCCAATTTAATTAAAACATGCTCAAACACATTTTACCCAATTTCAAGTCACATGTTCAACCTAAAGAATTGGGGAAATTGATCCAATCCAATTTTCTTGAAATTGATCATGCACAACTTCAATTAATCAACATACAAGCATACTTAATCAATCAATTCAACAAATCATGCTTCAATTGATTTTACCCAATTTGTCATGCCCAAAATTGGGGAAAATTGAATCCAATCCAATTTCATGAAATTGATCATGCACAACTTCAATTCATCAACATACAAGCATACTTAATCAATCAATTCAACCAAATCATGCTTCAATTGATTATCCCCAATTTCAAACCCTAAAGTTTTCATGCTTGATAATAGCTCAAGATACCATTGTTGAGTTCTAATATAGGTCCCAAGATCAACAAATCAAGCAAGAAAACGCATGAATACACAACATAGGAGGTGCGGAATATACTCACAATGGTCGGTTTTGATGCGAAGAAGAACACAAGCCATTTTCGTCCTCCATTGAGTTCGGCAGTAGCTCTCATTGACAGTGGGCTGCTCGGTTTTGGGCGTTTTGAACTCCACCATTTTCGGCCATGGATGACCTCCATGGAAGCTCCAAGCTTCAAGCTTTCCAAAGATGATCCCAAGCTCATAAATTCGTTTCCCTATCACCATAATATAACCCAAGGTGTGCTAGCACTTCTCTTTCTTCTTCAAATTCGGTCTAACCAGAATTTTGGGAGAGATTTGGCTCAAAGCCGAGAGAAGGGAAGAGAAGAAAATGGCTCCAAGCCAGAGAGGAAGAAAAAACGTTTTGGCTCCCAAATACCAAAACCGTATACTGTATTGTGTAGAGAGAGAGAAAGTGTAAAAGCTTTTTATATTTTCCAAAAAAATAATTAAAGCCATTTACCACTTTTTATTTCTATTAACAATTCATTTTACTTTTCAAAAAAGCAAAAGTCACAAGGCAAAAGTGCTTTTCAATCAACTATCACTATTCACATCAAGTCACTTTATTAAAGTGACAACATGTCATGTCACATCACTCAAAGTGACAATGATTTGACAATTGATGTGACTAGCGATTTGACGCTTGACGTGACTTGCGTGCCGCACTCGAATTCGAAATACGAATGCGCTCGCAACACGCTCGGGCTCGGGTTCGCTAATTCCAAATTAACGAATTTTCCGTTGCGACGTAATTAAACGATTACGCCTAGCAAAATCACTATTCACGTCGCTAACGAATTAAAATCTAATTTTAATTCCGCGTCCGAAATCTAATTTCGCATCGAATAATCGAATATATTATTTTATCGATTAATTCCAAATTAATCGTTCTCTCTCTCTTTAATTAATATTTTATCCCAGATAAAATATCTCCGCAATTAATCCCAGATTAATTTTCTCTCTCTTCTAATTAATCTTCTCTCTTTACTAATTAATCCCAGATTAATCATAGTGCGAGTCATACGTCATCGGTGAATCTTCAGGAAGCGACCCATGAGATCTCCGGATATGTTGGCAGTAAATACGGTCGTCGGACTATCCGAACACGTAAGTACCTCCTCGTACTACGTTTATACCGATTTACAAGACAAGGTTGGCTTCTAGCAAAGCGCCATGCCTACCCAATTCTCCAGAAATATTCTTACAGGAATATATAGATCTGTATCAAGCGTAGTATACCGTAGTATTGCGTATATCAGCCCAGTATCGGATAGTCACGTGCTAGGGCTGGGGCTGGATAAGTGTCTGCCCCGTCCGAAGCACATGTCGGATGTCTGGTAACTAGTCTCTATAATCGGATATACATGACCTTGTCATAATATCCCGATGGCCGGCCAGCACTTAAGAGCACTAATACCGTATCCTGCGTGACATCATCTCCACTATGACTGAAGTGATACTTCCGTCTCGACATCACACCCAATACACTACGACTCTCTGATAAACCCAGAAGTGGTGTACGCAGAACCGGTTAAAGCCCTGTACCACCAAGACCAAAGTCTATCGATTATCGTAAGTATTAGCGATGCAAGTCTCAGGTTAAGACTATACACACCTACCTTGATTTCGGCCTCCCATAGACACATAGTCATAATACCAATGGGATTCCGAGGGGTCTATCCAGAGCGAAGCTGTTTCCCGTACCATCGGTGAAACACAACCTCCTATCGCACTTGCATAAGTATCCAATACTTAAATATATGAGAACTATGCCGTTGTGCCCTCACAACGCGCACAAGTGCAATACTAGCCTATTCCGCATTATCGATGTCCTGTCTCGATAATACTATGACTAGGGATATTAATGATTTATCCTACGTGGACTGATACTGTCTCATATCATTCTCCGTCCAGGAACAATCATAGGGACCTCTCATCATTTATATATCTAAGGTGATCTAATCACAAATGATAAAAGTGCAATCTCCTTTGTCACATAGTTAATTTGTACAACAACACCATGATCTGTACAAATAGTGACGCTATGGGTCATATTATCCAACAATGATAACTTAAGTGCTTAATCCATTATGTTTGTCATAATTATGTTCACAGCAAGTATTAAAATTGGATTTTAAATACTTAGTGTGGTACATAAAATATATTGATGTTCAGAATCTGTTTTGAACAGGATACTGACTTCAATAGAGATTTATCTGCGAATTGGAAACAGGACGAAAGTCGCTGTTTTAACCGTAGATACCTGAATTTAGGAACTACCTTCGGGTTAGTACGTAAATTAGGAAACTGTTATAATGTATCTAGTTTGACTAGAAACATTATCTCTATATCGCGTATAACCCGCTGCGGGTGTACCTTTATATTCTAGAACACTAAAGTGTTTCATTATATAAAGATGATATTGAGATAAACACATTAGATGTGAATAACAGGATTTATATTTTGAATATAATAATATCTCAAATATATAACATGACAAATAAATAGCTCAAACTGATTTGATCAGTTAAGAAACTTAATTGTGGCATAGTTGTCAGGGACACTACTAAACAAGAATCGTATATCCGCACTTTTGAAGAGCGGGTACTAGGACTGATTTGATTCTATTCAAATAAAGTCTACGAATCTAGTCTATTTGGGCAAAGTGCCTAAAACACTATTTCCTTGGTAAAAGTGTAAATGCAACCGATCTGTTAGCCCTACTTCATAGTGAATCAAGTGGGCCCATGTCTAGCTAGGCTAGATATGGATATGAATATTTCGTGACCTTTACGGATGTGGCATCGCGTATGGTTATGTGTTTCTTTTGAAGAACACAAATCGGAAACTTTTACAGTTTCGACACGAAATAGATAAACAGATCGGCTAAAGTATTAAACCGTCATGGTAAGACTGTAATGGAAAATACTTAAGCAATAAATTTCTAGTATATATATGAAAGAGTATAGTATTCTTTCAAATAGGACTCCTCTCGGAATACGTCAGTTTGACGGTATGTCCGAACGGATTAACTGAATTTTGTTAGACATAATAAGGTTAATCACGAGTCGCTCTGAGCTACCATTTCCTTCAATGGATAAGCTTTAAACAGTGCAAGAACTTATTTTGAATAAGGTTCCATAATAATCTGTTTAACAGATATCATATTAGATATGAACGGGAAAGAAACCAGGTTTCTCATTCTTGATAATTTGGGTATGCTAGGCATATGTTTGGATGATACCAAACTAAAACCCAAATAGGATAGGTGCCAAATGTAGGTTATCCTAGGGATACCATAAATATTGTACTTATACACCTCACAAGAAAACAATTAGATTGTTACTCACCATACGGTTTTCCTGAGAGGAATACCGATATGCAGTGGTAAGTTGGAGGATAGTATAACTCGATGGAAATCGGAGTAATACTGTTCAAGGAACTGAATCTTAATGGAACATGAATAGTTCATCCAGGATGAGACTATTACCATTAATCTTCGAATACACAAGAACCGCGCAGGTCGGACAGAGTCAGAAAACAACCTGGGGTATGGGTTTCTGATCTAACCTCATAAAGATGTGAATCTTATTGAGGAATACCAACTGACTACGTATGAGGAAGTGATACAAGATATCAACTCCCTAATTGTGGCAAAGTGCCGTATAATCCGAAATGGATTCCATGTATATCAACCAGTTTGGATACTAGTTGGTGTACCACAAGGCATTGTGCCTAATGGTACTTAAAAGTCTTCTAGGAAGACATACATGGATGGCAACATACCAGCGTATAAAGCTAGGCTTTTAACGGAAAGGTATCGTTATCAACATTATGTTGATTACGATTCAACCTTTTACCTGTTGCCACGGTAAATCCATTTGGATAATGCAGGTTATTCGATCCATGATTGGATTGAAGCAAACATTAGGTTCTTGGAATTATCGTTTTGATATAATCATAATGGTGTACGATTTAATTCAAAACGAAAATAATTCTTGTGTATATAAGGAGGTTAGTGGGAGCGCACTGACAGTGGCTGTCCTATAAAATAATGATAATACGTCATTTCTTGGAAATGATATTCCCATAAAATAAATATCGGCGAAAGCTTGGCTTTCGAAATACTCTCATAGAAACCGTACATTTAAAATGTACAAGACCTGGTGTATCATACGCTTTGAGCATATGGATTCACAAACAGGCCAATCCGAGTGATAGTCACTAGATTAATATTAAGAACATCCGTTAGTATCTTAGAGAACTAAGGATGTTGTCTTAGTCTATGGAGAAGGAGAACTTAAAGTGACTGGGGTCACTGTAGCAAGTTTCATATAACTGATAAAGACGACTAAAAGTCGCAAGCGGTACTATACAGTTTGAATAACGGTACAGTGAGCTGGAAATCTTCCAAGCAAGATATTGTTACCGAATAAACAACAAATGCGGGTTGTTGCTGCAGCTGAAGCAGCAATAGAAGTCATTTGGGTCGATACAAATCTAATTAGATTAGATATAGTTCTGTTAGCAGCTGAGCTAGGCGTCAGCACAGGCTAAAGAATTAATGGTCTCATCAACGATCCAGATACATACTTAGATACTCATCTGATTCATTCGGATCATATATCGTGGCGATGTGATGATCGAATAAATCGCATCAAGATGATAATCATGCAAATCCGCTGACGAATGCATTTCTCAGCAGTTTGAGCCAACCGTACATAGTTCGGGTGTTAGACACTCGAGTGACTGGCTATAGGCCAAGTGGGAGATTTTTGGACAATTATGACCCATAGCGTCACTATTTGTACAGATCACGGTGTTGTTGTACAAATTAACTATGTGACAAAGGAGATTATACTCTCATCATTTGTGATTAGATCACCTTAGATATATAAATGAAGAGAGGTCCCTATGATTAGTTCCTGGACTGAGAATGATATGAGACAGTATCAGTCCCCGAAGGTTTAATCATTAAATATCCCTAGCCGGAGTATTATCGAGACTGGACATCGATAATGCGGAATAGGCTAGTATTGCACTTGTGTGCGTTGTGAGGCACACAACGATATAATTCTCATATATATAAGTATCAGATACTTATGCAAGTGCGATAGGAGGTCGTGTTTCACCGATGGTACGGGAAACAGCTTCGCTCTGGATAGACCCCTCGGAATCCCATTGGTATTATGACTATGTGTCTATGGGAGGCCGAAATCAAGGTAGGTGTGTATAGTCTTAACCTGAGACTTACATCGCTAATACTTGCGATAATCGGTAGACTTTGGTCTTGGTGGTACAGGGCTTTAACCGGTTCTGCGTACACCACTTCTGGGTTTATCAGAGAGTCGTAGTGTATTGGGTGTGATGTCAAGACGGAAGTATCACTCCAGTCATAGTGGAGATGATGTCACGCAGGATACGGTATTAGTGCTCTTAAGTGCTGGCCGGCTATCGGGATATTATGACAAGGTCATGTATATTCGATTATAGAGACTAGTTACCAGACATCCGACATGTGCTTCGGACGGGGCAGACACTTATCCAGCCCCAGCCCTAGCACGTGACTATCCGATACTGGGGCTGATATACACAATACTACGGTATACTACGCTTGATACAGATCTATATATTCCTGTAAGAATATTTCTGGAGAATTGGGTAGGCATGGCACTTTGCTAGAAGCCAACCTTGTCTTGTAAATCGGTATAAACGTACTACGAGGTACTTACGTGTTCGGATAGTCCGACGGCCGTATTTACTGCCAACATATCCAGAGATCTCATGGGTCGCTTCCCGAAGATTCACCGATGACGTATAACTCGCACTTAATTAATCTGGGATTAATCACGGAGATATTTTATCTAGGATAAAATATTAATTAAAGATAGAGAACGATTAATTTGGAATTAATCGATAAAATAATATATTTGATATATTATTAGAAATTGGATTTTGACGCGGAATTAAAATTGGATTTTAATTCGGGCGAACGAATTAATTTAGGATTAATTCGTTAGCGACGTGAATAGTGATTTTGCTAGGCGTAATCATTTAATTACGACGCAACGGAAAATTCATTAATTTGGAATTAGCGAACCCGAGCCCGGGATTATTTGCGAGCGCATTCGCATTTCGAATTCGAGTGCGGCACGCAAGTCAAATCGTGCGTCAAATCGCAAGTCACATCAAGCGTCAAATCAAATGTCACTTTGAGTGATGTGACATGTTGTCACTTGATTTGAGTGATTGATGTAGAAGTTGAAAAAGCAACTTTTGCTTTTACTTTTTGACTTTAGCATTTAATGGAAAGTAAAAAGAATTGGTAAATGGTTTTTATTAATTTTAGAAATTATAAAAACAAAACACATTTCTTTTTCTTTCTCTCTCTCCACTTTTCTTTTACGCATTTCTATTCTCCTCTCTTTTTCTTCCTCTTCTCACGGCTTCAAGCGATTCATCTTCACAATTTCTGGTTGGACCGAATTTGAGAGAAGCAAGGAAGATGAAGAAGTGCTAGCACACCTTGGGTTATACATAGGTGATAGGAAACAAATTTATGAGCTTGGAATCCATTTTTGGAGCTTGAAGCTTGGAGCTTCAATGGAGGTCTCCCATGGCCGAATTTTGAAGGCATCAAAACAGCCCCAACCGAGCATCACAGCAGCTCAATGGAGTCCAAAACCGAGCTTCAACAAGGAGGACGAAAATGGATCTTGTTCTTCGCATCCAAAATCGTTCAATGTGAGTAAAGTTTCCGCCTTATTCCTTTGTGTATTCATGCGAATTTTATGCTTGATTTCATGATTCTTGGGACCTATATTAGAACTCAACACAACAAACCTAATGATCCCAGTCAAGCGCGACCCATTGACCATGGAAAGCTTCGTAATCAATGTCGATGGACAAGAAGTGGTATTGACTTTGGCCAACAAACCACAACTTGGACAAGACACCAATATAGAACAAAACTCTCGTGATTCAAACACATCTTCGACGGACAAAGGGCTTGACTTTGGCCAACAACCCAATGGCCAGTCTCGGATCTTGAGTAAGAATCACTCAATGGAAGGAAAAACGCATGATATTTGATGAGGGTTTTTCGCGTGCAAATTGGCTACCAATTTATTATCTTTGTTTAGGTCTCATCATCATACACCCTTAAACATGCATTCTAAACACATAATAAAGCGCATATGAAAATAAATAATAATGATATGCGGATGGATACTTAACACATTGATCCTAGATCAAATCTCTCACTTTCTCTCTCAAACTAGCACTTGTATTACTTCTACCCGTTACACTACACTACTAAAGAAACCTCATTTACATTGAGGGGAATAGGTGAGAAGAGAATACAAAGAGAATAGAGATGATAAGGCTGGACACGCAGGTCCAATTTAATAAATCGAATTTATTACAACAATTTCCAAAATTGCCCCCACCCGACTAATATCCATCCGATATACATTATTCATTCATCACAACCATGTATTCACACAAGCATGTTATCAATCAATCTAATCAAATTAATTAATCTGATAATTAGTGATCATCCAATGTTCAAACAACGATTTGATTTTGCGCGAGTCAAACTCGTTTTTGCGAATAAGTACTCAAGTACGAATTCTCGAATTAAATTAAACTACAACATTAAATCAAATTTAATATGTATTTAATACTAATTCACTATTTAATTCCAAATTAATATTACACTTTATTAATAATAAACCTTTTACGACTTAAATTCCAAATTTAATCGTAACGCGTCTCAAAGACCGATTAACGTCCAATGTCAATTCAATTAAAGTCCAATGGGCTTTTAATTGATTTCTTAAGGCGGACTTTTGGTCAACTCGGGTCAAACCGAATAACCAAAATCCAATCCGGGATTTACCCCATAAGCCCCTAAATCAATCTTGGCCCATTAGGCCCAATTAAGCTTTAAAGGTTCATTAAGTCACAATTGGGCTTAACGGAAGCGGTTTTGGGCCTAATTGGATCCAACCAATTTGGCCTAAACTAACTTTGTACAACAAAGCCCAATAAGCCCATTTACAACATTACAAGCCCAAATCTAACTCAAGCCCAATTAATTAAATCATAAAGTCCAATTTCATAATCTAATTAATTCTAAAGTGTATTACATGATTAATCATCCAAATCAATATTTCTAAAACACAAATTTGTCCAATTAATCATGCTCAATTTCATTATCACATGTCCAACATATTTAATGAAAAATCAAACCCATTAACTATGCTACATGTCTCGGCCAAGGGATGCATTTTATGTCTAATTCGGTTTCAATCCAATTAATCCACAATCGACATTAAATACACTTCCCGAATGATTTCCAATACATCCAATTATCAAAATCAAAAAAATACCAAGACATTAAAGGGCATATACCATTCGGCCAAGGTAAGTAATTTGGGGATTTTTGTTCAATTCAAAATTCAATCCAATTAATTTCAAATTAACATCATCCTACATGATTCTAACTCATCCAATGAATCAAAATCAAAAAATCCAAGATTTCCAAAATACCATATACATTCGGCCAAGGCATAAATATTGGGGAAATTTGATCCAATCACAATTTCAACAAATTGATCCAATCAATCCTTAATTCAATAACATTTAAGCATACTCAATCATCCAATTTCATAAAATCATGCTCAAATTGATTTTACCCAATTTTTAACCCTAAAAGTTTCATGCTTGAACCTAGGCTCTGATACCATTGTTGGTTTTATTCTAGGTCCCAAGATCATAACAAGCATGAAAAACATGTGTGAATACATCAACGGAGGTAGCGGAATACTCACATCGATCGGTTGAGACGATAGGGCAACAAACAAAACGATTTTGGCCTCCATTTCCACGCCCACTGCAGTGCAGTCCACTGCCTTGAAAAATCAGATTTTGAGCTGAGATTTGGAGGTTCAATCTTCGTCTAATGATTCCCGGCTCGTGGGTGGGTTTCCCTAACACCTTTGTATGTCTCCTAGGAGTGTGCTAGCACTTGGATCTTGCCATAAAACCCTCAAATATGCTCCATCATTCACGCCATTTCTTGACAGTGAGCAGCCCCTTGGGCGTGAAGGAGAAAGAGATGGGAGAGAGATAGAGTTGTCTAGGGTTTTCTAAAATCCATCTAATGAATAATAATGAAAATTACCAAATTGTAGAGAGAGATTTTGTTTGTATACTTTAGGTAAAACCATTTCACCTTTTACCCTAAACTTGGTAGGTGTGGGTAAATGGTTTTCCAAAAGTAAAACAAGGTAGTTGGGTGGTAGGTACACCAACCACACATGGGCCCCACATATTTGAATTCAAAATTCAAATATCTCTACGAACATTTGCCGCGGCTCGGTTTCGTTTAATCCGATTAAACGAACTTCCGTCGTTAAATAATTAAATCTAATTTAATTAAATATCGATGCGACGCAAATATATTACGAACGTCGTTTACGAATTAATTCTAAATTAATTCGTTCGTTCGCATTAAAGTCCGACTTTAATTTCGTAATGAAATCCAATTCATATTAATATATCCGATATATTAATTTTAGCCCATTCGAATAAATTAAATAGAAAAATCAAATTAACTATTAAATTTATTTTACCGATTAATTCCAAATTAATCGCGTTCTCTCTCTTTAGACGATATTTTATCCCAGATAAAATATCTCCGTAATTAATCCCAGATTAATTTTCTCTCTCATTGAAATAATCCCAGATTAATGAAAGTGCGAGTCATACGTCATCGGTGTATCATTGGGAAACGACCCATGAGATCTCCGAATATGTTGGCAGTAAATTCTGTCGTCGGACTATCCGAACACGTAAGTACCAAGTACTACGTTTTACCGATTCATAAGACAAGGTTGGCTTCTAGCAAAGCGCCATGCCTACCCAATTCTCCAGAAATATCCTTACAGGAATATATTGATCTGTATCAGGCGTAGTATACATCGTATAGTGCATATCGTTCTAGTATCGGATGGTCACGTGCTAGGCCTAGGGCTGGAGTTGTGTCTGCCCCGTACGAAGCACATGTCGGATGTCTGGTAACTAGTCTCTATAATCGGATATACATGAACTAGTCATAATATCCCGATGGCCGCGCAGCACTTAAGAGCACTAATACCGTATCCTACGTGACATCATCTCCACTATGACTGGAGTGATACTTCCGTCTTGACATCACACCCAATACTCTACGATTCTCAATATACCCAGTATTGGCGTACACAGAACCGGTTAAAGCCCTGGACGACCTCAACCAAAGTATATTGATTGTCATAAGTATTAGCGGTGCAAGTCTCAGGTTAAGACCAAATACACCTACCCTGATGTCGGACTCCCATAGACACATAGTCAAACTACCAATGGGATTCCGAGGGGGTCTATCCAGAGCGAAGCTGTTTCCCGTACCATCGGTGAAACACAACCTCCTACCGCACTTGCAGTTTGTTTCTTGGAGTCTTTCTTCTTATTTCCTATTTTAATCTTCTTAGACTTCCTAGAGGTCTTTGAAGAGCTTGCTCCACCATGGAGGTACAAAGTAGGATTCATTTTCTTCAAATCATGTTCCGGTGAGCGTAATATATTGTGAAGCTCTTCATATGCGGCTTGCATCAAATGCATATGAAATTTTAACACAAAGCCATCATATGTACCAGATAAAGAAGACGAATCAGATTTTGGCATAGCCTTTCATTTATTATAATGTCATGTCATTCCAAATAGTAGATTTGGTCAATCATGTTCAAAACATGAATGCTAATCGCTTCTTCATCCTTGAGCTAGCATGGAACAATTCCTTAGACCTCCGATATATCTCAATTCATTGATTTGCTTCGACAACTTCTTCAATGTTCTCATAATGCTCTAAGCATTTGGTTCATCAATATGTTGTCTAGTAAATCAGGAACAACTTTGACAGACATTGGATTGAGCGTAATATACCTTAATCTTTCTAACTCCAAGATAAGGCAGATGTACATTTCCACTCAAAGTAGATCTCAGCTCTTTTTAGTTTATTAGAATCCAAAAGTCGCGATAATGGATTTGCGTCGGCCATCTACATGACATCAATTAAACACTAAAAGAATATTTTCATTTCAATAAAAAAAATAATTATATGATTATGGATTTTAAATCTATTAGTGCCCTCCCACTACTTTACGTAATTCCGTAATCTCCATTAACGGAAAAATAGAAATTTGAGTATCAAAATTTCATAACGGTCTAACCTCATAATAATGACGATCTTTGCCTTCATAAACTCATTTGGTGGACCTCAAAGGTCAATAAAATTCATGTGAATCCTATTGATACTGAACTGTTTCTTATCCTCACAATAATGAAGGTATTGGATTAAGACGTGTTCTAGGTGTACATTTGTCAATGTGCACTAATGACGTTCGTAAGTACACCCTCACAATAATGACGGTATTCATTGACTATGTCAAATCATCACGCTATATCTAATTTTTTACCTGAATGACCTAAGTTTCGACATTTTATACACTCACAATAATGACGGTTTCAGGGCATAAGTAATAAGAACTCATTCATCTTCATATTGAAAAGATGAACCATCCGATAATGCTCCAACATTATTAATACTATTACTTAAAATAAAGTAATCACCTAATCACGAAGATTTATGACAATCAAGTCATTAACATGCTTGGGACAAAATGAAAATTGTAATGTTAAACATGCAATGTATAATTAAATTAAAATTACAGATGCGTAGATTCAAATACATGTCAAACATGCAACTGTTGGGGTTGGTGCTCAGAGCGCCGATCCAGATCGTATTTATGTCTGATTCATGAATACGAACATCCCCTTATTCCATAATATTACTTATTTATGGTTGTACCTCTTGTTTTTATATACGTATTCGATCTGATTACTATTAGATTGAAACTAAATGTGATTTAGTGATATGTATATATTAGACAAATGCCCGATAATATATAATGCAGTACACAGTTACAAAGTTGGTTTGTAATTGACATTGGGAAGTGTCACTGCTAAATGTATATTATCAAATATAGTTCCTGGTCAAGATTCACTAACACGGGTCGGTTAGTCAAATCTGTTGAGACCAGTACATGTCGTTTATCGAGACTTGGTCTGATGGTTTATCGCAATGAACCATGAGTATGGGGAGACTCGTATAGACGTGTAGGTGTTTATAGTGGATAAACATTGAACGACTCACCGAAGATTCTTAATGGATGGTACACCAATGTCAATAAGAATCTTCTCGGGTTGAGTAGCATATTGGTCCTTCGACTTGAGATAACACTATGGATGTATGAGACATCCTCCACACTTAGATGGCAGTCACGTCACCGATCTATTTAGATCAGACCTTCGCCTGTTCGTTGGGTATGGATCGATCCTCATGATATCCTGTGAGTATCAAGATAAGATCCGTCAGTTCTGTGTACAGAGCATAGGTAGTCCATATATAATTAGCAGTCTGTTAAATCTGTGGCCACAGTATACTTCGGAAGTAAGTTCCGAATGTTATTTAGAGATTGCTAATAGATACGTCGACGGGATAACACCTATAGAGATTTGACGTTTACATCTATATCTCTGGGATTATCCGGATACCTGTGACGGAGGGATTATACGTATGCAATGACCTCGACCTGTATGATTCAGCTAGTTTATCTGTGGTCGTCATAATTTATGGGTTGGTAAATTATGGAAACGAAATTGGATTTTGTGACGGATATACCTGAATATAGAGAGTCTCAATAATGAAACATACTCGTAGAGCACTAGGGCAACAATTATAAATAATATTGATTATTTATAAAGTTGTTTAAAGGTTAAACGCAATATACATGTGAAAGGACCCGATAGTCATTTCCTTAATTTTTGTGTATTTGTATTTAATACTTGATTAATTCAAATACACATTAATTAATTGTCAAATTGAGATATTTGACCAATATCATAAATGAATATATGTATTTAATATTTAATGTAAAATTATACATATATTTAATATATTTGTATTTAATTAATTAATAATTATTTAGTTGTTAAATGATTAAATTAATTAAAGTATAGATATTTTAAGTTATGATATTTGTTTTAATGGCTAAGTTGCCATTGTTGACTTTGTTAGAAATATCTTTAAAGTGTTTTTGATTATTTCATCAACTTGGCAAAATTCAAATTGAAATGAAATGGAATATATTTGACTTGTTTTTACTTAGCCAAATTCGGCCAATGCCTCCCTTTTGGGCAAGTATATATTGTTTCATTTATTTTAGGGTTTGATTAACCTTTTCAATTTATCAAAACTCCATTAAAACAAGGCAAAGAAGGTAGAGAGAAAAGAAAAGAAAAACAAGGAAAAGCTTGGAATTTAGTAAGTATTTCCAACCTTCCATTAGAGAGTAATTTGTTCCTCTTGTTGTGGGCAACATCTTGTGATGTTCTTGAGTTTTTCTATTCTTTATTCTTTGTACTTTTGATGGTTAAAATTTTGATGAAGGTAATATGCATGTATGATGTTGGAAATTTATTACTAGTGTAGTAATAAGCATTCTTTTAAGGTTTTAGAACCTTGTTGCCATTCTAGAGTTATTGAACCACTCTTAAATGACCTAGAATTGTTCTATAGTTGTTTCATTATGTTGAGACTTGATTTGGATGGAAGAAACATGATTGAAGTATTGGATTTAACCAATATGGTCTAATTTGTCCAATTTGAAGAAATTGAAAAATTAGTGTTTATGACCACTTCCAAATTTGGGGCTTTTCATTTATATGGTGTATTAGGATGTGTATATGATTCATATAAAGTTTCATGTTGATTGGATTTCATTTGGATGTGTTTTGAGGCATGGAAGTGCAAAATGCACATTATGCCCCCAAATGGTGCATTCGGCCTAGTGAAGCTTTTTTGGGTTTTATGTTCCTTTTGGTGTTTTGAAATTTGGGACGTGTTAAGTTCATCTTAGAAATGATTTAGAATCATCCAAAATTGATTTGAACAATTTCGGATTAAAATGAACAAAATGCCAAGTGTAAGGGCAATTCGGTAAATTCACATAAATTTGATTTATTGAATTTTATTTCATAATTTGATTATTGGATAATTTTATTTAATTAATCCGAGAAAAAGTTTTGAAATCCGAAAATTTGATTTTCCACCGTTTCCGTTTCGTTACTGATATTCCCCCTTAAAACCCCTTACAAAATGGTATCAGAGCCAGTCTGATTCTAGGCCTCCATAAAATGATTAGCTTGTTTTATTCAATGTTTAATCATGTTTTCTTGACTTTTTACATGCATGTTATAATCTAATTTGATTAGATTTAGGGTGTGTGACACTTAATGGAATATCCCCGCTTAATAAGGTTTCTACAGTAACTAGTATTTGGAATACTTGTTTCTTGGTCCGTCTTGTCAATACGGTTTATAAATATTTTTCCATGACTACATCCGAGACCGTGCCTCTGCTGTGAGGGTGTAGCCGATAGAGATTTATTTATGCCGGATGTATATTAGATACTAGATAAATTCAAGCGAAAGCGGAATCCTGAACGTGCCCTAGCTGTCAGGGTTACGCAAGTAACTTGATTTTATCATTGACGAGTTTAACCTTGGTACGTCTCCTTGTGGGCTTGCCTTAGCAGCGACAACGAGAAATGACCAGGACCGGAACCTCGGAATCACTAGTGAGTGATTGACAATGAGTTGTCTACCTGTGAATATACGTAGGCGAGACCGTGCCTCTGCTGTGAGTCAAAATATATTCATGGGGTCCACTTCCCATTATGGAATTTGATTTAAATATTGAATTCTCGTTTTTCCGTTGGGGATTACGGTATTACGTAAAATAGTGGGAGGTACTGCTAAGTTTAAAATTCCTTAACTTAGGCAGTGTGTATTATTATGGAAATAGCCGCTTGTTTGTTTTCCTTAATCTATATTAGATAGAATTAAAATTTTAATTCACTGCACACATATTTTGATATGTTATCTGACTTGACTCTTGGTTGCAGTTATTCTAGAATAGGTTCTAGTTACTACTAAACTAGGATATTATTAGATTGGTCTAAAACCATCGGGAACTTTTGTTCCGATTTTCTTCAAAATCAAGATGGTTAGTGACTTAGTTTCTAAGTCATGATAGATAATCTAGATAGATATCCCTTTAGGATATAATACTTTAGAGAGAATAGTTTCTTATGCAGTAAGAATTGACTTGAATTAGTTCATGTCTCGAGATTCTTGACTGGCATTAAGAAAGCCCCATTAGGTATTTGTTTATCTAGTAATGACGTTTCTTAGCTTTAATTACCTTTAGAGGCAATGTGTCCGACACGATTTGCTAATCAATTATTTGCAATTGTTTTGAATAGTTGAATGCAAATAGTAAAGCTAAAGAAAGGAGATGTGTATAGTTATTTATAGAAAATATCGATTTTCACAATACTACAACTATAGGTATTGGATACCAGATCTCTCGTCTAGTTATTTAAAAATATTAGTTAACGATTGTTTTGATATTTGATATCAGAACTCGCGACTATTGGATAGTTACTTGTTCTTTATAAATAATTGTTATATATATTTTAAATATAACTAGTAGTGTCATTGACGTAAAGATAAACATTAAGAAAAATTATTCAGTAAAGTAAATAATTTAGAACGGTGCTTTATGAGTTTAATCACTTAAGCATTAAATGCTTATTTCGTATGGTAAATGATGGTTTAATACGAGATCACACCACACATCCTTATCCATTTAATGAATATTGTATTCAGGAAAGTGATTAAGGTCTCGTTTAACCAATGATTGTCATTGGACCACCAAATTTATTTAACTGATACATTGGATGTATGTAGTTTAATAAATAATAATTGGTTAAGGTGGTTTTCCTTATTTCGTAACTTAGTTGATGAATTGTCATAACTTAGTTACATGTTTCTGAAGGAACACATATTGAAAGTCTTGAAAGTATCAAGAACTTTCAATTCGTTTTGATGAAACGTAGATTGAACATTTTTGACTTGTTCAAATATATTCAATCTGAAGTATTTTGAAAACTTGATCCTTAAAATTCATTACATGTCTTTGAACTGTTCAAAGATTTTTGATACGATCAAACGTATGAATTTAAAGCAATTAGTTCTAAGGTTATTCAATGAATATGATTCTTATTCAATATTAATCTTCCACGATTCCATCTTGATGGAATTGAGTAGTGGGAGCAATCAAATCTTATATGATTTGATTCGTTTGATATTGAATGTTACCGAATTAGTTTCAATACTCTTGGGGTTATGCTCCAGTAACACTAATTCATCTCTTTAATTAATGTTCCATTATTTTCTACAGTTGCATATATGATATGTACAGGTAGAAAATCTGAATCTTGAAAAGTTTAAGATTTGAATATTTCTTTTATATAATGGAAATTACTTACACCTTGGAGGTATAAGTAAAAGTTTATCGTTTATTATGTTTAATAGAATATTGTATTCTATTTAATAGAATATCTTTCCTACGATCCTAAGTAATAAAATTGTTTTATTACTTGGTGTGTAACATCGGATGTTAACAATTGTAGCAAAGACTTGACTTATTGAAGTCAAACGTGAGAATGATAAATTATAATTGGAACTATGTAATTAATAAGATGAAATAACCCTTATACATCTTCCGTACAAGTCCAATAGGATAACAGAATCATTCACGAGTATTTGATACTTAATGGTTCTGTTGTTTTCTTATTGAAGAAAAATTTATCCTATAACTTATAATGGAAGCGATATTTGATATCGATTTTGGAAGTTCACCATTGAACCATAGATATAAGATTGTTCATAACTTACTACGATCAAGTTTTGAACTTGATTACGCTTTCATTATGAATTAGTTCATGATATGTGCTAATTGTTTGCACAGCGAAAGCGGTGTGAGCTTGTTAAAGGTTTGACCTTTACAGTATGACAGTGAGAAAAGTTATACACAACAATCTATTGTAGATTTTGAGAAAACTTATCTCCAGTCACACTAATTGAACAATTAGAGATATATTGGTTAATGTTAATATTAAACTGTACATTTTAACTAAAGAATGCAAAATGGTGTTTTTTGAATGACTTATTCAAATAAGAGATCAATTGTGATTTCTTTGTTTGAAGAGTTCAGTCTGGAATGGCCCTAGAGTTTGTGTTCTACTGAGATCGCAGTTTTGTGCTAGATTATAGAGCCTATCGTAGACTCGGATAAGTCTTCCGGAAATTTGTGTTCTCTGTTTTTGATATCGTCAGATTGTCTGATCTTGTCAAAGTATAGAGAATACATATGTGATTGAAGGGTTAGTGGGAGCGTACAAATTACTTTCTAGTGTTATATATCCTTACAACATTATCATTATTATAGTAATAATGAGATGTTTGTGAGGTAAAAGATTACCTAAGTCTTCTTTACTCCGTGAAAACAGTGGGAGTAGTCTCTGTTATATACGATATAAAGTTTTGTATAAGATATAAAACCAAGAGACTTGTGAGATACTCCTATTATTCGTACATTAGATATGATCTAATTAAGGACATAACTAGGCTATCTGTATGACAGTTAGTATAACTGTTGGACAGTTATTGTGTGTATTATATAAAGTATTCATCTTTCGTAAAGGATGATTCCTTTATGTATCATTTGATGATGACATAATAAACACTTTATAATGTGCGAATGTAGATATCGATTTAATCGTAATTGTTACGAGTTATTTTGATATCCTATAGACCATAGGATGGATCTTGAAACACGTTCTTTGTGATCCTTGAGATATTAAGAACGAGTTTCTAATTCATGGAGAATACATTCAGCAACCATTAGTGTCATATTAGTTTTGAGACTAATTATGACGTAAGACAGTCTACGTCATAAAGAGTAACAAAAGATGCAGTGGGAGTGTCACGAAGGATTCTACTAACTGAGTAGAATTAGATACAGCTTATGAAGTATTGACTTATGAAGTTGCATAGTGACCTTATAAATTAGAAGTTTTAAATTGGTGTTGTGCTTGCGGTTGTCCGCATAGTATTTTTGGATTCGATCCCTAACTGCTTGGATAACTTAGTAGCTATAGCATAATACTGATGTAGCATCAAAGTCATATAAATGTATAATTTAGATTCTACAAAATATGAATGATCCTGACTATGGGAATCGATGGAGTTTGTTTGACAAACTCAATATGTCATAGCGGACATGCTTTTTGTTACCTACCTCTTAAGTACTGGGTGAGCTTTTGAGGGCCATGTGCATATGATACACATTGAGATGTGTATATGATACCATGGATTGGAACTATAGCAAGTTGGAGAATTTGTTGGGGTTGGTGCTCAGAGCGCCAATCCGGACTGTATTTATGTCTGATTCATGAATACGAACATCCCCTTATTCCATAATATTACTTATTTATGGTTGCACCTCTTATTTTTATATACGTATTTGATCTGATTACGATTAGATTGAAACTAAATGTGGTTTAGTGATATGTATGTATTAGACAAAGGCATGATAATATATAATGCAGTACACAGTTACAAAGTTGGTTTGTAATTGACAATGGGAAGTGTCACTGCTAAATGTATATTATCAAATATAGTTCCTGGTCAAGATTCACTAACACGGGTCGGTTAGTCAAATCTGTTGAGACCAGTACATGTCGTTTATCGAGACTTGGTCCGAAGGTTTATCCCAATGAACCATGAGTCTGGGGAGACTCGTATAGACGTGTAGGTGTTTATAGTGGATAAACACTGAACGACTCACCGAAGATTCTTAATGGATTGTACACCAACGTCAATAAGAATCTTCTCGGGTTGAGTAGCATAGTGGTCCTTCGACTTTAGATACCACTGTGGATGTATGAGACATCCTTCACACTTAGATGGCAGTCACGTCACCGATCTATTTAGATCAGACCTCCGTCTGTTCGTTGGGTGTGGATCGATCCTCAGGATATCCTGTGAGTATCAAGATAAGATCCGTCAGTTCTGTGTACAAAGCATAGGTAGTCCATATATATTTAGCAGTCTGTTAAATCTGTGGCCACAATATACTTCCGAAGTAAGTTCCGAATGTTATTTAGAGATTGCTAATAGATACGTCGACGGGATAACACCTATAAAGATTTGAATTTTACATCTATATCTCTGGGATTATCCGGATACCTATGACGGAGGGATTATACGTATGCAATGACCCTGACCTGTATGATTCAGCTAGTTTATCTGTGGTCGTCATAATTTACGGGTGGGTAAATTATGGACACGAAATTGGATTTTGTGACGGATATAGCTGAATCTAGAGAGTCTCAATAATGAAACATACTTGTAGAGCACTAGGGCAACAATTATAAATAATATTGATTATTTATAAAGTTTTTTAAAGGTTAAACGCAATATACATGTGAAAGGACCCGATAGTCATTTCCTTAATTTTTGTGTATTTGTATTTAATACTTGATTAATTCAAATACACATTAATTAATTGTCAAATTGAGATATTTGACCAATATCATAAATGAATATATGTATTTAATATTTAATGTAAATATTATACATATATTTAATATATTTGTATTTAATTAATTAATTAATTATTTAGTTGTTAAATGATTAAATTAATTAAAGTATAGATATTTTAAGTTATGATATTTGTTTTAATGGCTAAGTTTCCATTGTTGACTTTGTTAGAAATATCTTCAAAGTGTTTTTGGATATTTCATCAACTTGGCAAAATTCAAATTGAAATGAAATGAAAAATATTTGACTTGTTTTTACTTAGCTAAATTCGACCAAGGCCTCCATTTTGGGCAAGTATATATTGTTTCATTTATTTTAGGGTTTGATTAACCTTTTCACTTTATCAAAACTCCATTAAAACAAGGCAAAGAAGGTAGAGAGAAAAGAAAAAAAAACAAGGAAAAACTTGGAATTTAGTAAGTATTTCCAACCTTCCATTAGAGAGTATTTTGTTTCTCTTGCTGTGGGAAACATCTTGTGATGTTCTTGAGTTTTTCTATTCTTTATTCTTTGTACTTTTGATGGATAAAAGTTTGATGAAGGTGATATGCATGTATGATGTTGGAAGTTTATTACTAGTGTAGTAATAAGCATTCTTTTAAGGTTTTAGAACCTTGTTGCCATTCTAGAGTTATTGAACCACTCTTAAATGACCTAGAATTGTTCTATACTTGTTTCATTTTTTTGAGAATTGATTTGGATGGAAGATACATGATTGAAGTATTGGATTTAACCAATTTGGTCTAATTTGTCCAATTTGAAGAAATTGAAAAATTAGGGTTTAAGACCACTTCCAAATTTGGGGATTTTCATTTATATGGTGTATTAGGATGTGTATATGATCTATATAAAGTTTCATGTTGATTGGATTTCATTTGGATGTGTTTTGAGGCATGGAAGTGTAAAATACACATTATGCCCCCAAATGGTGCATTCGGCCAAGTGAAGCTTTTTTGGGTTTTATGTTGCTTTTGGTGTTTTGAAAGTTGGGACATGTTAAGTTCATCTTAGAAATGATTTAGAATCATCCAAAATTGATTTGAACAATTTCGGATTAAAATGAACAAAATGCCAAGTGTAAGGGCAATTCGGTAAATTCACATAAATTTGATTTATTGAATTTTATTTCATAATTTGATTATTGGATAATTAAATAAATAATTTTATTTAATTAATTCGAGAAAAATTTTTGAAATCGGAAAATTCGATTTTCCACTGTTTCCGCTGCGTTACCGATATTCCCCCTTAAAACCCCTTACAACAACATGTGTTATATAATTAAGACATGTTTTGATGCCGTTCTGTTAGGGCGGATGTGGGTCCTTTAGGGTCAGATCGGTGCCACGTACAGTGGAAGTGGGTCTAACCTATAGATATCAAACATGGCTATATTTTTAAATAATTTAATGGAATATTATATTCCATTACAAGTGTATAAGAAAAATCTGGTGCTGAATCGGAGTTCGAAAGCTCAAGAATAGACAGAAATAAAATATTCAACTCACGTCACACGCGAGAACTCACATACGCTACAGTGCGTGCGCACACTTTACACACAAATACACACTTGCACTGTTCACTATAGTGTGTGCACTATGCGTTGCGCTCAACATATATATTTTTTTAAAATTTTTTCATTTCATCAGCTCTCTAGAAACAGAGAGCTTATAGAATAGGGTTTTTAACTCATTTTATTTGTAACCTTTGCTAAACACTTCCAAACACCCAAAATTAATATTAACATCAAAACCAACATCAAAACATATTAAAGAACAAATTCATATTTTTCAAAATATCAAATATTTTAACAAAAACATAAATTTATTCAAAATATGCACATGCATAAATTTTGAATCTAAAATACAAACAAAACAAAAATCCCGCAATGAAGTGACTCAAGTGATTATAGAACAGTGGCCATAGCTCCAAGCTTTCATATAGAGTTCCAAGCTATAATTTTATATTCCATATCCAACATAAACATTTTGACTCAATCACAAGATGTAACATCCCCCCCTCGAAGATGCTACCGGCAGAGAATAGGCTAGCCTATCTGTTGGACAATTATGACCCATAGCATCACTATTTGTACAGAACATGGTGTTGTACAAATTAACTATGTGACAAAGGAAATTTCTCTTTTATCATTTGTAATTAGATTACCGGGATATATAAATGATAAAAGTCCATATGATTAGTTCCAGATTGATAAGATATGAGACAATATCAATCCATGAAGGTTTAATCATTAAAACATCCCTAGTCGGAGTATTATCGAGATTGGACATCGATAATACGGAATAGACTAGTATTGCACTTGTGCGTGTTATGGGAGCATAACAGCATAATTCTCATATATTTAGGTATTGGATACTCATGCAAGTGTAATTGGAGGTTGTGTTTACTGATGGTACGGAAACAGCTTCACTCTGGAAAGACCCCTCGGAATTCCATTGGTAGTATGACTATGTGTCTATGGAAGTCCGAATCAGGGTAGGTGTATTTGGTCTTAACCTGAGACTTGCACCGCTAATACTTGCGACAATCAATATACTTTGGTTTTGGTCGTACATGGCTTTAACAGGTTCTGTGTACGCCTCTTCTGGGTATATTGAGAATCGTAGTGTATTGGGTGTGATGTCGAGATGGAAGTATCACTCCAGTCATAATGGAGATGATGATCACGTAGGATACGAAACTAGTACTCTTATATGCTGCAGTTATCGGGATAATATGACTAGGTCATGTTTATCCGATTATAGAGACTAGTTACTAGAGATCCGATATATGCTTCGTACGGGGCAGACACAATTCCAGCCCCAGGCCTAGCATGTGACATCCGATACTGGATCGCAATACGCAATACTACGTATACTACGCCTGATATAGATTAAATATTCCTTTAAAAATATTTATGGAGAATTGGGTAGACACGGTGCTTTGCTAGAAGCCAACCATATCTTGTAAATCGGTAAAAACGTAGTACTAGGTACGTACGTGTTTGGATAGTCCGACGACCGGATTTACTGCAAAAATATCCGGGGATCTCATGGGTCGCTTCCCGAAGATTCACCGATGACGTATGACTCGAGCATAATTAATCTAGGATTAATTATATAAGAGAGAAAATTAATCTAGGATTGATTACGGAAATATTTTATCCGAGATAAAATATTATTTGAAGAGAGAATGATTAATTTGGAATTAATCGATAAAATAATATATTCGATATATTAAACGAAATTAGATTTCGACGGGGAATTAAAATTAGATTTTAATTCGGGCGAACGAGTTAATTTAGAATTAATTCGCTAGCGACTTGAATAGTAATTTTGCTAGGCATAATTATTTAACTAAATTTGATTTAATTACGTCGCAACGGAAAATTCGTTAATTCGGAATTAGCGAACCCGAGCCTGGGAGTTTTTGCGGGCCCACTCACATTTCAAATCAAGTGGGGCCCACAAGTCATATCACTCGTCACATCATTAGTCATTAATGTGATGGGTGTCTTGTCACCTTTTTGGTCATTGACAACTTGTCAATTTTTGAATGATGGAAGTAGATGGAAGACTTTAAAGTCTTGACCACTTTTTGGAAAAAGGGTAAGATGTATTAGATTTTTGAAATCCAAAAATACACAATACAACTCATCTTCTTCCTCTCTCTCTCCAATTCGGCCAAGGGCCATTTTTCTCTCATTTTTCTCTCAATTCCGAGAGATACAAGAAGGCATAGAAAGATTTGTGGCAAATTTTTCAATGATGCTAGCACATCCAAAGAGTCTCACAAAGGTGATAGGGAAACCCATTCATGAGCATGGAATCCATTTACATAGCTTGGAGCTTGGAGCACACAAATGGAGCTTAGCCGAAAACACATGGAGCACAAAGGATGGACCTTGGCCGAGAGCTTCAAGGAGAATTTTTTTTTTTGGTCGCATCCAAAAGTTGATCAAAGTGAGTATTCCGCAACTTTAACTTTGATGTATTCACACATTTCATAGCTTAATTTGATCTTGGGATAACCTAGAAAACCCAACAATGGTATCAGAGCCTTGATTAAGCATGAAATTGATTTAGGGTAAAATTTGGGTAAAATTGATTTGAGCATGTTTTGATGAAATTGTTGATTGAGTATGCTTGAATGATGATAACTTAGAGTTATGCATGATCAATTTGATGAAAATTGAATTGGATCAAATTTTCCCCAATTTTTGGCTTGGCGAAAGTGTAGTGCCCTAATGTCATGGTGATTTTTGTTTTTTGATCATTGGATGAGTTTGAAGACTTGGGAAATTGATTTAGGATTTAATTGGATTGAAATCGAAATCGGATTGAAAAATCCCAAATGCCGTGACTTATAAGCATGGAAATGAATTGATTTTTGATTCAATAATGTTGGACATGTGTTGATGATGATTAAGCATGATTAATTGATTAAATTGGTATTTTGGAAATGTTAATTTGAATAATTAATTAATTATGGCTTAACACTTTAGTTTTAATTAATTGTGAAATGGAATTGGGCTTTAAAGTTGTAATTTGGGCTTAATGGGCTTGGTTGGGCCAAGTTTGGTTTAGGTTAATTGGTTGGATCCAATTGGGCCCAAAACCCATCCATAAAGTCCAAATATATTAAATGGACCTTTAAATTTTAATTGGGCCTCCTAAATTGATTTTTGGCAAAAGGGTGATTCCTTATTGGGCTTTGGTTGCCAAAGTCCATGCCTTATAAATTAATTGAAAGCCCATTGGACTTTAATTAAATTGACATTGGATGTTAATTGGGCTTTGAGACCCGTAAAGATTAGATTTAGAATCTAAGTCGCAAAGGCACATTAATAAAGTGTAATTATTTAATTTGGAATTAAATAAAGAATTAGTATTGAATACAAATTAAATTGGATTTAATATTGTAGTTTGATATAATTCAAGAATTCGTACTTTGAGTACTTATTCTTAAAACGAGTTGGACTCGCGCAAATCAAATCGTTGTTTGAACATTGGATGGTCATTAATTTCAGATTAATTAATTGGATTAGATTGATTGATAACATGCTTTGTGTGAATACATGGATGTGATGTATGAATAATGTATATCGGATGGATATTAGATGGGTGAGGGCAATTTTGAAATTGTTGTAATAAATTTAGAATTTATTAAATTGGACCTGCGTGTCCAGCCTATTACCTCTTGACTCTTTGTATTTCTCTTCTCACCTATTCCCCTCAATGTAAATGAGGTTTCTTTAGAAGTGTTATGTAATTGGGTAGAAGTAAGTAAGATTTGTGCTAGCGGGAGAGAGGAATGGAGAGATTTGTTCTAGGAACAAGTGTTTTAAATATCCATCCGCATATCATTATTAATTTATTTATCGCGCCTTATTATGCTTTTAGAATGCATGTTTAGGGTGTATGATGAGACCTAATCAAAGATAATTAATTGGTTGCCAATTACGCAAAAAACCCTCAACATATATAAGCGTTTTTCCTTCCATTGAATGATTCATTCTCAAGATCCAAGATTGGCACTGGTTTGTTGGCCAAAGTCAAGACCTTTGTCCATCGCGGATGTGTTTGAATCATGAAGGCTTTGTTCCATATCGCATGTCTTGTCCAAGTTGTGATTTGTTGGCCAAAGTCAAGATCACTTCTTGTCCATCGACATCGATTACGAAGCTTTCCAAGGTCAATGGGTCCCGCTTAACTGGAATCATTAAGTTTGTTATGCCAAAGCCAAGGCTTAATTGATTCAGAGGAAAAAGGTTAGGGAATATATTGGATATATTGGCATATATTAGATATATGTTTCGGACTTGGATGTCCACCTACTGGATCTAGGAATTGGATGAGATCCAATTAATCTTAGAGATTTACCTAGTTAAATAGCATACAGCTTGTTGGCCAAAGTCAAGTTGTGTGTTATTTAACGGGATCCTAGCCCACTAGGAAACAAGGTTTCCCGAGTACTCAACAGAGGGTTAGAGGCTCGCCGAAAAATAGTGGGAGGCAAGTATTAAATTTGCAATTTCGTTTAGATACTTGCCAATACGCGCTCATTTCATTTTTCGTCAATAATTTAATAAATATATAGTTGGACTAATATTTAATCGTTGTTTTAATTAAACAGTTGGACTGTATTCAAACTACTTCAATTATAGTTGATTATATAATTGGATTATAGTAATCAATATATTTGAATTTAACCAATCAAATTATAGTTGATTATATAGTTAGACTATAGTAATCATTATATTCAATAGTACCCGAAATCGTTGATTGGATAGTTGGACTATAGCAATCAAGATAACTGAAAGATTAGCGTTTAAAACATAAACCTGGGTGAAAAATGTCTTTAAACGGCTTTAATTTTCAAATTGGGAATAAAACCTCAGGATAGTCCTGGAGGAACTGAGAAGTTACTCTATTTGATAGAGAAACCTCTTGGGCCTAAGCCCGGAGTTGAGCAAATAGTAGAACATGATCTTGGAAGATTCATGTGATGATAACTTTAGTGCTCAATCCTTTATGCTTACCGCAATAACCCTTTAATTCCGTCGTCAAAATTAAGGATTAGATCCTTGTACCATGATGATGAAATTAAAGATCTTCATAGATTTATTCTTATAAGTACAAATTGAAAAAGAAGCTCTTTCACTCGTGTATGTCAGAGGGTACATCTGTCGAGCATTAGGTGTCGTAGATGATTGCTGACATCGATCAGCTAGGTTAGCTAGGCATTACCTACGTGGCCGAGACTACCAAAGATTTGATCTTATAGTCTCTACCCGAAAGCTGGGGCAGGTTCATTATGAACCAAGAGTAAACTCTTGGAGAGTTGATGGCTATGCTAGGAGGCAGCCAGAGCTTCTAAAAGGGGCAAAGGCAAAATCATCACAGTCTTCTAGGAAGACAAATGACATATCCCAAGATGTCTGCCTAAACTGTGGCAAACGGGGTCACTGGAAGCGTGACTGCCGTATGGACAAGGCAGACATGAAGGAAGTGAAGAGGGGCAAGGCTCCGGCTTCAAGTATGTTTGTCATAAACATGTTCACTATTAGTTTCAAAATTGGATTTTGATACTAGATGTGGTACATAAATATGTACTGATGTGCAGAATCTGCTGATTAGCAGGATACTGACTTCAGTTGAGATTATCTGCGAATCGAAAACGGGACGAGAGTCGCTGTTTTAACCGTAGAAACCTAAGTTTAGGAACTACCCTTCGGGTATGTACTTAAATTAGGAAACTGTTATAATGTACCTAGTTTGACTAGAAACATTATCTCTATATCAGAGTATAACTCGTTGCGGGTATACCTTTATATTCTAGAACACTAAAGTGTTTTATTTTATAAAGATGATATTGAGATAAACACATTAGATGTGATAACAGTATTTATATTTGAATATAAATGAATCTCAAACGTATAACATGACAAACAAATAGCTCAAACTGAATTAATCAGATGAGACTTATTTGTGGCATTGTTGTCTGGGACACATTAAACAAGACTCGTATATCCACACTTTTGAAGAGTGGATACTAGGACGGATTTGATTCTATTCAAATGATGTCTACGAATCTAGTTTATTAGGCAAAGTGCCTAAAACACCTTTTACTTGGTAAAAGTACAAGTGCCACCGATCTGTTAGCCCTCGTTCATAGTGACGTAAGTGGGCCCATATCTAGCTAGGCTAGAGGTGGATATGAATACTTCGTAACCTTTACGGATGTGGCATCGCGTTATGGTTATGTGTTTCTTTTGAAACATAAATCGGAAACTTTTGATAAATTCAAAGAGTTTCGACACGAAGTAGACAGACAGATCGGCTAAAGTATTAAAACATCACGATTAGACCGATGGAAAATACTTAAGCAATAAGTTTCTCAAATACTTGAAAGAGTATAGTATTCTTTCAATGTGGACTCCTCCCGGAACACCTCAATTGAGCGGTGTGTCCGAACAGAGAAACCGAATTTGTTGGACATAGTAAGGTTAATCATGAGTCGCTCTGAGCTACCATTTTCCTTCAAGGGATACGCATTAAATAGTGCAATACTTATTTTGAATAAGGTTCCATAAAAATCTGTTAGACAGACTTCATATTAGATATGAACAGGAAAGAAACCGGGTTTTCTCATTCCTGAAGATTTGGGAATGCTAGGCATATGTTTGGATGATACCAAACTAGAACCCAAATCGGATAAGTGCCTAATTTGTAGGTTATCCTAGGGTAACCAAAGTATAGTACTTATACAACTCACAAGAGAACAATGTAATTGTTGCTCGCCATGCGGTTTTCCTAAGAGGAATACCTATATGCAGTGGTAAGTGGGAGGAAAGTAAAACTCGATGAAAATCGGAGTAATACTGTTCCAGGCACCGATTCTTAATGGAACAAAACAGTTCATCAGGGATGAAACTGTACCAATAATCTTCGAATACACAAGAACCGCGTAAGTCGGAGAGAGTCAGAAAACAACCTGGGAGGTATGGGTTTCTGATCTCACCTCATAAAGATGTCAATCTTATTGAGGAAGACGAACTGACTACGTATGAGGAAGTGATACAAGGTATCGACTCCCTATTATGGCAAAGTGCCATGATGTCCGAAATGGATTCCATGTATACCAACCAAGTTTGGACACTGGTTGATGTACCGGAAGGCATTGTGCCTATTGGTACTATATAAGTCTTCAAGGAAGACATACATGGATGGCAACATACAACGTACAAAGCTAGGCTTGTAGCGAAAAGGTATCGTTATCAACATTGTGTCGATTACGACGAAACCTTTTACTCGTTGCCATGGTTAAATCCATTTGGATAATGCTTGCTAATGCTGCATGTTTCATTTATGAAATATGGCAGCTGAACGTCAAAATCGCTTTCCTTAAACGGAAACCTTTTGGAGGATGTTTACAACATCCTGACGGTTTTGTCGTACCAAAACAAGCAAACAAGGTTTGCAAGTTAATTCGATCCATTTGGATTGAAGCAAGCATTGCGTTCTTGGAACTATCGTTTTGATGTAATCATAATGGTATATGATTTAATTCAAAACGAAAATGATTCTTGTGTATATAAGGAGGTTAGTGGGAGCGCACTGACAGTGATTGTCCTATAAAATGATGATATATCATTTCTTGGAAATGATATTCCCATAATACAATCGGTGAAAGCTTGGCTTTCATGAAAATTCTCCGTAGAATTCTTGGGAGAGACAACCTTTATTCTAGGAATAAGGATCTACTGGGATAGATCTAAAAGTTGTTGGCACTCTCCGAGAACTCGTACATTGAAATAAATGTACGCGACCTGGTGTCTCATATGCTTTGAGCATATGGAGTCACAATCAGGCCAATCCAAGTGATAGTCACTGGATTGATGTTAAGAACATCCTTAAGTATCTTAGATGAACTAAGGATGCTTTCTTAAGCTATGGAGAAGGAGAACTTGAAGTGACTGGGTTCACTGTTGCAAGTTTCCTAACCGACAAAAACGACTATAAGTCGTAATAAAGGTACTATATAGTTTGAATAACGGAACAGTGAGCTGGAAATCTTCCAAGCAAGATACTGTTGCCGAATAAACAACAAAAGCGGAATATTGCTGCAGCTGAGGCAGCAATAGAAGCACTTTGGATCTTAATAATCCTAATTAGATTAGGAGTAGTTCTGTTAGCAGCTGAGCTAGGCTACAACACAGGCTAAAGAATTAATGGTCTCATCAACGATCCAAGTATATACTTCAACTATTCATCTGATTCGTTCGGATCATACATCGTGGCGATGTGATGATCGAATAAATCGCATCAGATGATAACTTTGCAAATCCGCTGACGAAAGCTTTTTCTCAGCAGAAGTTTGAGCGACCGTACATAGTTCAAGTGTAGGACACTTGAGTGATTGGCTATAGGCCAAGTGGGAGATTTTTGGACAATTATGACCCATAGCATCACTATTTGTACAGAACATGGTGTTGTTGTACAAATTAACTATGTGACAAAGGAAATTGCTCTTTTATCATTTGTAATTAGATTACCGGGATATATAAATGATAAAAGTCCATATGATTAGTTCCGGATTGATAAGATATGAGACAATATCAATCCATGAAGGTTTAATCATTAAAACATCCTAGTCGTAGTATTATCGAGATTGGACATCGATAATGCGGAATAGACTAGTATTGCACTTGTGCGTGTTATGGGAGCATAACGACATAGTTCTCATATATTTGGGTATTGGATACTCATGCAAGTGTAATAGGAGGTTGTGTTTACCGATGGTACGGAAACAGCTTCGCTCTGGATAGACCCCTCGGAATTCCATTGGTAGTATGACTATGTGTCTATGGAAGTCCGAATCAGGGTAGGTGTATTTGGTCTTAACCTGAGACTTGCACCGCTAATACTTGCGACAATCAATATACTTTGGTTTTGGTCGTCCAGGGCTTTAACAGGTTCTGTGTACGCCTCTTCTGGGTATATTGAGAATCGTAGTGTATTGGGTGTGATGTCAAGATGGAAGTATCACTCCAGTCATATGGAGATGATGATCACGTAGGATACGGAACTGGTGCTCTTATATGCTGCAGCTATCGGGATAATATGACTAGGTCATGTTTATCCGATTATAGAGACTAGTTACCAGAGATCCGATATGTGCTTCGTACGGGGCAGACACAATTCCAGCCCCAGGCCTAGCATGTGACATCCGATACTGGATCGCAATACGCAATACTACGTATACTACGCCTGATATAGATTACATATTCCTTTAAGAATATTTCTGGAGAATTGGGTAGGCACGGTGCTTTGCTAGAAGCCAACCATGTCTTGTAAATCGGTAAAAACGTAGTACTAGGTACGTACGTGTTCGGATAGTCCGACGACCGGATTTACTGCCAACATATCCGGGATCTCATGGGTCGCTTCCCGAAGATTCACCGATGACGTATGACTCGAGCATAATTAATCTGGGATTAATTATAAGAGAGAGAAATTAATCTAGGATTAATTACGGAGATATTTATCTGGGATAAAATATTATTTGAAGAGAGAGAACGATTAATTTGGAATTAATCGATAAAATAATATATTCGATATATTAAACGAAATTAGATTTCGACGCGGAATTAAAATTAGATTTTAATTCGGGCGAACGAGTTAATTTAGAATTAATTCGCTAGCGACGTGAATAGTAATTTTGCTAGGCATAATTATTTAATTAAATTTGATTTAATTACGTCGCAACGGAAAATTCGTTAATTCGGAATTAGCGAACCCGAGCCCGGGAGTGTTTGCGGGCCCACTCGCATTTCGAATCAAGTGGGGCCCACAAGTCACATCACGCGTCACATCATTAGTCATTCATGTGATGGGTGTCTTGTAACCTTCTTGGTGATTGACAACTTGTCAATTTTGAATTGAGGAAGTAGATTGAATACTTTAAAGTCTTGTACCCTTTTTTGGAAAAGGGTAAGATTGTATTATTTTTGAAATAAAAAAAATACACATCTTCTTCCTCTCCCTCTCCCATTCGGCCAAGGGCCATTTTTCTCTCATTTTTCTCTCAATGCCGAGAGATGCAAGAAGGCATAGAAAGATTTGTGGAAAATTTTTCAATGATGCTAGCACATCCAAAGAGTCTCACAATGGTGATAGGGAAACCCATTCATGAGCATGGAATCCATTTACAAAGCTTGGAGCTTGGAGCACACAAATGGAGCTTAGCCGAAAACACATGGAGCACAAAGGATGGACCTTGGCCGAGAGCTTCAAGGAGAATATTTTGTGTTCGTCGCAACCAAAACCGATCAAAGTGAGTATTCCACAACTTTAACTTTGATGTATTCACACATTTCATAGCTTAATTTGATCTTGGGATAACCTAGAAAACCCAACACTATCCCCATAAGCCTTTGAATATTTTACTATGATCAACACTACTAACCTCATCTTAAATATAAACTCATACATAGGGACCATTGCCCAACTTATCGACATAAAATGTATTTTAATATCCATAACCATGTGTACAATAACATTACATTCAATAACTCTGTCATGGACATTTTAACTTATTGCACACACAATCTCTGCTATACACAATGTCAGATACCTGACTTTATTATGACTTTGACTGAACCGTATCTCTGTTTTGAAATCATGGACCCAAATACCATAGTGACTGCCATCAGTATCCATCCTTTCAAGCTCGTCCTCCAGGTATACCAGCAAAACAGAAACACTAGGAGTCGGGGGTTAGATTGTTTGAACGACCTAGTGAGTGGATAGTTTAAAATGGAAACTGAAATACTTTATGAAACATTCATTTTCTGAAATCCAAAATCATCTCAAGGAAATTTGATCTTTTCTGAAACCACTTTCTTATATGAAAACACATCGCTTTCTGTGAAAACTCTTCTGGAAATCTGTTGACGGCTGATTTTGGTCTCAGGGGCAATAAGGGTTTTTTACTCCCGAGAAAATCCTCCTCCAACTGTGAATTTGTTTTGTTTATGGGAAACCAAAAGCAAATTTGGCAAAAGATAAGTAATTTTACCAATCAACAAAGAGATTTAACGTGGTTCGGCGGATCAGATCCAACCTATATCCACGTGCACAAAACGGACGATGTTTTATTACCGAAATATGTTTCTCTGATCTTTTTTTGTGTTTACAAGTCTAATCATAATTCTCTCTTGTTCTCTTCTCCACTCTGCCTTACAAGCATGCTTTCCCCTCCTATTTATAATAGCAAAGAAACAGTTTTCCTTTTCCCATAAGAATTCTTAGTCGAAACTACCTTCACTTCATTTATCCTATTAGGACACTGACTTATCAATTTTTCCCCATGAAAGTAGGATAACTTATCTTCTTATCCGAAAAAATAGGATGTCTTATCTTCTGGAGCATATCTCGCCATATTCTCGGTCTTCATGAGGTCGGTCACAATGGTCTTTTGAACTGAGAATGCTGCTATCGATCTGATAATGCCCGACCAGCCGGTCTGGAGTGGTCGGTTACCGATCATAAAGTGCTCGGCCCCTTACTGTTGTCTTTTAGTGGTCGGGTCAGCATTAATGATCTTGACCAAGAAAGGAATTACCTTTTTACCCTTGCCGTACTGTTTAAATATCATAGGGCCTGAAAATACCGCCAACATCTGTCCCCTAGTTCTCGGTTCCAACGAATATACAAGTTGGTGCCGGGAACTATACAAAAAGAGTAGTAATCCTGACGGACTGATGGCTGGCCCTTTTGAGGAGAAGTTTATTGGCTTGTCACCACCATGTCCTCGGTACGATTAAGATGCTCGGTCTGACTTCTTTTCCCGCCAAAACAAAATCTTTTCACTGCCCTTCTGGAGACTCTCTCGAGACGCGCAACCATCACATCCATTTAAATGCCCATCAAATCATCTCTAGGGTTTAACCTGAGCCTGACACTTTTCAAACATCGGCCGGCTTCCCGCCAATAGCAAACAAAATCAGCTGTTCACAGCCGACACCGATATACGCCCAATCTGGATATGGGGCCTTATCCATGCGGCCATCCGCTTCTACAAAGGGGAAATATCACAGGAGGAGTTTCAAAAATGGCTACCCCCTTCTCCCGAAGAGGTGATGGATCCCGACCCCATTTCGATCGCCCCGATACCCCCAGCTCCTGAAGAGGACCGACCTGAGGCTCCTGCTCCTGAAGAGAACCGTTCTAAGACTCCGGCTCCGGCCCCCGAAGTTGTAATTGTCGGGGCCTCCCAGGCCGTCAATGTGGAAGCCACTGTCTCTCCTCCTGAGGTCGAGCCAAGCCAACCGCCATCCGAGCCTACCGAGGAAGAACCAATTGCTCCTGCACGGGCCGATCTATAAGGGGTAACCCGAACGGGCCCCGTGTAACCCTGAACAAACTTCACTTTTCCTGTAATAACTTTTTACAATCATATTTATATATGTATTTTTATGTCTTTCTATTCCACCATTTTTTTGTCTTTCATAATTTGCTCCGATTGCTTTCCCGCAAACGATCACTCGAGGCCCGGCCGTGAGGGTACAATCCGAGCAAAAAATAAGATCATGTAGTGGAACGAAACCCGACTCTGAGCTAGGAGAAACACTTGGTGGCTCTGGGGGAATGTTACGCCGCCGGTCCGAAAAGACAGATTCGGTGGGACGTAACCCGACCCCGAGCTGAGAGAAACACTTGGATTTGGGGGAATGTTACGTCCCCAGTCTGAAAAGATAAACTCGATGGGAAGTAACCCGACCCTGAGCTGAGAGAAACACTTGGCTCTGGGGGAATGCTACGTCCCCAGTCTAAAAAGGTAGACTCGGTGGGACGTAACCCGACCCCGAGCTGAGAGAAACACTTGGCTTTGGGGGAATGCTACGTCCCCAGTCCGAAAAGGTAGACTCGGTGGGACGTAACCCGACCCCGAGCTAAGAGAAGACATAATGGCCTCGGTGGAACGAATCCAGCCCCGAGCTGAATAACTAAGTGGCCTCGGCAGAATGAATCCAGCCCCGAGACGATTAACCAAGAGGCCTCGGCGGAACGAATCCAGCCTGAGCCGACTAATCATTGGGACTTATTCAGAAGGGAAGTGAATCAACCTTTGAAGCCCTATCAGATTTGGCATGGGCGTCCCCTTGCCAGACCAGCGAAAAACAAAAACAAAACTTTTAGAAAATAAAATAAAAAAATGGGGGTGACTTAACACTTATCCCAAAGCAACAGCACATATGCCTCAAAAAAACGTCTCGTCCGAGGTCTCCAAAACACAATTCTGAATCTTTCAATTTAGAGTCCCGGCGAACCAGGATTTAGATCAAAGAGCGTTTAGAATGGTAAAGGCACATTCCTCTATACGTCAGGTCATTATGGAGCCTGTGTTTTGTTCGAGGGCCCCTCCTTAAAATGCTGGAGCAGGCATACGCCACAAGAGTACAATCCCTCCCCGTACTATGCTTCTCACAAACCCGAATGACCAAATAGGTAGGGATCAAAGAGTGTCTGAAACATTAAGGGCATGCTCCTCCTTATGTTTGGTAACACTGGAGCAAGCAAACGCCACGAGGGCATAATCCCTCCTCGTGATATACTTCTCACGAATCCGAATGACCAAATAGGTAGGGATCAAAGAGTGTCTGAAACATTAAGGGCATGCTCCTCCTTATGTTCGGTAACACTGGAGCAAGCAAACGCCACGAGGGCATAATCCCTCCTCGTGCTATGCTTCCCACGGATCCGAATGACCAAATAGGTAGGGATCAAAGAGTGTCTGAAACATTAAGGGCATGCTCCTCCTTATGTTCGGTAAAACTGGAGCAAGCAAACACCACGAGGGAATAATCCCTCCTCGTGCTATGCTTTTCACGGATCCGAATGACCAAATAGGTAGAGATCAAAGAGTGTCTGAAACTTTAAGGGTACGCTCCTCGTTATGTTCGGTAACACTGGAGCAAGCAAACGCCATGAGGGCATAATCCATCCTCGTGCTATGCTTCTCGCAGATCCGTTGGTCAGAAAAAATGTACGGGAACACATTCCCTGCAGCCGTATTTCCCAAACTGGACAGGCCGGCCAACTGACGGGGGCACTCCCTCCCCTCGATTACCATCTCGAAATATCCCTCAAATTATGATGTAGGCAATAGGATTTTTTATTCCTCTTGTCTGATGGGAATCTTCTGACGTCAGGCTCTATTAAGAGGCCATTTCCCTGGATTTCCATGACGATTTGCCCCAGCGGTTTATTCAGAGGAATATATACCTCTTCCCGGGCCACATGGTTCACCTGGGCCAAGATTCTCTTTTCCGGGTCATCCCGAGGTATTGGCTTGAATTCCCTTCGCCTCGGGGGTGGCTTTTTTAACTCTCTGTCTGGCCTGCGAGGAGCTTCTGCCCTCACCGTCCTCTCTCATAGCTGTCCCCCTCCGGGAGAGTTTCTCCTCATTTTCCAACAAAACAAACTTCCGGGCTATTTCAAGAGCGGTGGCATAATCTGGTGTACCTTGGATCCTCAAGTGGGTCCATAGCTTTCCGATCTTTAAGGCTCCCTTCAAACTCTCCAAGGCCTCGAGCGACTCATATCCCCCGACCTCGAGCACCGTGCTATGGTACCGCTCAACGAAAGCCTTCAGGGGTTCATCGTCCCCCTGTTTCATGAGCCTCAATTCCCCAATTGTCTTTTTTGGGATGCAGGCCCCTTTGAAGTGCCGAACAAATGACTTCCTGAGTTGCGTGAAGCTACCGATGCTCCCTGGGGCTAGACTTATGGACCATAGAATGTCAGACCCACATAAGGTTAGGGGGAATACTTTGCAAACGGCATCCCCTACCACTCCATGGACCTCCATCAATAGGACAAAACCCTCAATATGGGATTTTGGATCAGTATGGCCTTTGTAGGGTGTCATGGACGGCATGTTGAATCGTCTTGGGAACTTTACCGACCTTATTTCTTATGTGAATGGAGATTCAACCTCGCCATCCCGAGCATCTCTCGTGTCAGTTTTGAGGTTCACTCCCCACTTGGCCATTTCTTTTCTTAACCAAGATCTTATATTGCCAACTATGTTACCATGCCGCCTTCCGCGGCCTTCTTCGCGTCTGTCACCCCGGGTGCGGCATTCCTCATGACTTGAGATTTCCCATCTAGTTTCACCATCCTTCCTATCTCCCCTTCTGGTGTCGCGGGGGCTATCATAGGAAGAATCTGGCTACTATTTCCCCTCTTATTCTTCCCATATATCCTCCGTTTGTAAATCTTTTTCTACCACTACGGACCTCATCCCGTAGGGACCCTTCCTCATAGGTTCATCGTCATCACTCACATCTGCAACCCTTTTTCCTTCCGCTATTTCGCCTTTCCTCCGACTGGTTTCGGCTTCAAGTCTCTCATTATTCGTCTCTTTTATCCTCTCCAGTCTGTTCATCATGGATTTCAAAAGGATTTGATTTTCCTCCCTATCTTTCCTCATATTTTCCTCCATCTTCTCCATCCATTCCGCTGTTGAACTCCCTGACGATCGGTGATTTCCACCTTCTGCCATCGTCTTACCACGCGAGCTGCTTTTCGTTGACTCCCCACAGACGGTGCCAACTGTTGACGACTGATTTTGGTCTCAGGGGCAATAAGGGTTTTTTACTCCCGAGACAATCTTCCTCCAACTGTGAATTTGTTTTGTTTATGGGAAACCAAAAGCAAATTTGGCAAAAGATAAGTAATTTCACCAATCAACAAAGAGATTTAACGTGGTTCGGCGGATCAGATCCAACCTACATCCACGGGCACAAAACGAACGATGTTTTATTACCGAAATATGTATCCCTGATCTGTTTTTGTGTTTACAAGTCTAATCATAATTCTCTCTTGTTCTCTTCTCCACTCTGCCTTACAAGCATGCTTTCCCATCCTATTTATAATAGCAAAGAAACAGTTTTCCTTTTCCAATAAGAATTCTTAGTCGAAACTACCTTCACTTCCTTTATCCTATTAGGACACTGACTTATCAATTTTTCCCCATGAAAGTAGGATAATTTATCTTCTTATCCGAAAAAATAGGATGTCTTATCTTCTGGAGCATATCTCGCCATATTCTCGGTCTTCATGAGGTCGGTCACAATGGTCTTTTGAACTGAGAATGCTGCTATCGATCAGATAATGCCCGACCATCCGGTCTGGAGTGGTCGGTTACCGATCATAAAGTGCTCGACCCCTTACTGTTGGTTTTAGTGGTCAGATCAGCATTAATGATCTTGTCCAAGAAGGGAATTACCTTTTTACCCCTGCCGTACTTCTTAAATATCATAGGGCCTGAAAATACCGTTAAAATAATCTTTTCTTTCTCTAAAACTCTAAGATTCTCATAGAACTGTTTCTCTTGAAAACTCTTTCATAAAACTATCTTTTCTGAAAATCATGTCTCTGAGAATCTGTAGAAATCCTGACAGATATGGGTGTTATGTATCGCCGTCCTCCTATACGTTTAACTAGTGGTCTTGGGGCGTTATGTATCGCCATCTCCCAAGCCACTGAACTAGAGCCAGGTGTGCAAATCTACATCATTGGGGCATTATGTATCACCTCCCCCAATGCATGCCACCATCATGTCCCTGAATCTTGGGTCTATGGGCGTTACGTATCTCTGTCCATCTAGTCCTGAAATCTAGGATATTGGGAGTTACGTATCGCCATCCCATAGTCATGCTGTACATTTGCACATGTTGTATCCGTCAATGCTATTAACCGTCAAATCCATAAGTCACATCTGAGGTGGGTTTTTCCCCCATGCATCTAAAAACCAATAAAATCATAATTTTAATCTCAGAACTTCTTAAAACATTCTCATTAATGAAATAATTGGAAATCATCTTGGCTAAAGCCCTAATGCATTTAATATTAAGTCTCGAATCAAAGCATAAAGTAAATATCAACTTGAAAATGAAAGGTCCACTCACAGATTAACAATTATTGCCAACGATTTTGGATACGACTGAAGAGATTCCTACGGAACAGCCAATCTGACCTGTATCCAAATATGGTTAGCATATTTAAACTAAGAATCTAATCATGATCAAGGATGGGGTGAATGCACAGGCGTGCCGTGTACGGAACCTTTAGGGTGTCCTCTAACTTCCTAAAATGAATTTGAAATGGGCTGAAACTGTTTCTGTCACATCATAACGCCAGGTCTTGCTCGACGCTACATCCATACAAGCAGACCGAGTCAGAGTGCATTTCATGTTTCGCATCGCGATGCCAGGAATTGAGTGTCGTGACGTCTCACTTGCGTCGCGATTTGCTACTCGAGCATCGTGATGCCCTCACGAGTAAATTTGAGACAGAGAGCATTCAAATGATCGACATCTCTACGCTTGACCATATGTGTCGCGATGCTAGTCCGATTTCAGGGCCAAATACCAGTCCTCCATTGTCATTGCCTAAGTAATTCCAAATCTAAACTTCAACATGAATCATAACATTCCATCATTTTCAAAACGCAAAAACAACATCTTAATCTACTACTAAGGATTCAGCCAAGAGCCTATTTTGCCACTTTTGGAATTTCCATCATAACAAAACTAAATTCATGTCTTAACATCAATCCACACTTGAACTAACATCATTCAACAACAATGGAAATAAAATAACCACCCTTTTAACTAGATGAAATTCAGCCAGCCCCTTTAGGGGAAAAATATTTGGGCATTCAACACAACCATGCTTAATCCATGTATATAAGATCATAAAATACATGAATTTGCTTACATCTTAAAGTGTTTGAGCTAAAATGCAAAACTACGAAACTAGGGTTCATGATTGACGATTTGGGCCTTTTATATTTCAAGCTCAAAACTGAAATTAGAAGGGGGAAAGAGAATAAAGAGCTTACTTTGCATGAGATGTGCTTGGAATCATCACTTGTTACTTCAAAATGGTGTGAGGAGAATAGAAAAAATGAGAGAACTCCCTAGAAGATTGCTTACATTTTTGGAGAGGTGAAATAGATGAGTGAATAGTCCCCTATTTATAGGAAATAGGGCTGATTTTTGTAATGAAATGAGTGGCTAAGATTTTGCCACATCACTCACTCTAGGCTATTCTCGAAATCCACTGTAGCATCCATGAAAATTTTGATTTTGGACCTAATTATGTTTCAAATTTGGAAATATGCCCAACACGAAAATTATAGATCTCGGTCTTAGAGTTCCGAAACTATAAAATTCATAAAAATTGGAGATTGTACAAAAGAGTTATGGTCCAAATACTAAGGGCTATCCGAAGTAGAACCGAAAGTAAATTTGGTATCAAAACTGCAAAAAATTCACGGAGTGCTCAACAAGTAATTCACGAGCACATACAAGCTTGAGCATGATTTATATCACATATTATGCCACCTATAACATAGTAGTCATCGGAATTACCGGGGTGTTATATTTTCTCCCCCCTTAAATAGGATTCGTCCTCGAATCCCCTTTAGGATTGAAATTCTGAAATTATCTAGGCTTGGTATTCTTGATACTGACTATCTTACCATAAGTCACTGGATTCACACGTTATTTCCTAAGCCACCAAATTTCAACTGATTGTATTCTCATTGCAACCTTTACTTCATCAACTATATCGCACTACTTCCCGACGATCTTCCAAGCTACTTTGTATTATATGGATTTAACTAGATTTAATAATTAAGACCTCTGTCAAGCTGACCATTTACCATTTGGCTAGTAAGCATATGTTCTATTTGTCCGTAACGTGTGATTTTATAGATAATTCCCCTTGCCATGCTAGCACATACTGCACCAAAGTTCGTCTGCTTTAGTCCTCATTCCATGAAATTTATGTTGAGTACTCCACACTACCGTCTTGCTACAACTATTGTAATGTATCAAAGAAACTGTATTTCTGGATCTCTATTATGCTCTATATTCCCTAACTCGATTATTTGCGCAACCTGCTATCCCACACATATTAGTTCCACTCTTTAGAGATTTACTACTTCTTAAAGCTTCTTAGACGACTACCCATCTCATTATTGCTCTTACCCAAACACGATTAACCTTTAAGGTTTTAACTGAATTTTGATGCATAAGTGTTAATGTGGTTGTACCCACAACTACTCAAGTTGGATCATTAATCTTCAATAACAGTACTTAGTCTACATGTGGAATTTATACCAATCTGATCACTAAGAAGTATATTTGTATCTAAGTCATACTGGTGGCATATGACCTCATTGAATACTTATGTAAATTCTTCTCAACTAATGCTCTCACGACTCTAAATGTACTTGTGTCTCCTATATTTAGGTTCCTTCATATTTTGCCGTAACTCAGGGATAATTATATATACGAGTAATCCTTGTTGCTATTAAAAGTAATCGTATTTGATACTTCCTTAGCTCAACATGCTCAATCTGATCTTAGCATTCATTCTCATAACCTAACTATTTAACTATATATTTTCTCATTGCTAAGCTCTAGCTGCTTATCGGCTTCATCCTTCAAGCTCTCATATCTCTGCCTATCTGTGGGGCTTATGACCTCATAGTTCATGGTTAAGTTCTTCATGTACTCCTAGCTTACTATTGTTGTTTGCTGATGCCTTTTATATTTAGGATATTAATTCTGGGTAGATTTTCTGATAGTCATTCTTAATTGGTTAAAAACTCGGGAACGAGGTACCTATATTAAGCTTAATTGTATGTACACCTGTCCTTAAATGATATTCCTTCCTATTCACGTCGACGCTGGCGTCTCAGTTCTGATTAAAGTTCATACTTTTTTGTACCTTTAAATTCGTTGCTAATATGAATCTGGTTAACTATCTTTTACACTGACTTGTTCTCTTTGTCTGGTTTCACTATTGATATCCTCCTTTCAATTATTCCTATAATCATAGTCTGTCAGGTGTTGTTCCGGTCTCAACAATATCCATACACTTAGTTTCCTTGGCCGTATTTACGTTATACCTCAATAAATCTGATTCAAGTCATCCTAAGTCTCATTTATAACGATGCGCTTTGAATGGAAACATATGGGTTAGACTCGTTATCTTCCTTCCAATCTATATTCAATAGAACTTCGGTCTTATATTAGCGCCCAAGGGCTCGCTGCTATACATTCCATAATATAGTCTGTTGGTACCATTCTTCTTCAATTCCTAAATGGAACAGTCAGTTGTTATGCGTCCTTAGTCATGTCTAACGTTGTTACTCATATATTACTGTCATTTCTTGTCTAATGCTCCCTCTTTTATTCATTTTATCTCGACAGTTCCCCTTTAAATCTTTTACTTAGAGTTCTTTTCCTTTTCTCTTATGCTCTTATACTATATATGAAGTTTTCTGTATTTTATGTCTCAGCCTTCTAATCAGAATGATATTATCTTTTAAATATCTCTTACGCTACCTTATCAGATATTATACCACATCAGCGATTCATTTGTTTCTGGGAATATCATCGGGATAAACATCGGGGTCCATCGTTACTGTTGTTATCTAATGAGGGTTGGGAGGGTGGGGTTGGTCCTGAAGTTTTTTTTGGTTGTGGTGGTCTCGCTAGATATGTATGTTGTAGTTGCATATACTGCTCATTTATAATCCTAGGATTCCCTTATTTACATGTCTAATATTGGGCTCCCACACTAAGGTCCTGGTAAGAACCATTTGAATCACCTCCTTCAACTTTACTCCTGATTTATTTTCGACTACTGGTCATACTATTCTTTACTGAGAACTTCCTTAAGGTTTCTGCTCTCTCAAAATCCTACCATACTCCTTATGTTATTCTTCCTTTCGAAGTTTTCTATGTTACTTATATTTCCTACTTATCTCAGTTTCTTGAATTTCTTATGTCATTACTTCCCTTGAAGCTCCATATTTTACGACAATTGTGGTATTACTATTGTACCTTTGGTTTGGGTGTTGCTCTCTTATTAATTTTTCCATCTCTCGTACAATGGGAAGCTCTGTATAAGTCGTGTACCTTACTTTTGGGGATCGTTATATACGTTGCTTACTCTTGTTTCTTTCTCTTTTGAGTCTTTACTTTCTTGAAGGCTAATAGTTCTATGACGAGGTAGGTTATCACTTCTAGATCTGGCTAGGCTTACTGTGAATTCAAATTACTCTATCTCATGCAAAATATTACCATCTTAGAATTATTACCTAGGTTCTCTTAAATTTCTTGGTTCGACTATCATGTTGTCTCATGATTTTTCTATCTTGATAGACGTTCCTCTTTACTAGTACAAATCCTTATTGGCTCTAAGTTGAGGGATGACTATACGCATTCCATAGAAATCTGGGAATACATATTACTGTTAGTTGTTTAAGATCAGTGATGGTCTGGTTAGGTGCCTATATACTTACTAGAGTATAGGCTGCTAGAAAGAAGAATTATCATTCGTTCAGTTGGGATCTGTACCGACTTCTCCATATCTTAGGGTTCTATAACTTTTATCAACTATTATGAGGTCTCCATTTATGTTACTGTCTTCAAACTATATTATATATGTTACTATATATACTAAAATTCCTTGTTACTTCCCGCATCCTTCTATCTATTGGCTCGAAACCGTACTACTGCTGAGGCTAGTGGTGGTTATTCTCATTGGCTACTTTCTAGATCTCCGCTCTTGTTATAAGTTACAGCTATGACATTTAATATTATTGCCCGTACTGGTACTTTTTGTTAACTCCTGAGTGTATCCAACCTCATGGGTATGTTCTTTTAAATTTACGTGGATTTCTACTGGCATTGGTCTGATCTATAGATTCTTACCGGTACTGCAAACTTGCCCATTTTGGACTATGTCAGGTTCTTTCTTTTCTAAATTTAGAAACTTCCTTAAGCCTTTTCTAGATGATCTATCTCTCAGTGTTTTCTATCTCTATCTTAGGATATACCATCGTCTGGCTTCCTTACGGTTATCTTTATCTATACTAGTTAAAGATGGGGTAAGAATTTCACATCTCAACGGATGTCAGCGTTCTCATTCTGGTATTTATTGTCTTGGTAGAGTCATTACTCATATTAAGATAGGTATGAGATAGACATCCGTCAAGACAATTTCCTCAACTGGTATTACTGAAGAGTGAGAATCTGGGTAGATTAGAGCCTTATCTATATCGGATCCTTTAATTAAGATAACTATTCATTTTTCCTTATGACATTCATTTTATTTCCTTACGAGTCTAGGTTTGGGTGTCTTGAATCTCTACATCCTTTTTGGTATCTCAAGTCTATTAGAGATTTCCACAGCTAAATAAGATTTCTTGCTTCTTTTATCTTTCTGACTATCCTTCGTTATTCGGGAAACTTGCCTATATGAGGTACTCAAAGGCTATTGGATCTACTTAAAAGAATTTTCTGATGAGGAAGGAATTTTACTCGGGTCTAGCTGACATTTGTATTCTTCCTCGGGCTTATTATATTATCCTTACTACTATAAGCTATGATATTTTCTTTATTATCTAATTATGTATCTCCACCTCTTATTGGCTTTGGTTGCTTTAAGCATCTGTACATCATTCGTTACTTTTCTTATAGCTTTCTCTTTTAATCCCTCTAGGTGGATATTGTTAGTATTTTATTATCTAGTTTCAGATCTCATCTCGAATGTCTGATAATAAATCAAGATGACTTAATAAGGATTCTAAACTAGAATTAGGATTATAGTTGCTCTCATTAGGAAGAAAATTCAAATAGCTTAGGGAATTCTTACTAACATGTCTATAGGGCTTGGGGACGTACTCGAGGATAAGATACTGGAGAGGTAGTGCCTCGTATAAGAGTACCCCGAGCATACTTGTAGACACTGCATTTTTGCATGAGCCCGATGATGAGCCTCGTATGGAGGCACTACTTGAAAATTTGTGAAAAACGATTGCCAGAATGAAGGAAAACCTCCAAAATTAGCACCTCATTGGATTCAGACTCACTAGCCAGCCTCGAATTCGCTCTGCCGCTGTTTGAAACCTTAGCCTCGGACAAGCCCCAAAAACCTACAACCGGCCCATTACCCTGCAACCCACACAATCGTCCCATGTAGCCCAAGAAGACACCATGCACGCCTAAAAAAAAAAAGAAAATACGATGCAATTCACATGTGCAAATTCCCTCATCAACACTTTCCAATTTAACAAGATGTGAAATCCAATCCTTTCCAATTAACAAGATTTGAAATCACATCACCACCAAATTTATAAGATTCTTTCCCAAAATAAATTTCCCAAAATAAACATGATTTGTTTCCTTGTTTAGAGAACCCTCCAAATCATTATAAAAGAGAGACAAAATCATTAAAGTGAAAAAGTTTTTGGACAGTAAAAACACACAAAAAAAAAACCATAGGACCGAGAGACAGAATTAAAGAGGGCTGGACACAAAGCTGAGTGAAACAAGAGAGAGTCACCAAAAAACAACCAAACAACATGAGCAACAAAGTAACTAGCCAGCCCACTGAAAACAAACACTAAACAACCAGCGAACAAACAACAAAGCAACCAGCCAGCCCACCAAAAACATCCAGCGAACAAGCAACAAAGCAACTAACCAGCCCACAAAAAAAAAACACCGAACAACCAGCTAACAAGCAACAAACAACTAACCACCAAAACCAGCAAATCACCGAGAAACCATAACAAAAAATTGAAGCCAAAACCACTAAAAAATAGCAGCAAGAACAACCCAAAAATAGTGCCAAAACCACCGAAAACAGTGCCAAAAAAACCAAAAAATAACAGCCAAAATAATCAAAAAACAGCAGCCAAAACAGCAAACAGCGCAACCAGTAAACCGGCAAACCAGCAAAACAACAACTAGAAATACCAAAATAGTAACCAAAAAATAGTAAAACAGAAAACAACAACCAGAAAACAACAACCAGAAACAACAAACCTTGAAACCAAGCTTCGATCCTTCCGGCGACAGCCTAACGCACTTTCGAGAAAACAACTTGAAAGGTAAGACCTGAGGGAACCCTTACCCTATTTATTTTTATAGTTCCGGACGCTGTGTGCCTGGCTGGACATGAAATACATCCAGCCGGGTAAGTGAAGTCCTACATTAAAGACGGCCAAATTTCTGGTCATATTTTTCTTTCTTTGGCATTCCGTTACTTATCATTTTTTTTTTATATATTTATTCACTTTCATCGTATTTTATTATTTCGCATTTATTTTGATCATCTTTCTGGCTATTTATCGCTCTTTTTATTATTTCGCCTTTTATTTTGTTTATGTTTTTCATACTGCTAATTATACGCATATGCATGGTTATATTTTTTTTATGTCCGTATATATTGTATTAGTGATTATGTGTGTTATCCCTTGCGGTATATCGGATGGAAACCCATACGTAAATTTCATAGCCGAATCCGAATGGACGGTAGTGCAGTCTGTACTTGGGATACAACTCCACATGCCACTCGGGAAATACTCATATATGCATGATTAACCCCTATTTTTGCTATTTATTTATTGATGCTTTATTTGCTTTTGATTGTTTATTATAATTTTCGTTATCGCATCTCGTATTTCTTAATTTAATATGCTTATTATTTTGGTTGGGTGTGTTATTACATTTTTTATTCGCTTTTATGTGTGAATTGCATTAAGATTTGGCTATACCATTGTGTGAACCCGTATATTATACAGGCATAAATAAGGGACCATTCTGAACCCAACGGTTTGAGGTCTTCCCTTGCAAGGGGTGAGTGCGGCCTTAAATCTTTTCCCAGTTCACAATGGGTGGCGACTCCTTTATTCTCCGGTTTAGTCCCCCGTGGGCTAATCCGTACTCTCTACGGGCTGCGAGCCCAATAGTGTCGTAGTCACCGAGCAACATAGGCATAGCGGTAAACCCTGCTTCGCTCCTACAGATGGTGACTGTTGGACAATTATGACCCATAGCGTCACTATTTGTACAGATCATGGTGTTGTTGTGCAAATTAACTATGTGACAAGGAGATTGCACTCTTATCATTTGTGATTAGATCACCTAGATGTATAAATGATAGGAGGTCCTTATGATTAGTTCCTGGATTGAGATGATATGAGACAGTATCAGTCCGCGAAGGATTAATCATTAAATATCCCTAGTCGTAGTATTATCGAGACTGGACATCGATAATGCGGAATAGACTAGTATTACACTTGTGCATGTTATGTGAGATCATAACGGCATAGTTCTCATATATTTGGGTATAGGATACTCATGCAAGTTTAATAGGAGGTTGTGGTTTACCGATGGTACGGAAAATAGCTTCGCTCTGGATAGACCCCTCAAAATTCCATTGGTGGTATGACTATGTGTCTATGGAAGTCCGAAATTAGGGTAGGTGTATTTGGTCTTAACCTGAGACTTACATCGCTAATACTTGCGACAATCGGTGTGCTTTAGTTTTGGTCGTCCAGGGCTTTAATCGGTTCTGTGTACGCCTCTGCTGGGTATATTGAGAATCGTAGTGTATTGGGTGTGATGTCAAGACGGAAGTATCACTCCAATCATAGTGGAGATGTTGTCACGTAGGATACGGTACTAGTGCTTTTAAGTACTGCAGTCATCGGGATATTATGACTAGGTCATGTATATCCGATAATAGAGACTAGTGACCAAACATCCGACATGTGCTTCGTACGGGGCAGACACAAATCCAGCCCCAGGCCTAGCACTTGACATTCGATATTGGATCGAAATATGCAATACTACGTATACTACGCCTGACATAAATTATATATTCCAGTAAGAATATTTCTGGAGAATTGGGTAGGCACGGTGCTTTGCTAGAAGCCAACCATGTCTTGTAAATCGGTAAGCACGTGGTACGAGGTATGCACGTATTCGGATAATCCGATAACCGTATTTACTGCCAACATATCCAGGGATCTTTTGGGTCACTTCCCAAAGATTCACCGATGACAGTTGATTTAAATTAGAATTAATCTGGGATTAATTAAGAGAGAAAATTAATCTGGGATTAATTAAGATGGAGAAAATTAATCTATGATTAATTAAGGTATTATTTAATCTGGGATTAAATGTGTTCGGAAAAGAGAGAACGCGATTAATTTGGAATTAATCGGTAAAATAAATTTAATAGTTAAATTTGATTTTTCTATTTAATTTATTCGTATGGGCTAAAGTTACTATATCATATATATTAATATGAATTGGATTTCGTTACGAAATTAAAGTCGGACTTTAATACGAACGAACAAATTAATTTAGAATTAATTCGTAAATGACGTTCGTAATATATTTTCGAGGCATCGTTTCTTAACTAAATTAGATTTAATTATTTAGCGACGAAAGTTTGTTTAATCGGATAAACGGAACCGAGCCGCGGTAAATGTTCGTAGAGACATTTTGAGTTTTGAATTCAAAATGGTGGGGCCCACTTCACACATGTCACACAATGAAGTGGTGGTTGGAAAGTGGTTGGCATTTATGCCAAAACCACTTACTTTCCAACCATTTGGTTTAGGTGAAACCAAATTACCCCAACTACATGGTTTTGAGTAAAAGGGTAAAACCCTTTAACAAAACCAAAAAGCCTTCTTTCTCTCTACACACCTTTGGTAACACAACACTTGGAACACAAAACTA